>LR738710.1:68502055-68707508 GCA_902687465.1 Secale cereale
AAACTCTTCCGTCACGAATTAATCCAAGGTTGGGGTAGTGCCCCCTCTCCCCCCCCCCACCCGCCCCAGACTCATGATAGGTCTGCCACTGCTAAGTTCACCAGAGAAGCCAACACTCTTGCTCTCCCATCCGACTATGTGTCTATCGAGGGTGAGCATGGGCACCAACCCAAGGTCATTGCCCTTATCGACTTCTGTTGTGGTGCATGCCGGTGAAGAGGTCATGCCTTGTTCAACAATAGCGCTTAGCGGCAGGTGTGGGGCCAATTCCAAAACAGTTAAGGCCTAGCCCAAACATGCAAAACCAAAACAAGGTAACCATCGACTGAATAAAACAAATCTAACTCAACATGTGGAAACCGGCACGGCAAAGCGCGCTTATCCCTTTAGTTAAGATACTAAACTCCCTAGATTTCTAGCCTCCTGATGCATAGGGGTCTGTGAGGGATGCTATGGGTCCCGTCTATTTTTTTTAGAACCATGCATACACTATGCGATGGTAGTAATATACTCATCAACCATCTCTTGCCTCACTGAGTCATGCACTCCTGCCACCACTTTGTGATCACCTGATGCCCTTGTTGTGGCTGAAATCTGGTGAGCCAGCTCGTTCTGAGCTCTGTTGATCACCCTGACCTCAAACCTTTGGAAGGCATTTGAGGTCTTCTTTATCTCAGCTATGATTGCATAGCTAGACAACTTGCAGGGATCCTCCGTGAGCAAGTTCCGGCCCACTGCAGCGCAATCCACCTCCAGGATTATAGGTCCCCCATAGATGTTCAACTGTTCAGACATTCCCATCAGTACAGCACCTGCCTCTGCCTCTTCTACCAAGCTGCACTGATTCAGTCGATGTCCGACAGACAAGTGGACAAAACCCTGATGATCTCCAGCTACTGCTCCTCCCCAAGTGTCCCCTGATTCTTTTAGAAAAGCCGCATCACAGTTGATTTTTAAATACCCAACTGCAGGTGCTAACCAGCGATTATATTTTAGCGGTGCGAGCTTGGTTGTGTTCTGATCAAAAAGTGTGATTGCTAGCTTGCTATCGGGCCTGTTAGCTCCCTTTTTGGCCGCTAGCAAATCTTCGCCCAGTCTGAGGAGTTGATGCACTGCTCCCGTGACAGTATCTTTCCCATCCCCATGGATGGTATTGTTCCTGAGGCGCCAGGCTTTCCACAGTATCATCAAGATATTTCGTCTGATGTTAGCTGATTGTGGCAGAAGGAGGTTTTGAAGCCAATCCTCTCCCGTTCGTCTGAACTCAACTTCCTTGGGGATGTCCCATTTAACCCTCATGACAGCTCTCAACGCCCTGCTTCTTGTGCATGAAACAACCGCATGGAACTCATCTTCACTTTCCATTCCACATAAATCACATATATCTTCCTTCACAATGGTACTTCTGAAGGTGTTGTGTTTTGTTGCCAAAGTTGGGTCGCCACTCTCCACCCAATTTTTTTTGTTTTCTTTGGAATGTTTGCTCTCCATATGACATCCCAAATGCTTCTGTTCCCAGGTTCACTCGACGAGCTAGAGGGGGCCTCCCTTCCATTTCTTCTTAGTGTGACGGCAAGTTTGTAGGCGCTCCTGATAGTAAAGACACCAGACTTTTCATAGTGCCAAGCCACGCAATCCTCTACTTCAGCAGAGGGGATTCGGATTTTGCAGATTTCGTCTGCATCAAAAGCAGGAAAATTTCTCCTTATGAGGTCAACGTTCCATTCCTTTGTGTCCGAAAGCATTAGTTGGTTGACCCATCTCAGTCTGGAGCGGCTTATGAAACGCGTTGTTTTAGGCCTTCGTCTCGTGGAATCCATTGGTCTCTCTCAATTTGTATTTTCCTTCCGCTACCCACTCTCCAGATGAGACCCTTTTTCAGAAGCTCGAGTCCAAATGCAATGCCTCGCCACACGGGGGAAGCATCTGAGGAGAATACAGTATTCAGTAATTCACCGTTGGGGTAGTATTTAGATTTCAGGACCCGGGCACACAAGCTGTTCAGAAATCGTAGCAGCCTCCATCCCTGCCTGGCTAGCTGCGCTTGATTGAAATAATGCATATCTCGAAAACCTATGCCTCCATCCCTCTTGGGTTTTGTCATATTCTCCCATGACATCCAATGAACTTTTCTATGTTCATCCTTGTCTCCCCACCAGAAGTCTCTGATTATTTTTTCATACTTACCACAGAAGCTTTGGTTGAGCTTTAAAAACCCCATGACGTATACTGGCAAGGATTGTACAATTGATTTAACATGGACTTCTTTTGCCGCTTGGGACATGAATCTTTCATTCCAGTTATTACATCTCTTTCCAAATTTGTCCAAGATCGGTTGAAAGTTCTCATCTTTCATTCTTCCCTCCGGTGTTGGCAGCCCCAAGTACTTACCCTCAAAGGTTGAAGTTTCCAGTCCTAGGGTTCTCATAATATCTTTCCTTACATTGTCTGGACATGCCTCACTGAAGAGTAGGGAACACTTACTTTGGCTCAACGGTTGACCCGAGCATTTCTGAAAAAGGTCTAAGAGCTCCTTCACTTTTCTTGCTTGATCTACAGTGGCTTTGAAGAATAGCAAACTGACATCCGCGAAGAGGAGATTTGATATACCCAGACTGCCTCGAGCGATTTTCATTGAAGGGTGTGTGTCATTGTGCCGCATGGTTTTGGGAAGGTATTGTTTGATTTTCGCTTTCTTTATTTTCTATGTTTCAACGGTTTTTAATAGTTTTTCTTTTTTGGCTTCTTTCTGGCTTTTAATTTTTCTATTTGTTTTTATTTTATATTTTTTATTTTTTATTTTATTGGTTCATTTTATTTTCCCGTCCTAATTCATGAATATTTATTAGAGTCATGAACATTTTGAGAATTTACAAAAAAAATAAGTTCATTCTCATTTTTTAAATTTACAAACTTTTTACAAATTTGCAAACATTGTTTGAAATCCATGAATTTAAAATTTAACATTTTAAAATTCAATATTTATTGACATACATGAACCTCTTTCGGTTTAATGAACTTCTTAAAAAACAAAACTGGTTTTCTGTGAGCTAGCAGTAGACGAGCGGAAAGAAAAAGCTAAGTGAGCGAGCGAAGCATGGAGACAAGTTGAGCGAGCGAGAGATTTATAAGCCGGCCCACGTGAGGATTATAACAACAATTGTTGCAATTCTACGTTGTCAACATTGGAATAAGAGCTCCCAAGGAAACCACGCAACTAACACCAACTGGTACCAACGTCCAAATGTGTAAGGACTCCACTTTCCTATAAGAACAAGTATTGTTTTCAACAGCGGTCCAACACGATGTACGAATGAAATAATAGATCACCAGAACATAATTGAAAACCAAACCAGCGTAGATAAAATCAAAACGAAGCCATCGGCCATAACAATAACCTGCTTATAAAGAATAAAGAGCTAATCCCACGAGCGAAACACAACGCGATGAAGCGCACGTTTACTTTCTACGTAGGCTAACTCTAACGCGTGACCCCAAATGGTCCGGCCGCATCTATTTGGGGGTAAACGGACATAACAGGCCGCTCAACGCGCGGGAGCAAACGGACCGTTTTTCGTTTTTGATCAGCTTTCGACCCATTTCCGGCCCAACTTTGAACCGCGTTCGGGTTGAACGGGCACACGAGGACGGGCGTTGTGCGTGCCCTAGTCGTCCCCTGGCCCGCCCGTCTGGGACACAACCATTTTCCATCTTCCCCTACTCTTCCCTATGCCCTCCGCCTCCTGCATCGCCATCGCCACCCCCATTCCCGGTCATGACGCCTTCCATCAAGGCCGTCCGCCGCACAACCACGCCATGTCATAGCCGGCCTGCGCTCGCGTGTCGGTAGAGCTTTTTTCCCAGTGTTTTTGATTCGTTATTGTCAGTGGGACAGAAGCTACGGCCGTCGACGCTGACCGCTGACCCCAAGAATTTTTGGCAAGCACTGCATTGCCGCAGGGCACCCACCCAACAAACACCAATGTTGATTCGCTTCATCGACTTGCTCTTTCCGGTCGCGTCTCCACCACAACCGCTAGGTGTTCGACGCATTGCTCACAAGGTATCATGGATAGCGGGGATGAATTTTTCTTTCACAACTTCATT
The DNA here is from genome assembly GCA_902687465.1 of Secale cereale. NCBI lineage: Eukaryota > Viridiplantae > Streptophyta > Magnoliopsida > Poales > Poaceae > Secale > Secale cereale. The sequence continues at coordinate 68,506,163 of LR738710.1, forward strand.
TGTTCATCGCATGATTCGTCCTTTGATGATGAAGAGCTTGTGGCGATTGGATTGGTCGTCCACGACAACATTAATAGGAAGTGGCCTCGGTACAAGGGATCAATCCCCGGCCATGTTCCGGCCTTGAACCATAGGGAGAGAGGCCACACCCTTCTCTACACCGATTACTTTGAGAATAGCACACTCTTTAAACCACATCAATTTCGCCGCCGCTACCGTATGGCAAAACATGTGTTCAATCGTATTCGGGAGGAAGTGGTAGCATATGACCCATAATTTGAGTGCAAAGAGGATGCCCTTGGCAAGCTTGGCTTCTCTTCTTACCAGAAATGCACTGCGGCTATTCGCGTGCTTGCATATGGAATTTCTGGTGAACTCGTGGATGAGTATGTTGTTGGGGAACGTAGTATTTCAAAAAAAAAATCTACGATCACGCAAGATCTATCTACCAGATGCATAGCAACGAGGGGAAGAGTGTGTCTACGTACCCTTGTAGACCGAAAGCGGAAGCGTCAAGTGACGCGGTTGATGTAGTCGAACTTCTTCGCGATTCAACCGATCAAGCACCGAACGTACGACACCTCCGCGTTCAGCACACGTTCAGCTTGATGACGTCCCACGAGCTCTTGATCCAGTTGAGCTTCACGGGAGAGTTTCGTCAGCACGACGGCGTGGTGACGGTTATGATGAAGTTACCGGCGCAAGGCTTCGCCTAAGCACTGCAACGGTATGACCGAGGTGTGTTTCTGTGGAGGGGGCACTGCACACGGCTGGAGAGATCAACTTGTGTGTTCTAGGGTGCCCCCCTGCCCATGTATATAAAGGAGCAAGGGGGAGGCTGGCCGGACCTCGTATGGCGCACCTAGAGGAGCAATCCTACTAGGAATAGGATTGCAATCCTATTCCTAGTAGGAATCACCAAGAGGGAGAGAGGGGGAAGGAAGGAGAGGGAGAGGGAGAAGGAAAGGGCCCCCCCCTCCTTTCCTTGTCCAATTCGGACCAAGGGGGAGGGGCACGCGGCCCAGCCCTGGCCGGCCCTCTCTCTTTCCACTAAACCCATTAGGGCCCATAGCTTCCCCGGGGGGTTCCAGTAACCCCACCGGCACTCCGGTTTATTCTGAAACTTTCCGGAACACTTCCGGTGTCCGAATATAGTCATCCAATATATCAATCTTTACGTCTCGGACATTCTGAGACTCCTCGTCATGTCCGTGATCTTATCCAAGACTCCGAACTACCTTCGGTACATCAAAACTCATAAACTCATAATACCGATCGTCATCAAACGTTAAGCGTGTGGACCCTACAGGTTCGAGAACTATGTAGACATGACCGAGACTCATCTCTGGTCAATAACCAATAGCGGAACCTGGATACTCATATTGGTTCCTACATATTCTACGAAGATCTTTATCGGTCAAACCGCATAACAACATACGTTGTTCCCTTTGTCATCGGTATGTTACTTGCCCGAGATTCGATCGTCGGTATCTCAATACCTAGCACAATCTCGTTACCGGCAAGTCTCTTTACTCGTTCCGTAATACATCATCCCAGTTAATACAATTCCAGCATGAATAAAAGACATTTATCATGATATAAGGAAATACAAATAACATATTTATTATTGCCTATAGGGCATATTTCCTTCAGTCTCCCACTTGAACTGGAGTCAATAATCTAGATTACAAAGTAATGATCCTAACACCCATGGAGTCTTGGTGCTGATCATGTTTTGCCCGTGGAAGAGGCGTAGTCAATGGGTCTGCAACATTCAGATCCGTATGTATCTTGCAAATCTCTATGTCTCCCTCCTTGAATAGATCGCGGATGGAATTGAAGCGTCTTTTGATGTGCTTTGTTCTCTTGTGAAACCTGGATTCCTTCGCCAAGGCTATTGCTCCAGTGTTGTCACAAAAGATTTTCATTGGACCAGATGCACTAGGTATTGCACCTAGATCGAATATGAACTCCTTCATCCAGACACCTTCATTTGCTGCTTCCGAAGCAGCTATGTATTCCGCCTCACACGTAGATCCCGCCACGACGCTCTGCTTGGAACTGCACCAACTGACAGCTCCACCGTTTAATAAAAATACATATACGGTTTGTGACTTAGAGTCATCCGGATCAGTGTCAAAGCTTGAATCGACGTGACCGTTTACGACGAGCTCTTTATCACCTCCATACACGAGAAACATATCCTTTGTCCTTTTCAGGTATTTCAGGATGTTCTTGATCGCTGTCCAGTGATCCACTCCTGGATTACTTTGGTACCTCCCTGCTAGACTTATAGCAAGGCACACATCAGGTCTGGTACACAGCATTGCATACATGATAGATCATATGGCTGAGGCATAGGGAATAACTTCCATTTTCTCTCTATCTTCTGCAGTGGTCGGGCATTGAGTCTTACTCAACTTCACACCTTGTAACACAGGCAAGAACCCTTTCTTTGACTGATCCATTTTGAACTTCTTCAAAACTTTATCAAGGTATGTGCTTTGTGAAAGTCCAATTAAGCGTCTTGATCTATCTCAATAGATCTTGATGCCTAATATGTAAGCAGCTTCACCGAGGTCTTTCATTGAAAAATTCTTATTCAAGTATCCTTTTATGCTATCCAGAAATTCTATATCATTTGCAATCAACAATATGTCATCCACATATAATATCAGAAATGCTACAGAGCTCCCACTCACTTTCTTGTAAATACAGGCTTCTCCAAAAGTCTGTATAAAACCATATGCTTTGATCACCTCATAAAAGCATATATTCCAACTCCGAGATGCTTGCACCAGTCCATAGATGGATCGCTGGAGCTTGCACACTTTGTTAGCACCTTTAGGATCGACAAAACCTTCTGGTTGCATCATATACAACTCTTCTTTGAGATATCCATTCGGGAATGCAGTTTTGACATCCATTTGCCAGATTTCATAATCATAAAATGCGGCAATTGCTAACATGATTCGGACAGACTTAAGCATCGCTACGGGTGAGAAAGTCTCATCGTAGTCAACTCCTTGAACTTGTTGAAACCCTTTCGCAACAAGTTGACCTTTGTAAACAGTAACATTACCGTCCGTGCCGGTATTCCTCTTGAAGATCCATTTATTTTCGATGGCTTGCCGATCATCGGGCAAGTCAACCAAAGTCCACACTTTGTTCTCATACATGAATCCCATCTCAGAATTCATGGCCTCAAGCCATTTCGCGGAATCTGGGCTCATCATCGCTTCCTCATAGTTCGTAGGTTCATCATGGTCTAGTAACATGACTTTCAGAACTGGGTTGCCGTACCACTCTGGTGCAGAACGAACTCTGGTTGATCTACGAAGTTCAGCAGAAACTTGATCTGAAGTTTCATGATCATCATCGTTAGCTTCCTCACTAATTGGTGTACGAATCACTGGAACTAGTTTTTGTGATGTACTACTTTCCAATTCGGGAGAAGTTACAGTTACCTCATCAAGTTCTACTTGCCTCCCACTCACTTCTTTCGAGAGAAACTCCTTCTCTAGAAAGGATCCATTCTTAGCAACGAATATCTTGCCTTCGGATCTGTGATAGAAGGTGTACCCAACAGTCTCTTTTGGGTATCCTATGAAGACACATTTCTCCGACTTGGGTTCGAGCTTATCAAGTTGAAGCTTTTTCACATAAGCATCGCAGCCCCAAACTTTAAGAAATGACAACTTTGGTTTCTTGCCAAACCACAGTTCATAAGGCGTCGTCTCAATGGATTTAGATGATGCCCTATTTAACGTGAATGCAGCTGTCTCTAAAGCATAACCCCAAAACGATAGTGGTAAATCGGTAAGGGACATCATAGACCACACCATATCTAATAAAGTACGGTTACGACATTCGGACACACCATTACGATGTGGTGTTCCGGGTGGCGTGAGTTGTGAAACTATTCCACATTGTTTCAAATGAAGACCAAACTCGTAACTCAAATATTCACCTCCACGATCAGATCATAGAAATTTTATTTTCTTGTTACGATAATTCTCTACTTCACTCTGAAATTCTTTGAACTTTTCAAATGTTTCAGACTTGTGCTTCATCAAGTAGATATACCCATATCTGCTCAAATCATCAGTGAAGGTCAGAAAATAACGATACCCGCCGCGAGCTTCAACACTCATCGGCCCACATACATGAGTATGTATGATTTCCAACAAATCTGTTGCTCGCTCCATTGTTCCGGAGAACGGAGTTTTAGTCATCTTGCCCATGAGGCATGGTTCGCAAGCACCAAGTGATTCCAAAAGTCCATCACTATGGAGTTTCTTCATGCGCTTTACACCAATATGACCTAAATGGCAGTGCCACAAATAAGTTGCACTATCATTATTAACCTTACATCTTTTGGCTTCAATATTATGAATATGTGTATCACTACGATCGAGATCCAACAAGAATAGACCACTCTTCAAGGGTGCATGACCATAAAAGATATTACTCATATAAATAGAACAACCATTATTATTAGATTTAAATGAATAACCGTCTCGCAATAAACAAGATCCAGATATAATGTTCATGCTTAACGCTGGCACCAAATAACAATTATTCAGGTCTAAAACTAATCCCGAAGGTACATGTAGAGGTAGCGTGCCGGCGGCAATCACATCGACTTTGGAACCATTTCCCACGCGCATCGTCACCTCGTCCTTAGCCAATCTTCGTTTAATCCGTAGTCCCTGTTTCGAGTTACAAATATTAGCAACCGAACCGGTATCAAATACCCAGGTACTACTACGAGCATTAGTAAGGTACACATCAATAACATGTATATCACATATACCTTTGTTCACCTTGCCATCCTTCTTATCCGCCAAATACTTGGGGCAGTTCCGCTTCCAGTGTCCAGTCCCTTTTCCTCGCGGGAGTAGCAATTGTCTTGCTATTCTTCTTGAAGTTTCCCTTCTTTCCCTTGCCCTTTTTCTTGAAACTAGTGCCCTTGTTAACCATCAACACTTGATGCTCCTTTTTGATTTCTACCTCCGCAGCCTTGAGCATAGCGAAGAGCTCGGGACTTGTCTTTTGCATCCCTTGCATATTATAGTTCATCACGAAGCCTTTATAGCTTGGTGGCAGTGATTGAAGAACTCTATCAATAACACTATCCTCGTCAACTTTGCAACCAAGTTGAGTCATATGATTGTAGTACCCAAACATTCTGAGCAAATGTTCACTTATAGAACTATTCTCCTCCATCTTGCAGCTATAGAACTTATTGGAAATCTCATATTTCTCAATCCGGGCATTTGCTTCAAATATTAACTTCAACTCCTGGAACATCTCATATGGTCCATGACGTTCAAAACATCGTTGAAGTCCCAGTACTAAGCCGCAAAGCATGGCACACTGAACTATCGTGTAGTCATCAGACCGCGTCTGCCAGACGTTCAAAGCGTCTATATTAGCGGGAGCGGGCTTGTCACCTAGCGGTGCTTCAAGGACATAATTCTTCTGTGCAGCAATGAGGATAATCCTCAAGTTACGGACCCAGTCCGTGTAATTGCTACCATCAGCTTTCAACTTAGCTTTCTCTAGGAATGCATTAAAATTCAAAGGAACAGTAGCACGGACATTGATCTACAACAACGTAGATATGCAAAAACTATCAAGACTAAGTTCATGATAAATTAAAGTTCAATTAATCATATTACTTAAGGAACTCCCACTTAGATAGACATCCCTTTGGTCATCTAAATGATCAAGTGATCCAAATAAACTAAACCATGTCCGATCATCATGTGAGATGGAGTAGTTTCAATGGTGAACATCTTATGTTGATCATATCTACTATATGATTCACGCTCGACCTTTCGGTCTCGAGTGTTCCGAGGCCATATCTGCATATGCTAGGCTCGTCAAGTTTAACCCGAGTATTCTGCGTGTGCAAAACTGGCTTACACCCGTTGTATTTGAACGTAGAGCTTATCACACCCGATCATCACATGGTGTTTCGGCACGACGAACTTTCGCAACGGTGCATACTCAGGGAGAACACTTATACCTTGAAATTTTGTAAGGGATCATCTTATAATGCTACCGTCGTAGTAAGCAAAATAAGAAGCATAATAAGATAAACATCACATGCAATCAAAATATGTGACATGATATGGCCATCATCATCTTGTGCTTTTGATCTCCATCTTCAAAGCACCGTCATGATCATCTTCGTCACCGGCGCGACACCTTGATCTCCATCGTAGCATCGTTGTTGTCTCGCCAATTATTCCTTCGACGACTATCGCTACCGCTTAGTGATAAAGTAAAGCAATTACATGGCGACTGTATTTCATACAATAAAGCGACAACCATATGGCTCCGGCCAGTTGCCGGTAACTTTACAAAACATGATCATCTCATACAATAACGTATAACTCATCATGTCTTGACCATATCACATCACAACATGCCCTGCAAAAACAAGTTAGACGTCCTCTACTTTGTTGTTGCAAGTTTTACGTGGCTGCTACGGGCTTAGCAAGAACCGTTCTTACCTACGCATACAAAAACCACAATGATTTTTTGTCAAGTATGTGTTGTTTTAACCTTCACAAGGACCGGGCGTAGCCACACTTGATTCTGCTAAAGTGAGAGAGACAGACACCCGCCAGTCACCTTTAAGCAACGAGTGCTCATAACGGTGAAACCAGTCTCGCGTAAGCGTACGCGTAATGTCGGTCCGGGCCGCTTCATCTCACAATACCGCCGAAACAAAGTATGACATGCTGGTAAGCAGTATGACTAGTATCATCCACAACTCATTGTGTTCTACTCGTGCATATCATCTATGCATAGACCTGGCTCTGATACCACTATTGGGGAACGTAGTATTTCAAAAAAAAATCCTACGATCATGCAAGATCTATCTACCAGATGCATAGCAACGAGGGGAAGAGTGTGTCTACGTACCCTTGTAGACCGAAAGCGGAAGCATCAAGTGACGTGGTTGATGTAGTCGAACTTCTTCACGATTCAACCGATCAAACACCGAACGTACGGCACCTTCGAGTTCACCACACGTTCAGCTTGATGACGTCCCACGAGCTCTTGATCTAGTTGAGCTTCACGGGAGAGTTTCGTCAGCACGACGGCGTGGTGACGGTTATGATGAAGTTACCGGCGTAGGGCTTCGCCTAAGCACTGCAACGGTATGACCGAGGTGTGTTTCTGTGAAGGGGGGCACCGCACATGGCTGGAGAGATCAACTTGTGTGTTCTAGGGTGCCCCCTATCCCTGTATATAAAGGAGCAAGGGGGGAGGCCGGTCGGCCCTCCTATGGCGCGCCTAGAGGAGCAATCCTACTAGGAATAGGATTGCAATCCTATTCCTAGTAGGAATAACCAAGAGGGAGAGAGGGGGGAGGAAGGAGAGGGAGAGGGAGAAGGAAAGGGGCGCCCCCTCCTTTCCTTGTCCAATTCGGACCAAGGGGTAGGGGCGCGCGGCCCAGCCCTAGCCGGCCCTCTCTCTTTCCACTAAAGCCCATTAGGGCCCATAGCTTCCCCGGGGGGTTCCGGTAACCCCACCGACACTTCGGTTTATTCCGAAACTTTCCGGAACACTTCCGGTGTCCGAATATAGTCGTCCAATATATCAATCTTTACATCTCGGACATTCTGAGACTCCTCGTCATGTCCATGATCTTATCCGGGACTCCGAACTACCTTCGGTACAGCAAAACTCATAAACTCGTAATACCGATCGTCATCAAACGTTAAGCGTGCGGACCCTACGGGTTCGAGAACTATGTAGACATGACCGAGACTCATCTCCGGTCAATAACCAATAGCGGAACCTGGATGCTCATATTGGTTCCTACATATTGTACGAAGATCTTTATCGGTCAAACCGCATAACAACATACGTTGTTCCTTTTGTCATCGGTATGTTACTTGCCCGAGATTCGATCGTCGGTATCTCAATACCTAGTTCAATCTTGTTACCGGCAAGTCTCTTTACTCGTTCCGTAATACATCATCCCATGACTAACTCATTTGTCATTTGCTTGCAAGGCTTATTATGTTGTGTATTACCGAGAGGGCCCAGAGATACATCTCCGACACTCGGAGTGACAAATCATATTCTTGATCTATGCCAACACCACGAACACCTTCGGAGACACCTGTAGAGCATCTTTATAATCACCCTGTTACGTTGTGACGTTTGATAGCACACAAGGTGTTCCTCCGGTATACGGGAGTTGCATAATCTCATAGTCATAGGAACATGTATATGTCATGAAGAAAGCAATAGCAGTAAAACTAAACGATCATACTGCTAAGCTAACGGATGGGTCTTGTCCATCACATCATTCTTCTAATGATGTGATCACATTGATCAAATGACAACTCATGTCTATGGCTAGGAAACATAACCATCTTTGATCAATGAGCTAGTCTAGTAGAGGCATACTAGGGACATACTGTTTTGTCTATGTATTCACACATGTACTAAGTTTCTGGTTAATACAATTCTATCATGAATAAAAGACATTTATCATGATATAAGGAAATACAAATAACATCTTTATTATTGCCTCTAGGGCATATTTCCTTCATATGTGTGTATGAATGAGTCCATATGTCTCCTCTCATTGTATAGTTTCTACAAGGCCATGGTAGTGTCCGATCCTGAGTACCTGAGAGAGCCAACTGCCACTGATACAGAGAAGTTGTTGGCGATCAATGCCGAGAGGGGCTTTTCGAGCATGCTTGGTAGTATTGATTGCATGCATTGGAAGTGGAAGAACTATCCATTTTCTTGGCAAGGGTGGTACAAGGGGCATGTGAAAAGTGCTACTGTCATACTTGAAGCGGTGGCTTCACAAGATCTGTGGATATGACATTCTTTCTTCGCCATGGCTGGTTCTCACAATGATATCGGCTTTCTTCGGCATTCTCCCGTGTTTGCAAGGCTTGCAGAAGGCCACTCCCCAGAGGTCAACTTTGAGATCAATGGCCACCAGTACAATAAGGGATATTACCTAGCTGATGGTATCTATCATTAGTGGTCCACTCTTGCGAAGATCATATCCAATCCACAAGGAGAGAAGAGACAGAGGTTTGCCCAAAGGCAAGAGAGTGCTAGGAATGATGTGGAGCGTGCTTTCTGTGTGCTTCAGTCTCGATGGGGTATCTTCGAAACCCTGCATTGATATGAAGCACTCAAAAGTTTTGGGAGGTGGTGACTGCTTGTGTGATAATGCACAACATAATCGTGGAGGATGGGTGTGATGATAGCATCTACGACCAAGTGTTTGATTTCCAGGGTGAAAATATTGAGCCTGAACATCCACCTCCTGCAACCTTCGAATAGTCTGTCGCATTTCATTGTGAATTGCGTGATTAACGTACTCATGTCCGGCTCCAGGATGACTTGGATGAGCACAAGTGGACTCACAATGGCAACCAATAGAGCTTTCGGTTAAATTTCTTTTCGTACAAACAAATTTCGATTGAGTTGTAAAGACTATTTGATATTGTTTTTCTTTCGATTGGGTTGTAAGACTATTTGCTACGTATGATTTGAACTATTTTAAAACCATGCTTCATTTTATGTTGGTTGATCTCGAACGGACGAGATGCGGTCGAAATGTGGCCGCCCGTTGGATGCACGGCCGTCGCATGGACATGACTCTATTACCATCTCAATCAGATCAAAAGCGGACGAAGCGCACGGCCGTCGTATGGACACGACTTTATTAGCATCTCAAACAGACGAAAAGCGAATGAAACGGACGTCTATTTGGGTCGTGCTTTGAAGTTGGCTTTAGTGTGTGTTGTGCGCTGCGTTTTTTTTTTTTCGATGCCGACTGACGAGGTCAACGGACCGGACAGAGTCAGCTCCAAACGACAGCAACTGTTCGGCCCGCCGGTCCGCCGCTTGTTTGCTACTACCAGAGCGCATGGTCATGCCCATGAGTCGGCTGACAAGAGCATGAGCTACGCGGATCGACTTGTCGGTGAATGTGCCTCTGCCTGCCGCTACCGGCGTGTTCAGTGCGGCCAAACCGCGTCGGTAAAAGCGGCACCCCGCTCTGCCTGGGCCGGGCAGAGCACCGGGCATGTGATCGGGCACTGCAGCCAGGTCGACGGCGGCATCGCCACTGCCGCCCCGTGCGCTCTCTCTCAAGAAGAACATTGTGCGTCGCAGCTGGCCTGCGTGTGCACCAAATCTGTCAATGTGGCCATGGTCTCCCGTGTGCTCAACAGCCATTCTCGGTGGCCATGGTCTATTGCCGTCGCGCATCTAGAAATGCCCCTGCTACTATTAGTGTGGTGACAGCCGCCTCTTGTCCGTTTGCAGCGCGGTTCTGTCCATCAGTGATCATGGATCCATATACATGGTGGTTGCAGCTTGAAAGCTGTCATCCATTCATGAATGCAGAGAGAGAGAGAGCAGTACTCCAGAGTCCAGAGCGATCTTGCCAAATATTTCTCTTCCCTCTCAGCCTAAAAGAAGAAGATTACCCTTGTTGGACCAGAGTTCGAGTGCCAAGCTGACTGATTAAATCATGTCAGTCAGCTGGTCGTGCCCTCCTGCAATCACAAGCTCTTCATTCCCTCGCACCGTGCATGCACATGTATATGTGTCCATGAGAGCGTCGACGTTGCTATAAGAAGTGACGCTCCTCCAATCCCCCTCGCTCGCTCGCACCGACGCGCGCCACGGTCCCTGTCCGTCACGTTCGGCCCCGCTCACTCCCACACACCACAGTGATCCCACTCCCACCACGGAATGCCACCTCCGACCCCGAGAACCAAGCGGCGGGAAGCGGCCAGGCTCCTCCTCCTCGCCACCTTCCTCCTCCTGCTCCTCGCATTCCTCTTCGCCCAGAGCGCGTTCGCCGCCGCCAACGACCACCGCCCCGCGCGCGCGCTCCTCGGCGACAATGCGGACGCCGACGCCGACGCCGAGCACGCGGCCGCCGTGGACCGGCATTGCGCGGGCATGCTGCACCGGGACGTGTGCGTCTCGACGCTGGCCGGCGTCCAGGGGCTCGCGCGGAAGCCGCTCGGGGACGTGATCTCCAAGGTGGTGGAGCGCGCGGCGTCGGCGGTGCGCGCGGCCGCGTCCAACTGCACGTCCTACCTGGCGCGCCCGCACCGGCTGCGCCTGCGCGACCGCCTCGCGCTGTCCGACTGCCTGGAGCTGTTCGGGCACACGCTGAACCAGCTCGGCACGGCGGCGGCCGAGCTCTCGGCGGGGAACCGCACAGCGGAGGACTCCATCGCGGGCGTGCAGACGGTGCTGTCGGCGGCCATGACGAACCAGTACACCTGCCTGGAGGGGTTCGCGGGGCCGTCGGCGTCGGAGGACGGCCGCGTGCGGCCCTTCATCCAGGGCCGCATCTACCACGTGGCCCACCTCGTGTCCAACTCGCTCGCCATGGTCCGCCGCCTCCCGCAGCGCCGCCGCGGGCGCGCCCTCCGGTCGAGAACAAGAAGAGGCGAGGAGGCGTTCGAGGGGTACGGGCCGGTGCGGCGCGGGTTCCCGACGTGGGTGGCGGCGGCGGACCGGAGGCGGCTGCTGCAGCAGCAGCCGCAGCAGGGCGTGGACGTGCCGGACCTGGTGGTGGCCAAGGACGGGAGCGGCAACTTCACGACGGTGGGGGAGGCGGTGGCGGCGGCGCCCAACAACAGCTTGACGCGGTACGTGATCCACATCAAGGCCGGGGGCTACTTCGAGAACGTGGAGGTGGGCGGCGAGAAGACCAACCTCATGTTCGTCGGCGACGGCATGTGGAAGACCGTCATCAAGGCCAGCCGCAACGTCGTCGACAACTACACCACCTTCCGCTCCGCCACGCTAGGTACGTACGCGATGAGCCCACAAAACTCCTTTCGCCCGTGCAGACAGACAGAGTCAAATCACTGCATAGCCCCGTAATAAACACGATGGATCGCGCACTGTTCGCCACGAGCCGATGTCGGCACGCCGACGCCGACGCCGACGCCGACGCCGGCATGGCGGCCGGGCGAGTAAGTGAAGCCGTACTGACGCGTCGTGGGGATGCAAGTGCGCGCGCGGCGCGGCTTGGTCGTTTGCGTGGGATGCCGCTCGTGACGGAGCGTCCGTCCGCGGCGCCAGTGATCACGAGTGTCATCGGTCAGGTAACAAACGGGAACAGGGCCTGCTTCCATTACTTGTTCTAGCGTAGCGTACTAGGTGCAGGAAACTGGACCACGTTGGACAAACAAATAGTTACGGACAAATACCGGAGATAACTGGATTTGGTGCCACTCGCCATACTGCTAGCTCGTGTCCGCACACAATCAGCCGGTCGAATAGCTCACGGTTCAAAGGATGACTCTTTTTTTCCCATGCTAATATTTCGTGTACTATCTGCAGTGCAGCCATGATCCCAGCCGTGGTAATTTTACCCTGCCGCTGTGATGTGATACGGTACGCGGTCGTTCATTCTTGGCGTCCGGAGCAGTTATAATGGATAGGTTTGGGTGGGTGGGTGAGATAGCCATGGACGAGCACGGCAAGTCTACGCTGATACGCGAGCTAGCCCTGCCGGTGTAGTTTTGCGGAATTGGAAGTGCGGCGGCAGGATGAGGTTGATGGTAGCAGAAGCCGATCCCGTGATCTGACCGCATTCAACAGCCACTGCAACAAACAAAGGGCAGTTCGTTGTGGCACAGTGGAGCACCTTATTTGGGCGCTTCGATCTCCTTTTACATTTCCCATCTCTTCTCTTTTGCGCTGAGTGGTGGATGTGAACGAACTGATGTCTGGTGTCGAGCTCCGATCGATCGATCGAGCTGGTCCCCTCTGGATCGCAGTGGGGATGGATGGATGGCCCAGCCTCGATCTTCTGCAGGCACCGACACGTAGATTCGTCTCGGTACTGTAGGTTGCCAAACAGTCTGCACTCGTCCAGTGGAGAGTGGAGGGGCAACATCGAGCACATGCACATGCATGCACGCCTTTCACAACAGAAAGAAAGTCGTTTTGGTAATACTCATGCTCAAGCAATCCAGTTAGGTCATCCGATACCACCTTAAGCCAAGCAACAAGAGCAAGCCGACGCTGGTCTTGACGATCATTTGAGTTGGGCGAGGCGTTGGCTCTAGACCGATATGCATGGCCTATCCGGCCGGCCGGACGCGGCCTCGTCCACCACGCCGCTACTTTCCGGCTTTGTCCGGTTGCCCCATCGGTACAAACACAAGTATTTTAGGACAGTTTTAGGACAGAACATGCATCGCATGGGCGCCATAAGATATACAGGAGAGTCTTTGGTTGATTAACTCCGTCGCCGAATGTGGTTGACATGGCGCTATCGTCGTCCATGGTGTCTTTGTTTTCTTGTTTTTGATATAGCTTACCACACCCATGCCAAGAGGTGTCGTCCACGGTGTCGGTGCGACGAGACGACGCATCGCCACCCACAAGACCGGTACCCTCACGTGCATCTGTTCCTCGCATTCATTCGTCCATGGCCTGCCCAGTGGCCACCCGCGTACGGCTCGGTCGGCTGCACCACGCGGAGCACACGACACGACTTGTACCACACCAGTGTGGCAACCGGCCATAAGTACGCGGACGCGTTCACGTGCAGTAAACAACCATAGATAGAATCTAGTACTCGCCTGAATGTAATGGCTCATAAATTTTCAGTTCTGGTAGGTCGATGGATGGCCCTGTGCGTAGCTGACCGACATGTGTTAATTTAATGGACTTCGTGCAGCGGTGATCGGGAAGGGGTTCCTGGCGCGCGACCTGACGGTGGAGAACGCGGCGGGGCCGGCCAAGCACCAGGCGGTGGCGCTGCGGGTGAACGCGGACCTGTCGGCCTTCTACCGCTGCAGCTTCGCCGGGTACCAGGACACGCTCTACGCGCACTCGCTCCGCCAGTTCTACCGCGACTGCGACGTCTACGGCACCGTCGACTTCGTCTTTGGGGACGCCGCCGTCGTGCTCCAGAACTGCAGCCTCTACGCGCGCCGCCCGGGCCCGGGCCAGAAGAACGTCTTCACGGCGCAGGGCCGCGAGGACCCCAACCAGAACACCGGCATCGCCGTGCAGGGCTGCAAGGTCGCCGCCGCCGCCGACCTCCTCCCCGTGCTGTCCAACTTCTCCTCCTACCTCGGCCGGCCCTGGAAGACCTACTCCCGGACGGTGTTCATGCAGTCCAAGATGGAGAGCCTGGTGCACCCGCGCGGGTGGCTCGAGTGGAACGGCACCTTCGCGCTCGACACGCTCTACTACGCCGAGTACATGAACCGGGGCCCCGGCGCCAACACGTCGGCCAGGGTGGCCTGGCCCGGCTACCGCGTGATCACCACCGCCGCCGACGCCGGCAACTTCACCGCGCAGGCGTTCATCCAGGGCGACCTCTGGCTCAACTCCACCTCCTTCCCCTACTCGCTGGGCCTCGGATAAAAATAAGGGGTGATTCATCTCTCAGGTTTATTAGTCAGGAAAGGGGTTATATACTAGGCTCTCGTTTCTTCCCGTTCGTCTCTGCTGTACACTGAAGAAAAACTGTTAGTGCCAGCCAATGTTCAGATCTGCAATGCCCATTGGTAATGTATAACTATTGTTCAGATCTGTAATAGTCATTGGTACTCATGTAACTGTGCTGGTAGGGTTGGACTCTTTACAACAGAGGACGAACATTAAAGATGTCATGGTTCTTATGGGCAAATGACAAGGGAATCGACAAGGCAAACAGGGAGTGTACATGGAGGAATCTAACGCCACTTATTCACCATTCTATCTACCCGTGACTCTGATGATGTAACTGACCTCCAGAGGCTTGTCGTCCCCCTTTTATTGAATCTGGACCTCATCCTGATCTTACAGCCTTGCCCTTTGCAGCTCCAGCTTTGCGATCGTGCCGAGATGGACTTCATCAGGGCCGTCAGCGAGCCGCAGCGTCCTAGCGGTTGCCCATAGATGGGACAGAACCGTGTCGGATGAGACCCCAGCAGCGCCGTGGACTTGAATTGCCATGTCAAGCACTTTCAGGGCCATATTTGGAGCCGCCACCTACACACAGGCCAGATTCACTGAATTTTTGGTGCTACAGTTTGTTAAAAATGAAGGTGCTAAAGTGCGGTAACTTTACCTTGGCCATTGCGAGGATCCCACGGGCCTTCTTGTTCCCATGCCGGTCGAGTTGATCAGCTGCTTCAAGCACCAGAAGCCTAGTTTGCTCCAGTTCTATCCGACACTGGAGTCCACATTCATGTTAGAGCTAGATATACATCATCACTAAAATGCTTCAAAGAAACAAATGGATGAACAGTTCAATCTGAGAAGCTTAGTGGGGATGTTATTTGTATGGTCTCTGGACCACCTATATGTAAAGGTGGTAGATTAACATTATAACTCCCTGGAAAAAAAATGATATCTAACTAATGTGGTCTTGACATCTGAAATAGAAATGCGTTTTTTGATTTCTTCAAAGTTTTGTAAATAAACCATGTAAAACAGGTTATTGGATCATGCAAGCAGTGGAAGAGGTTATACCTTTGCCAGGTCTGACTGAAAGGAACCATGCTGTGCAATCTTCTTTCCAAACGCGGTCCTACTTAAGGCCCTCTCAACCATCATATTCATGCCACGCTCCGCTGCTCCTATTAGTCTCATGCAATGATGTAATCTTCCAGGACCTAGTCTTCCCTGTAGAGCAACATAAATATGACACAGAAAGTACAGGTTGGAAACGATTAATAGTAGTATCAGAAGAGTGCTGCTTACTTGAGCAATCTCGAAACCACGGCCTTCCCCAAGGAGGATATTAGTGACAGGAACACGCACGTTATCAAAAGTAATCTCTGCATGTCCATGCGGTGCATCATCGAACCCAAAGACTAACAATGGTCTTTTTATCTGCACTCCGGGAGTGTTGATATCCACCAAGATCATTGACTGTTGTTTATGTTTAGGTGCAGAGAAATCTGTTTTTCCCTGCATGAAATAAACACCGTCTAACATTACAACAAACATATACATCACCCACAGCACTGCTCTCATGGATACTCCCTCCGTAAACTAATATAAGAGCATTTAGATCACTACTTTAGTGATCTAAACGCTCTTATATTAGTTTACAGAGGGAGTAGATGTTAATATTTACCATTAATATCAGGATTTTGCACCTCGGGTCCATAGCCCCACTGGTCCACCATTTCCTGCCATTTATCACGTAGAAATCTCCCTGCCTGTTGAGGGAAAAATATTAAAGTAATCAGCAATGCAGAAAGCTCAAATTAAAGAAAATGATGACATTTTTATAACTATCAAAAGAGGAGGGGCAGGGAATGTATGCCGTGAGGATATAATTGGTTTCCTGTTAATACACGAGAATTTGGAGGTCTCCACCAGCATACTATAATTATTTTTTGCTGTTAAACTGAAAATAGTTTTCAGATGAGAAAAATAGACAAAAGAAATGCTGGCATCTGAAGGAACTAGGACCGGCTAAACATAACTAGTACTCCGTATATGATAGCCCATAACAAGCTAATAGCTTTGCAACTAAAGAGAGGCGGAGAGGCAGTAGTAAGCTCATGTGACAAGATATCAACAGCCTAAAGCCGCAACTATAACATGCTTGTTGCCCACAGATATTTTATTCGTATTATTACCTGGATATTGCACATTCTATATTTGTTGCATCTGATGATGCAACTTGTGGTTCTGTCATTGCAAATCCCGAACGAATTTTCCCTTCCAGTAGAGGAACAAGCCACTGCTTCTGTTGCTCCTTAGTCCCATATCTCAACAGGACCTACAATGCGATTTTTATATCATAAAAAAATGTCAGATACAAAATTACTAGCACCAATCATAACAAAGCATTCACAGTTGAGATATATTTTAAGATACTTATAAAAATTATTGGCATGCTAAAGATGACACATTTCGAAGGAGAAACATAAAGATGGCGTCATTCATCGATAATTTGCAGATTTTATACAGATAGATATTTTCAAAACAAGTAATTTCTCAAAATATGCTTGGCTAGTGGGGTAAGATACAGTGACAGTCTTTGAGAATCATGCCTATAAACGAACATGATGAGAAACCCTACCTCCATATTACCCGTATCGGGTGCACCACAGTTAAATATTTGTGGAGCCCAAACTGAACGGCCCATAATCTCACATAAATATCCATACTCAAGATTTGTGAGACCAGCACCTAGCAAAAGATCATTTGAACTTCCAGCAGAAACATGAGATTGGTCCTCAAGAAGTAGCTTTCTTGCTCTAGCTGCACTGTCAAGCTGCAGATTAACCATTTTAATCAGCACAGAAGTCCGCATAATATAGAAGTGTTCTTCATTACTATAAGAAATAAAGTTCTTAATTTTCTGGATCAGGTAATATGAAAGACGTGAAAAGAAAATAATGAGTACCGGTATAAATAAGTTCCACAATCCCTCCTCTTTTGCTAATGCTTTCAAATTCTCTTCTTCAGGATGGATTGTCCACCGTGAGGTTGATTGTGCATGTTTGTATAACTCATCCTCCTTGGGATATATATGATCCTTCATGAACTTCATTATTTTTTGCCGTAGCTGCATAACCTTTTCGCTAGGAACAAATTTGCCTTGACCATTTGCCAAAGTTAAATCTTCCTGCTCTACATGGAAACCTTGCCGGGGAGCCTTCGAGGCATGCATACCTGTTAAATGCGAACGATTAGTTAACAACATTTGAGTGCATTAGACTTTACAAGAATGATGATTGCTCCTAAAAGGCAAATAAAGGATCATAATCACATTTTCCATGTCTATGTGAAGCAGTTTATTTGGAAACAGGAACAAGGTTTAAGAAAACAAAAAGATCTTGCCCACAAAGCGCAATCAAACAGGTGGCAGGAAATTGTTAAGACGAGGCTGTGAAAAATAATTACCTGTAGCAGGGTGTGCTCGCAGGACATTTTCTCTATTAATGTAATCCCAGGCACAGTCAACCATAACATTGGCAGCCTTGCCGGCAAATCTAGCACGCTCACCACCTGAAGCATTACCCTGTGTGCCAGCTAAAATAAATTAGAATATATAAACAGACACAGATTGCATGAGTTAAATACTACTCCCTCCGTTCCTAAATATTTGTCTTTATGGAGATTTCAACAGGTGACTACATACGAAGCAAAATGAATGAATCTACATTCTAAAATATACTACATACATCCGTATGTTGTAGTCCATTTGAAATGTCTAGAAAGACAAATATTTGGGAACGGAGGGAGTAGTACCATAGTCCATCTGTGGTATACTCCTGCATAGATAGATGCCCCTCGAAACAGTGAAAAGGCAATGTAGAACTTCCAATTTGCTGCAGGCCAAGGTCGTGCCTGAGGGAAATTTAAAAGAAGAAAGTGAATGATAAAAACCAATGAATAAGATTGGCGTTTTATCCGGCCAGCATGAAAAAAAGAAGCAACATGATGCTTACAGACATAGAGCAGTACACAGCTAGGTACTCTTCCAGTTGAGGAATGCCATCTGGAATGCCAGAATGTTCAAATCCTCCATACGAACCATTTTCACTGAGTGTTGCATCAATAATATATGGCTGCAAAGATAAATAATAAACAAAGGAAAATATACAAAATCACATGACCTAAATGCTATGCAAACAGGGACAACAATTTCCATTTTTGGTGAACACATGGTACCGGTATAAATAATGATGAGCAAATAGGACACAAACTTTTCTTCAGAATTACCTAGAAAAAACTTCTCAGACTTAACACATAAAGTTCAGGTATGACCTTTGACCTATGTTGATGGTCGTGACTATCACACAACTCAATTAAAACAGAACATGTCTAGAACTTAAAAAAAAAAAACTTAATGAAAACAAAATATGATATTATGAAATATTCATATCAAAGTGACCCCAAGATATCAAGAGTATATTCATCCTACATTTATTATAGAACTTCAGTCAAAGGTATAGTAGGGCAATTCCCTACAGTTCTTCTTTCAAGACAACTTCAGCTACATCATGGTGAGCAAAGTGATATAATGCCCAATGCATACAGTCACCTAAGCTATAAAATCATATCAGAAGAGCTACAACTGTTTTTAGAGAACATGCAAATAGCACAAGAAAACGTGTCGTAAATAGGTGAGTAATTTACAACAATATTATGTATAAGAAGGTATTTCACATTTTCCCTAATCGAGTTTCATATTTCATACCATACAGCTGTAAGCAACATCACACATCTGATTCCCCAAAGTAGATAATTCCCAATCAAGTACACCTATCACTCGATCCTGTAGAGAAACAGAAACGATATTTTAAGATCAATGAAACAGAAGCAATAATCATAAGAAATATTTAAATAGTGGAAAGTTGTTAGGAGATTGCATAAATACCTCAGTTGGGTGAAAAACAAGGTTATCAACACGATAATCACCATGAACAAGGCCAGTTCCCAATCCTGTCGATGAATCTTCTTCTGGTATATTTTCTTTCAGCCAACCAATCAGATCAAGCATCTTCTGATAACGTGCAGGCTTCCCTTCACCGGTTGAATGAAGATATTGTTTTCCCCATCTATCTACCTACACAGTAAACCGTAAGCATCTTTAGAAACAAATGGAATATCACATTCACTGATATCATTATTCATAACAGAGTTCTTAATCAAGTGCCAAAGTGCAAAAAAAAAAGATAAGTTAATCAAACTGATTAAGAACTCTATAAGCAAATCGGAAGTGTTTCCGAGTATCATTGCTTTGCTTCGCTGTTGATAGTAATTAATCACAGACCGTCTGGAAGCATATCAAAGGTTTGTTGGTGTTTCATTCATAAGGTGCTTGAAGAGTAGCCCTGTGAAAGCCAAAAGAGCCAAATACTGCATGGCTGTACCAAGCAGGTTGAATTTGATACGTTATTTGTCAACGAGAAGCTGGACACCAACAAGTTTGAGCATGTCAAGTCCGGTGATCAGTAGCTTACGGTTTCACTAAGTGGATAGATCCCAGTGAGGATAAATGTGTAATTACCCATGTTCATCTGTTTTTGCTCTACGGGACAATAAATAAATGTTCCATGCAAGCCAATGCATAAGGGAATTGATAAACGTTTGAAAGTGCATTAATTAGCTGTTTTTATGAAGGACAAACTAGAGATGAAATGGCTAAACTTACATTAGAAGTATAGAGAAGTATTTAGACAAATGATTGAGAGGTTAAAATGAAATATTTCCAAACAGAAGGGGTAATAAGTGTTTGAGCGGTGGTCCCATGATGATATGTATTGGAGTCTAGTTGTAATCACAGAAATGTAAATAAAGAGTGTCAGGTCCTGAAGGACAATACATAATTATGCCCCTAATTTTCTGTGCAATAAGAGGTAGACTGACCTAAAAGCAACACCAAAGTTGTTTATATCGCCCCAAGGGGCATAGTTCATCCTTCAAAATTAAGCTACACGTGAGACTTGTACTTAGTGTGAGAGTACAAAAGCTTTTACTCCCAGCATTGCACCCTAGGAGAGTTCTCTTATGCAACTCATTGATAATGGAAATAAATTTGATTTACTTTTGTCCAGAGAAAACAGTCAGGAAATGGAGGTAAATACTCCATAACACTTACTTGTCTTTTGCAATAATTATCTCTTTTTCCATACTTATGCAATCCAACTGCAGTTGCATCAATTTTGTGTACAGCAGCCAAAGTTTTTGCAGCAGCCAAGTATATATTCCTCCGTTTATCAGGGGTTATTCCCTGCGTAAGAAATGGGTACAAGAGATCAGAAAACTATCATGAATGTAATCATTGCCAATTTCACACATTCATTTCCTTAAACTGGAATTATGGGAAATCTGATCCCAGCTCTCTGAATGCCGTACAGGGGTGAGGGGTTTGGAAAGTGTCATTGCCTTACAGTTTGTGTTTAATATAAGCCTTGTAGGTTCAAACCAATGCTAAGGTTTCTAGTTGTCGATGGGATTTTAAGAGTGCTCTCTGTATGTTCCCATACAATGGATACGAGCATAATAGCACTGTATTTGTGCTACAACTACTACTACCATAACCATAAGCTAGGTAAATATATGGTGATGGGCAAATACTGTACAAACTTCTCATGAAAACATTGCCCACTAACAAGTAAACTAACAGGTTGATGAAATGGTCAATAATATTACGAATCGGTAACAATAAGAACACTCAGTAAGAAGCGTACCGTTAACTTGTTATCAAGATATAATGCTCCTTCCAGATACTCCATTATGTAGAAAGGAGTTCCGATCACACTAGCATCAGTGCAAAGGCAAAACACCTTGGGGACAGGAACATCCGTGTGAGCACCCAAAGCCTTCAGAACCTGCTTCCATACCAAAAACAGATCAGTCAATGAACCTACATCACTTCAGAGAAGGAAACAGCAACACATAAGATGCTTTTCGCATCAACATACCATGTAAACCCAGCATCACATACCACAGTTAAAGCCAAAACATCACAATCGTTTTGGTCTACACAAATACGACAACTGTTCTGATAAAACTCCTACAATCATACAACAGCTTGAAGGTCCAAATAGATGTTCATAAGCACCCAAAATGAACTGTTCGGTTAACTGGGACCAAACATTACATGTACGATTTCATCAATCGAACGAGCGGTAGAATTAGTATGACTCCCTTCCGAGTTCGGAAGTAGACGGTACTTCCACCGAAGCACAACCACAATCACCCCGAGCATAAGCGGCACCCAGATCGAACCCAGTTTTCAGAGCGGATTAAGTTCAACTAAACCGGGGAGCGGGAGCAACAGTCCAAAGCCCGCGGGAACCGAAGTGGGCGGCGAGGCGGAGGAGGAGGAGGAGGATCTGGGGCGGACCTGGAACTCGCGCTCGACGGCGTGGGCGGACTGGAGGATGGCGCCGGCGGGCTTCTTCCGCAGCACGTAGCGCCTGGGCTCCCCGCCGGGCGCGGAGGCCTCGATGCAGTAGGTGGGGTTGGACTGGCCGTGGCCGAACTGCGTGAGGGCGAGCGACGGCGACGGCGCGGGGAAGCCCGGGACGTGCGCGGCCGCGTAGCGCAGCAGCGCCGCCTCGTCCAGCGCCTGCGCCGCGTGCACCGGCCGCAGCAGCTCCGAGGTCATCGTCGCCATCCCGCTCGCTCGCTCACTACTCGCCAGTCCCCGTGATTGGATTGCGGGCGGAGGACGAAGGACAGGGGACGACGACTGTGGGGAACAGTACGCTTCGCCCTCTCTTTTTTTTTATCAGCAGTCCGTTTTTCTTTCTTGTTTGATGATGATCGTGGCCGTTGCCGGCCCGCACTGAGGTCGCGTGCGCGCCTCGAAAACATCGTTTCGTGTATGCTCGGTATCTCGTACCGGGATGAAAATGGGGCGAACATGATTGGGTTTTGCCTTTTGCGTTTGCCGGCTTGTCGCGCTCGCACTCGATCGGGTGCGGTACTGGAACGCGACGTGACAAGGCTTGGATTTGGTGCGCTTGTCATCCCGCTGCGTGGCACGATCCGTATCGGGCTACCGGTGCCCCGGCGAACGGGGTGCCGGTGTGGTATTTGGATTGGGATTAACTTTTGGAGCCGGATATTTGACAACAGGGTGCCCGATAGCAAATCTGCCTCCCGTTTACCAGGCCGACCAGGAACCCGCCTCGATCGCCCTCCCACTTACCAGGCATCTCGATCGCCCTCCCACTGACCAGGTCGACCAGTAACCCACTTATCAGGCCGGCCAGAAGCCCAGTTACCAGGCCGATAAATATATAAGGCCGATCTCTCACACGCTCCCCACCACCCGCACAACCCTTCCCACCACCCATCCGCCTCTCCCCCTACCCCTCCTCCAGATCTGGATCAAACGGGAGAATCAACAGAAATTATCAGGCAAAATCACCAGGCAAACATCTCCAGAAATTACCAGCCAAACGGGAGGATCAACAGAATCATCAGGGGGACAAACAGAAATTACCAGGCATAATCACCAGGCAAACATCTCCAGAGAATCAACAGAAACATCAACTCAACCCTGGTAAGAATCAAGACTCATCTCTAGATAATTCTGCTTAACAATTACATAGTAAAATTATCATGCACTTTAGCTGACTACTATCATTTGATAAAGAAAAGGGGT
This sequence comes from Secale cereale, assembly GCA_902687465.1. Taxonomy (NCBI): domain Eukaryota; kingdom Viridiplantae; phylum Streptophyta; class Magnoliopsida; order Poales; family Poaceae; genus Secale; species Secale cereale. The sequence goes on from LR738710.1 coordinate 68,529,294, forward strand.
GCCTTTTAACGTAGATGCTCATGTTGTACTGTAATTGTCATGTTTAGTGTTCTTCCCAATCAACCCTGCGATTCTTGCTTTCAAACAACTGTGTAAATAGTAAACAGAACAATGAGTTTAAAATAAGAGTCAACACATGTAAATGTATGCTAGCATGAAACGTAAAAATAATGAAGCAGGAGTAGATAATGGATACTAGTAGAGGAGAAAATGCAGAAGATGGAGGAGGAGGGAGAATGGATGAAGAGGACAGTGCATCGCGCACACCAAACAGCAATTCTGCGTACCCAAGCATCATGGAAATAGGTAAAATTACCAGCATTTGTGTTTACATATAGTCATGGAATGAAAAACACAAGGACTTCACTATTGAATTGGGTTTGAAAATTACCAGCATTAGGGCACACATATTACCAGGTTCAATAATATACAAATTACCAGGGTTATTTTTAGACAGAAAAAGAATACTTTACTATTGAAGTGGGTTTGAAAATTACCAGTATTGGGGCACACATATTACCAGGTTCAAAACTATACAAATTACCAGGGTTATTCTTAGTCGGAAAAGAATACTTTACTATTGAAGTGGGTTTGAAAATTACCATGATGAAGAACTGTTATTTATCGTGAAATATTTCACTAATCTACCAGACCAAAATGCAGGAGCTCGGACAATGAGCGCAAACAACAGCTTGCCCAGTGATGAAACAAATGCACATAGTGCTGGAACAAATGCAAGCACACGAGCTGGAAGCCTTGGAGAGCAGACAATAAGCGAACCAACAACTCCAGAATCTGCTGGGATCGACGCTGATATGGAAGGCAGCAACATGGAGGCATATTTCACACCTAAGCCTAATGTCTACTACACGCTTCTATTCCTGTAGACAGTGTTGGGCCTCCAAGAGCAGAGGTTTGTAGGACAGCAGCAAATTTCCCTTAAGTGAGTAACCCAAGGTTTATCGAACTCAGGGAAGTGGAGGTTGAACGTACCCCTTTCAAGCAACCCTGCAATCGAGATACAAAAAGTCTCTTGTGTCCCCAACACACCTAATACACTTGTCAAATGTATAGGTGGACTAGTTCGGCGAAGAGATGGTAAAATATGGATGATAGGAGTGGCAAATCAAAGTAATATAAATCTGTAATAAAAAGTGCAGCAAGCAAACAAGTGATAAACGTGAGCACAAATAGTATTGCAATGGTGGAAACAAGGCCTAGGCTTCATACTTTCACTAGTGGCAACTCCCAACAACATTGACATAGTCTAATCACATGATATTTCCCATAAAACATGCTATGGAGACGCACTTGGATGTCATTCCTTTGTGGTCAAGAGAGGACGAGAATTATGTAGGGCTACAAAAGCACACCTCAAAGTTCGTAGTTCTCAATCTATGGATTTCCCAATGTCACTGCGGCCATCCAAAGAGAGTACCACAATCACCACAACATATCTTCAGGATAGTCAAAGACAAGCACCAAGAGACTCTCAATCTTCAATCAACACACAAAAGAGGAAATCACTCATGAAAATATTCTTCTAATCCATGTCCAATAGACCGCTGTCACCTTGGTCTCGGGGATTATACTAGATAAAGACAAGTGAGTACATCAATTCAATACATAGAGGAAGGGGAAATATCATGGGATCACCCTAGATTAACATAGCCTATGATCACAACGAAGATCACATCATGGGAGAGAGAGAAAACCACATAGCTACACGTACAAGCCCTCAGCCCCGGAGAAGACTACTCACACATGACCATGGTGAGCAAGAGATTGATGGTGGTGTTGATGGAGAGGTGCAGCCCGGAGAGGAGGCGGCCGGCGGCAGCCATGGCGGCGGCGGCGGCTGCCCTAGGGCGGCGGCGGCCCTTGGGGGCAGCAGCCGCTTGGCCCCCCTTCTTCCTTGTGCATGGTGCTGCAATGGTGCAGGTCCTCCCCTCCAAGACGGCGGCTTTGGAGGAGGAAAATTTGTGGCCCTTGGTGACCTAGGTTTCCTCTCTTTATATAGACTCTCGGATTCCCGTCATCAGATTTTGGGCTTCAGTCAAACGGGCTTTTCTCGGCTGTCCGGACTCCGATTTGGACGAATTTTATATTCAGAAGCATCCTCTCGAAATTCCCCACAACTTTCGCAACTAGGCTTTTTCCGTTTGACGTCGTCTTCGGGCCGGAACGTGACCATCTTCTAAAAACGTTCTCAGACAGATTTCAGGAAAGTCAGAGTCCTGCTCCAATACGACTCCTTTTGCGTTTTTGTCAATTTCCAAGTAATTCCTACACAATAAAGTGTAAAACAAGAACATTGTGCACTTTTGCAACCATTAGTAGGTTAGTCCAATAAATGCCTAAAAAGATAGAAAACTTTGATATAAACATAAGACAATGATGCAAAACAAGCATGTCACAAGCAAAAATTATGGATACGTTTGGGACGTATCAACATCCCCAAGCTTAATTCCTACTCGTCCTCGAGTAGGTAGAATGATAACATAGATAATTTTTGAGGTGACATGCTACTAACACAATCTTGATCAAGTAATATAGTAAAGCACATGAACTGAAATAAAGTGAACCAAAACAATTGTCTATAGTTGAAAGCAAGTAAACAATGAAGAACCAAGTGATCATCTAAGTATATTCTTTTCATGAATAGTACAATTGAAGACATGAAACTATAAAGTTAAGCACAACTGTTAGCCCCAAAGGAGTTCTCTCATCAAAAGCATGCTAGTTAACACAAAAGGAAGATAAAGTTTCAGCAATGCTTTCCACTTTTCAAAATTTTATCTCATGGATAAGTTCAATGCACAAGGATTATATATAACTAAGCAGAAATTTTGAACATAATCAACTTGAACCCAGGGTTAACACTAGATGCTTGCTTATGGTGGAGGAAGAAGATTAGAACATAGAAAAACTAACTCAACATTTAAAAATAAAAGATAGGCCCTTCGCAGAGGGAAGCAGGGATTACTCATGTGCTAGAGCTTTTTATTTTTGAAAACATAGAGATATAAAAGCAATTTTGAGAGATGTATGCTTATGTCAACGAATGGTAATAAACAATGCACTACTACTCATGCCAAACAGAACTTAAGAGCGGCTCCCATAGAGGAATGATAACACTCCCCTTTCTCCTTTGTTTATCACTAGCCAAAGTTTGTCTGATTTCTCAGGTACGATGTGTGAAGGAGGTTTTTGATATTGATATTGATGACATGTAAAGTGGGCTGGGCATACCCTTTTGCCAGCTCTTTTTGCAAAATTAAGGACATGCACATTATTCATGCACGTCAGGGGTTGTTCTGTCCAACACAAGTAATAATGAACTATCTACCACTTCCTCATGAGCTAAAACAGAGACACAAATAAGGATAAATTTTGAAGGTTTTAAAGGTAGCACATGAGCAATTTACTTGGGATGGCTATTAAATACCATGCATAGGTAGGTATGGTGGACACATATGGCATAATTTTGGCTATGGAATTTGGATGCACGAGCAGCATTCCCGCTCAGTACAGAGTTTTTGGTTTAGCAAGTCTTTAGCAAGCACATGTTAACCGGTACAAGAAAATTATAACATCCTTTCAGCATAATTATAAGACTTCTACACTGTCTTCCTTGTCAACCATCTTACTTCTAAAAAGAGAACAAGAACTTTAAAACTACCAAAGGTGAAAAACTAAACAATTGCAAACTTCAAAGGTATTTCTTCACTAATAAGACTTTATTAAATGATCTCCATGTTTAGACATGACTACTTAATTTCTCAAAACAATTGATAGGGATCAAATTACTCAATGATCTTCAAGACTATGCAAGATTTTTATTCTTTGCACCACAGCCACACTTGGCATTTACTTTACCAACATATTATTTAGCAATTAAACCAATCAACTCTCCAAAAAGATATAAGTGAAGCAAGAGAGTACTTTCTATAAAAGAACTAATAGCTCTGAACATGATATGAAATAAAAACAAGAGCTAGAAGCATATAACAAGGTAGCTAAAACACTCAAAAAGATATAAGTGAAGAACATGAGTGTTTCATGAAAAAGCGGAGCGTGTCTCTCTCCCAAACAAGAATGATCAGATGCAACTTATTTAAAACCAGCAAAGAAAACAAAACAACACTAAAAAGAAAAGAGCAAGACGCTCCAAGCATAGCACATAACACATAAAGTGATAATTATAGTGGAACGAAAGACGAACTGATAATTGTTGATGGAGAAGGGGATGCATGGGGGCATCCCCAAGCTTAGACGCTTAAGACTTCTTGAATATTTCTTGGGGGTGCACGGGGGCATCCCCAATCTTGAGGGTTTGACCCTCCTGAATCTTCTTTTATCATCTTCCCTCGCACACTTGAAAAATCCCTTCATACATAACTCATCATAATCTGATTAGCGAGGTTAGTACCCACAATAAAATAATTTTTCCCTACTGGAAATAAGGATAATCTTGAAGAGCTACTGTTTCTCAAGATTGCCAAAAGGTTTTTGCAAAGAAAAAGCAAGCTCAAGGTTTGCAAAACGAAGAAAAGGCAAAACGGGACAGAATCTGTGAAAAACAGACCAGCAGGTAGTAAATAATTTTTCGGGGCACTTCTGCAACTCAAATCAAAAAACTCAGAACAGACGCTCGAAAGCCAATTGTATAGAGCACGCTGTCAAAAAATTCAGATCAAAAAGATGATCTGGTGATTTTATTTGATTTTTTCTTTCCAAGGATAGAATCTGTTTTCTGGACAGCATGTCACAACTTTTGAACTTTCTTGCAATCAGAGGCTAAAATTGGCACAAAGCTGAAAAATAAAGATACAATGATGTTGCTACAGTAGTAACAAACATCAAGACCACTAAAAACTGAAAGAACAAACTGAAAGCAAAGATAACAAGGGTTGTCTCCCTAGAGCTCTTTCTTTATAGCCATAAAGATAGGCTTAAGACTTTAATGATGCTCTCGTAGGAATAAGAGTTGAAGAACAAAAGAGAGCATCAAGAAGCAAATACCAAACACATTTAAGCCTAACATGCTTCCTATGCATAGGAATATTGCAATAGAATAATTCATTGAAGCACAAAGCAACTAGCATAGGAAGGCAAAACAAGCATAACTTCAAAATATTCACCATAAAGAGAGAAAACTTCTTATTATTAAGATATTTAGAACCATGTCTCCCTCTCTCATTATAAATTTCAGTGGCATCATGGATGAACTCAACAATATAACTATCACATAAGGCATTATTTCCATGATCGAAAAGCATAAAAGTGTCATTACTCTTCATATAAGCAAAATCTTTCTTATTAGGAATCGTGAGAGTAAGACTATCATAACCATCATGGTAATCATCGTATTTAGGAGGCATATCATAATCATAATAAATTTTATCCTCAATAGTAGGTGGACTGAAAATATCATATTCATCATTGTAATCATCATATATAGGAGGCATAGTATCATCAAAGTAAATTTTCTCCTCAAAAGTTGGGGGACTAAAAATATCATGTTCATCAAACGTGTCATCCCCAAGCTTAGAGCTTTCCATGTCATTAGCAATATTGATATTAAAAAAGAACATACTAATAACATCATCACCATCATGATTGTTATGCAAATAATAAAGTTCCAAAGGTTTTTTAATTTTCTCTTCGAACACATCATGTCCAAGTTCAAGGTAGAGCTTATAAAGCTCTCTCATATTTTTGTTGTTTTCCATTAAGCAAAACTAGTGAAAATAAAAAAAAGAAACAAAAAGATTTAATTGCAAGATCTAGAGAAGGTACCTTCACTTACCTCACTTCCCCGGCAACGGCGCCAGAAATAGCTTGATGTCTACTACACGCTTCTATTCCTGTAGACAGTGTTGGGCCTCCAAGAGCAGAGGTTTGTAGGACAGCAGCAAATTTCCCTTAAGTGAGTAACCCAAGGTTTATCGAACTCAGGGAAGTGGAGGTTGAACGTACCCCTTTCAAGCAACCCTGCAATCAAGATACAAGAAGTCTCTTGTGTCCCCAACACACCTAATACACTTGTCAAATGTATAGGTGCACTAGTTCAGCGAAGAGATGGTAAAATATGGATGATAGGAGTGGCAAAGCAAAGTAATATAAATCTGTAATAAAAAAATGGAGCAAGCAAACAAGTGGTAAACGTGAGCACAAATGGTATTGCAATGGTGGAAACAAGGCCTAGGCTTCATACTTTCACTAGTGGCAACTCCCAACAACATTAACATAATCGAATCACATGATATTTCCCATAATGGAGACGCACTCGGAGGTCATTCCTTTGTGGTCAAGAGAGGACGAAAATTATGTAGGGCTACAAAAGCACACCTCTAAGTTCGTAGTTCTCAATCTATGGATTCCCCAATGTCACCGCGGCCATCCAAAGAGAGTACCACAATCACCACAACATATCTCAAGGATAGTCAAAGACAAGCACCAAGAAACTCTCAATCTTCAATCAACACACAAAAGAGGAAATCACTCATAAAAATATTCTTCTAATCCATGTCCAATAGACCGCTGTCACCTTGGTCTCGGGGATTATACTAGATAAAGACAAGTGAGTACATCAATTCAATACATAGAGGAAGGGGAAATATCATGGGATCACCCTAGATTAACATAGCCTATGATCACAACGAAGATCACATCATGGGAGAGAGAATTGACCACATAGCTACACGTACAAGCCCTCAGCCCCGGAGAAGACTACTCACACATGGCCATGGTGAGCAAGAGATTGACGGTGGTGTTGATGGAGAGGTGCAGCCCGGAGAGGAGGAGGCGGCCGGCGGCAGCCGTGGCGGCGGCGGCCCTAGGGGGCAGCGGCTCCTTGGCCCCCCTTCTTCCTTGTGGATGGTGCTGCAATGGTGCTGGTCCTCCCCTCCAAGACGGCGGCCTGGGAGGAGAAAAATTCGTGGCCCTTGGTGACCTAGGTTTCCTCTCTTTATATAGACTCTCGGATTCCCGTCATCAGATTTTGGGCTTCAGTAAAACGGGCTTTTCTCGGCCGTCCGGACTCCGATTTGGACGAATTTTATATCCAGAAGCATCCTCTCAAAATTCCCCACAACTTTCGCAACTAGGTTTTTTCCGTTTGGCATCGTCTTCGGACCGGAACGTGACCATCTTCTAAAAACGTTCTCAGACAGATTTCAGGAAAGTCAGAGTCCTACTCCAATACGACTCCTTTTGCGTTTTTGTCAATTTCCAAGTAATTCCTACACAATAAAGTGTAAAACAAGAACATTGTGCACTTTTGCAACCATTAGTAGGTTAGTCCAATAAATGCCTAAAAAGATAGAAAACTTTCATATAAACATGAGACAATGATGCAAAACAAGCATGTCACAAGCAAAAATTATGGATACGTTTGGGACGTATCACCCCCTGATCAAAAAACCGTCCCTAACAAAATTCTTATCATCACATCGGTACATTCCGAAGGAGGAGCAGGACTTCTTGAGGGTTCTGCACGGATGCAACATTGAGACTGCGAGGCAGATGCAGTTGATGTCATGGTTCTACGAAAGTGCTCAAGACGTACCTTACACGACACAAGACATTGCTAATCAACGAGCTAAGTTCCGCTTATAGCACCGCCACAAGGACATTGGGAGCACAATTGTGTACTTCCAAGAGATGAGGGCCAAAGATTCATATTTCTACTGGAGAATCAAACTTGATGATGAGGACAGGGTTGAAAACTTGTTCTGGATAGATGGAGCATCACGCAGGGCATATGCAAAGTATAATGACTGTTTGTCGTTCAACACAACATACATGACAAACATGTACAAGATGCCGTGTGCACCATTCATTGGAATTAATAACCATGATCAATCCATCCAGTTTGGGTGTGGCTTCGTTCGAAACGAACTAAAGGAGAACTTTGTGTGGCTCTTTAACACATTCCTCCATGCAATGGGTGGTGTTGCCCCAAAAAACATCATCACAGACCAAGACTTTGCAATGAGGAGTGCGATCGACGAGGTCTTCTTGAACATTATACACAGAAATTGCCGCTGGCATATAATGAAGAAGGCACAGGAAAAACTTGAAAAGCTTATGGCTGATGATAAACCACTAAACAAAGCATTCAAAAACTGTGTCGACAACAGGTTGACTGGTACATATCTACTCTGTTGACCCATTTTAATTACCATCTATTGACTAAGAGAAGTTACCAGCATATTTGTACTTTAATTACCATTGATTGTGTCTGATGTTATAATTGTCCCATGCAAAAAAAAAAGATATGGGAAATTGGTTCCATGAAGTTACCATCTGAAAACTTAGGAAAGTTACCAGCATATTTGTTCTTTAATTACCATTGATTGTGTCTGATGTTATAATTGTCCCATGCAAAAAAAAAAGATATGGGAAATTGGTTCCATGAAGTTACCATCTAAAAACTAAGAAAAGTTATCAGCATACTTGTATTTTAATTACCATTGATTGTGTCTGATGTTATAATTGTCTTTTGCAAAAAAAGGATATGAAAAATTGGTTCCATGAAGTTACCATCTGAAAACTAAGGAAAGTTACCAGCATACTTGTACTTTAATTACCATTGATTGTGTCTAATGTTATAATTCTCTCATGTTTTGTGTGTCACAGAGGAAGAGTTTGAAAACAAATGGTGGGTAATGATGGATGTATATGGCCAGACCGACAACGAACATTTTCACTGGCTATGGGAAAGCATGAAATGTTGGGCCCCGGTGTACTACATGAAGCATTTCTTTCCGTTCTTGCAGACAACTGCAAGGAGCGAGGGATTCAATGCTGTGCTCAAGAAGTACGTGAACCCGAACAACTCATTGATTGAATTCGCAACACAATACACTGCAATACAGGAGAAAGTAATGGTGGCTGTAGCGAAAAAGCAAGTGGACACAATTTACAAAGAGGCAGACATGTATTCATTGAACCCAATCGAGTTGCAGATGCGAGGGATATACACACAAAATCTGTTCTCCAAGTTTCAGGTAGAGATGAAGCTAAAGACTACTTACGGATGCAACACTTTGCAAGATGGAACATTCAGGATGTGGTCGCTTCGAGGCATACTACCAAAATATGGGGATATGGACTACCATGTGCAAGCAAACAAGGATGAAGGGGTATACTCATGCACTTGCTACAAGTTTGATCGCGATGGGCTGTTGTGCGCACACATACTACGAGTATTGGAACAGATTGGAGTCTACGAGATACCAAGAAGGTATATCCTAGATAGGTGGACATGGGACCCAGAGGAGGATCTTGTTGAGCCTGATTACCAACAGCCAACGGTTAAGAAGGGTATGACAGAGGAAGGAAAAAAATATCATGAGATATACATCTATTCTGAATGATTTCAAGGAACAAGCAAAAGACGCTTGCACTACTGATGAAGGGATGGCATTCGCAAGGAAACACGTTGATGCTTTCAGAGATGACATGGATGCGCTAAAAAAGAGGCAACTAAAGAAAGAAAGAAAGGAAAAAGATGAGGGAAAGGAAGCACACATGTTTTCTTCACCACCATGGACTAGGGCCACTGAAGGGGTCCCAGTAGCGCATCAAGGAAGCATTCCTGTCACGCATGTGTCTGGCAATATTTTTCAGTTTCAGGGCTCACATACACAGGGATCTCAATCATCTAACACAAGAGTGATACTAGACCCACCAAAGTCTACTACGAAAGGGCGTCCAAAAGAGAAAAGATTTCAGCACCCATTTGACATTGCAAAACCAAAAAAAAGAGGAAATGTAGAGTATGCGGGTCAACAAAACATGATAAACGCAAATGTACCTCACCCATCCCATACTGAGAAACTTGAAGTGCAAAAAAGTTAGATGGGCATTGAAGTGCAAGTTATCGATTTTACTTATCAATTTTATCCATTTTATTGTGTAAACAATGTCGTGACGCCATGTAATGAAAAGTTATCAGCACTGGAGCAGGCAAGTTATGGTTCAAAATGTAATGGGGATTTTCAGAAATGAGAATGAGATTGGTTATCGTTGTTTATTTGTGGGCAAAATGTTATGACGCCATGAAATAGAAAGTTATCAGCACATGATAAAGTATGTTATCAGCACGTACTAACATAAGTTATCACCAAAAAATGTATTAAAAAGATAGTACTCAGCCCAGAAAAAAATGTATAAAACTATCATCGTTACATAAATTCAAACTTATATTACCTCAATTATTCCTTGTTGAACAAGTGGTAGCGTCATTGCGTGCATTTGTTAAGAGGATGGTCCAGCCACATACTTGTCAATATCTTCCTCAGCGCCGGGATCTGCTCCTGAGTTATTGTCGGGATATTTTTACCATCCCATAACTCCAATATCTTGAACGCGAAGAAACCGCAATCAGTGCTGTAAGAAAAAAAATCAAAAAATGTGTTAAAAGCAAAATAATATATGCACAAAGATGAATGAACTTTTAAAATGCTACACTACTAAGTTACCGTGGTATTTAGAGGGGAAAATGATGGAGTACTAGCCAAAAAAACTAACCCATTGTCCTGTTTGAAGACATCGATGTACACAAGATCATAGCCTTGAATCTTCTTACTCGAGTCCTTGTACGCAATCAACCAGGCTTTTTTAATACCACTCATAAGCTTTGTCGCATGTGTGATGAGCGAAGGGCTATCTTGTGTACGAAGAGAATCAAGAACTTCAAATCGTTTTGCCTTAAGATTAAGGCACAAGACATACCAATGCCCGTCCTTTGGTAGAGGTCCCAACTTTTGCAGTGTTGGAAACAGAAGCTGTTACAAAAATGTGAATACATGAAAACAAGAAGTTACCAATGCATTTACAGTTAAAAAGGCAAGTTATCAGAATACTGACAACATATGTTACCAGTAGGCATACATGAAAGTTACCAACGGATAGTAATTTTTTTAGTGGTACAATGTGTGACAGAACCAAATTAACAGCCTAATAAAATTGCCTACTAGACCAATTAAAAAACAGCTTGTAGGATTTAAAAAGCAGAAAAGTATGTAGTTTACATCAACAAATGTACCTAATTTTGGTGACTAAGTATGTAGTTTACATCATGACGGAAATGTTTGATTAGGAACTTGCTTGTGAAATCACATATGAGAAGATATACTGACAGCAACCATGGAAAGATGATCTTCCCTGGGGGTACAGAATCAGAAAGAGTTTGGATGTGGAATTCTGCAATGTTATTCGAAACTTGTCCACCTTCTATTACACTATTAGCAAGCTCCTCCAATGTGACCCACCGCCCATCGATGTCAATAACCTTAATACTGGAAAGCAAACAAAGAAAAAATAGTATATAAGCCAATGTTTTGCCAATGGGAGGTGAAAATAATATAGAAAAGGAAAATAGTAAATGTCATTACTATTTTATCCTGGAGTCAACTGAATCAGTGGTGTGCTTGATAACTTCTGCGTAAATAACCTCTTCGAGTGCAAATGTTGTGAGGCCACAATATGGAGGCAGAAGGAACTGCGATGGACGGCTTACCCTCACTTTCCGAATGTACGATTTAGAGTCACACTGGCTGAATTATTACCATTGGGATGTTGAATAATTGGTGTAACAAATTCAGAGCTGGTGGGGTGGTCTAGAAGAAAAGTGAAGGGAGTTATCAGAGTTTGGATTGGTGACAAAAAATATTATGAGGAAACAAAAAGAAAAGAACTTATCAGAGTTCAGAACAGTAAATTATCAACATGAAACATAATGATGTTATCAAGGTTGGCAGTAAGAAAAATTTGTTAAAAAAATCTTCCTATCACTACCTTTTACAGAAGCGTTATTTGCTTTTGCTATAGCAGTGTCACGTTCGACTTCTTCAACCCACATAATTATATCGTCGTCTTCAACATCCGCATCATAAACTCGAACTCGACGATCTTCAAAAAGTTGCGATCAGGTCAGTTTGAGAAGTCAAATATGTGGAAAAACAACTAAAGAAAAAGGTGATAGATATTAAAGAACGAAAAATGTATCGGGCTCCATTAAAGAATGATGATATAATTACTGTAGAGAGAAAAAGGGAAGAAAATGAGGAGGGTCAGGATAGTTAAAGGGGCAGCATGAATGTATTAGAATGGTCTGTTGTGTGCGTGTAGGGAAAGGGAGGGGGGGTATTTCCAGCAACAATAAAAGAAAAAGAGGGTTGAAGTTATCAGCATGATGGTAGCAGAAGTTATCAGGGTGTGATAATAAAATGTTACCATTTAAGAAACTAGTTAGCAAAAAAATAAAAACATGTAGATATCTAGTTAGAACAAAAAATACCAGCGCAACATTCACAAAGGTTATCATGGTGAAAGTTACCATACGATAAAAATGAAAAGCTGCAAACAAGGTACAATATCTTTCATGTAGAGCACTATAATTATCAGTTAAAAATAAAGCGCGGTAAGTATCAGTCACATGTTAGTAAAAGTTACCAGGGATAAATAAATAAAAGGGTTGAAGTTATCAGCATGATGCTAGCAGAAGTTATCAGGAGAGATCAGAAAAATGTAACCATTTAAGTAACTAGTGTTGGGGAACGTAGTATTTTAAAATTTTCCTACGATCACGCAAGATCTATCTACCAGATGCATAGCAACGAGAGGGGAGAGTGAGTCTACGTACCCTCGTAGACCGGGAGCGGAAGCGTCAAGTGACGCGGTTGATGTTGTCGAACTTCTTCGCGATCCAACCGATCAAGCACCGAACGTACGGCACCTCCGCGTTCAGCACACGTTCAGCTTGATGACGTCCCACGAGCTCTTGATCCAGTTGAGCTTCACGGGAGAGTTTCGTCAGCACGACGGCGTGGTGACGGATATGATGTGTTCACCGGCGCAGGGCTTCGCCTAAGCTCCGCGACGGTACGACCGAGGTGTGATTCTGTGGAGGGGGGCACCGCACACGGCTAAAACAATTAAACTTGTGTGTCTTTGGGTGCCCCCCTGCCCCCGTATATAAAGGAGCAAGGGAGGGAGGCCGGCCAACCTCTCCTGGTGTGGCTAGGAGTGGACTCCTACTAGGAATAGGATTGCAATCCTATTCCTAGTAGGATTCACCGAAAGGAAGAAGGGGGAAAGGAATAGGAGAGGTGGCGCCCCACCCAATCCTAGTCCAACTAGGAACCCTAGGTGGGGCGCCGGCCAGCCCTATGGGCTGCCTCTCTCTCACCCTTTAGGCCCACTATGGACCATCCCCTCTCGTAGGGGGTTCCGGTAACCCCTTCCGGCATTCCCGATAAATCCGAAACTTTTCCGGTATACTTCCGGTGTCCGAATATAGCCGTCCAATATATCAATCTTTATGTCTCGGACATTCCGAGACTCCTCGTCATGTCCGTGATCTCATCCGGGACTCCGAACTACCTTCGGTACATCAATACTCAAAAACTCATAATACCGATCGTCATCAAACGTTAAGCGTGCGGACCCTACGGGTTCGAGAACTATGTAGACATGACCGAGACTCATCTCTGGTCAATAACCAATAGCGGAACCTGGATGTTCATATTGGCTCCTACATATTCTACGAAGATCTTTTATCGGTCAGAACCGCATAACTACATACGATGTTCCTTTTGTCAAACGGTATGTTACTTGCCCGAGATTCGATCGTCGGTATCTTTATACCTAGTTCAATCTCGTTACCGGCAAGTCTCTTTACTCGTTCCGTAACACATCATCTCGTGACTAACTCATTAGTATTTTTGCTTGCAAGGCTTATTGTGATGTGTGTTACCGAGAGGGCCCAGAGATACCTCTCCGACACTCGGAGTGACAAATCCTAATCTTGATCTATGCCAACACCACGAATACTTTCGGAGACACCTGTAGAGCATCTTTATGATCACCCAGTTACGTTGTGACGTTTGATAGCACACAAGGTGTTCCTACGGTATTCGGGAGTTGCATAATCTCATAATCATAGGAACATGTATAAGTCATGAAGAAAGCAATAGCAGTAAAACTAAACGATCATAGTGCTATGCTAACGGATGGGTCTTGTCCATCACATCATTCTCCTAATGATGTGATCCCGTTGATCAAATGACAACTCATGTCTATGGCTAGGAAACATAACCATCTTTGATCAATGAGCTAGTCTAGTAGAGGCATACTAGGGACATACTGTTTTGTCTATGTATTCACACATGTACTAAGTTTCCGGTTAATACAATTCTAGCATGAATAATAAACATTTATCATGATATAAGGAAATAAATAATAACTTTATTATTGCCTCTAGGGCATATTTCCTTCAACTAGTTAGCGTAAAAATGAAAACATGTAGGTATCTTGTTAAAACAAAAAAAAAATACCAGCGCCACATTCGCAAAAAGGTTCTCAGATCCGTTAAAAGTTACCGTACGATAGAAAACAAGGTAAAATGTCTTTCATGTAAAGCGATATAATTATCAGATAAAAGTAGAGCGCAGTAATTATCAGTCAAATGTTAGTAAAAGTTATCAGGGTTAATGAACAATAATAATCACATATAACACATCCAAATGAGCATAAAAACAAAGAGAGCGAATGTGAAACGAAAACAAGTAGTTCATTTCATAGCACACACACAAAAACACAAGTCATCACATGTGAGATGGGGGGGTTATCCATAAAAAGGATAAAAAGAGCATAAATATACACACAAGGATCAAACTAAAAGCATAAATAGGGTCTTCGAAAAGCAGACATCCATCCCATCAATCTTTTGTGATAAAGCGAAGACACGTATATGCCTTCACTTACCAAGGTCGACAGGCTCAGAGCATGAAACCAGCTTGGAGTCAACAGGATTATCTCCTGCATTTGCCACCATCTCATCAATTGGGGATGCTGCTGCTCGGTCTTGGGGAGCATTGTTAACCGCTGGGTCCACTACTAGTACATGAGTTGTCGAAACAACAGCTGGGGGCGGTGTTGGTACTGCAGCTGGGACTACGACTGTCGTATTAATATCTGGTCTGGGCGGTGTGGGGCCAAAATCTATGCCAAGAGAGCAAGATGGTGGGGTGAAATCCCGGTAGGGCCTCTCAGCAACAACATCTTCTACATCTTCATTACTGTTGGATTCTTGGGCAGCGACTCGGTCATCCCCAACTTGAGCTTCAACAAACAATGCATCTTCAGTTTCAACTGGTTTTGCCACATTGGATTGAGCATATTCAACTGGAGCTTGAACGACACAAGGTATTTTAACAGGAGCTTGGACATCTTCAGCTATGCCAACGCTCATTGGAGGAGCAATTCCTTGATCTTGATCAGCAGAAGTTTCAGCTACGGCAACGCTCACTGGATGAGCAATTACTTGAGGTTGATCAGCAGAAGTTTCAGCTTCAGTGCCAATAACAACATTGGCAATCTCTTCTACCACTTGAGTAATATTGGCTGCTTCCGCGAGCTCATCCACAGCTCCAAAACAAGCATCTGGTGAATTCCTCACAAGGGCATCATCTTGCACAACAGCAATTGGAGAACTGACCACGGGCGATTCTTTGAAATCATCTTTCGCGTCCTTGGAAGCAACATGAGGAGAAGATATAGTTGCAGCTGCAACTTTAAAAGACTTTGAAACCTTTCTCACAGTAACCTTGGTCTTCTGACTACACACAAGAAAAGAAAACATTACCAGCTTAAAAAAACATTAGTTACCAGCTTATATTGACATTAGTTACCAGCTTATATTGACATCAGTTAACAGCTTATATTGACATTAGTTATCAGGTTATATTTGTATTGTACAACAGCAAAAATAATATTAGTTACCAGCTTATATTGACATTAGTTACCAGCTAATAAAACTTTAGTTACCATATTGTATTCACATTATTTGTAAAAGTTACCAAACAAATTTATCATGCTAAAAATAACAGTAAACTTATAAGAGATTTGACTGTAAAAACTAACAGCACTTTGCATACAGTTTACGATGCCACACATAAAAAGAGTTAAATTATCGGTGTACATTCACCTAATTTACCAAAAAAATAAAAAATAAAAAAAATAATTTAGATTTCATATAGTGAGAAAAAATAGAATTCATAATTACCTGCGTGATGTGTTAGACGAGTCAACATCTGCCGAAGATAGGGTAAGATTACTAGGTACAACCTCAGACGTGACACCCACACTGGTAGACCGCGATTGCTGAAGATCGGCAACACTAATAAGTGGAGCATTGGAACTCCTGAAAATTTATTATTTGAAAAGGATATAGTGCACGTGAGAAAGTTGTTACCATAGAAAAATAACAAATGCTTACCAGCGTATAATCACTAAAATTATCATGCAAAACAGGGTTAAAACTACATACTGTTCAGATAAAAAACTAAAGTTATCATCATGGAAATAACTACTAAAAAAGTTATCAGCCTTAACATGATATTATTACTATTCATTTTAGACAATAACACATGTTTATTAAGGAATAAAAAATTTACACACAGAGTTACTTCTAATTTTCAGAAGGTAGGTGCTAGCAGAAGTTATAACACAAAAGAGTAACAATAACTAAATATGAACAAAAATGCAATATAAAAAATGAAATAAAAAGAACTCAACTAGCAGATGATAAGAAACTCACTTTTTAGGATGTTGCTTCTTCCGCTTGGGATAGGCAATTACTGAGTTAGTGCCCTTATCAGGGCATACAATGCCAAGCTCTTTGATGACGATTGCCTGATAGAACGATGTGCATCATCCAACGACGGCTGGTCAGAAACAGTTGTACCAGTGGCCATCGACGGAGAAGGGAGGCGTAATTTCTTGCGACGCCTGACATATTGCTTACCCAAGTTACGGACAAGAGAAGAACCGGACCTCTTCACGGAAGCATCAACAGCAGCCTCGTTTTGAGTATCCGTCATATCTGGCTGGTTATGCAATCCATCACTAGATACATCACCGGAACGTGAAGTGAGCATAATCTGAGACTCGAGAGGTTGATCGGTTCCTACTTGTAATGCCCAGGATGGGACTATATCTCCTTGATGGGCCTCGAACCCCTCGTTGGTTACCCCAAGTGGAAGGTGTAAGATGCAGTATTGTAGAAGTGTTTTCCCCTAGCAAAGATGCCAATGATCAATTCCCCAGAGACTCCTAGGTTCAACAAGTAGGTGTCAATTGCTACGGCGCCAGATTAGTAGCAATCAACGTGGACCTGCACACAGATACAAATAACTTTGCTCCCAACGAGTACAGAGAGGTTGTCAATCCCTCCGGCCTTGTAGTTCACAAAGGATTAAAAGCAATGATAGTAGTGATAGATAGTTTTTTGCAATAGTAAATAATAACGGAAAGTAAATAGTGGATGTGATCAATGATGGTAATATGGACCGGAGTCTCATGATGTTCACTAGTGATGTCTCTCTCCCAAAAGACGATAAAACAGCTATGTGAGGTAAACAAATTACAGCTGGGCAATTGACAGGACCACGAACGCAAACCAATGCTGACTACATTGCAAGAAAGGTTGAGGTTCAAAGCATGGGCGGTACGCCAAAGTATGTAGACCGAAATCCATCAATATCTACTACTAATCATCCACCTTGAGATATCTATCCAGAACATCTCGCTGGTATTAAGTTGTGAGTCCCACCCATAGTGTAAACTCAATGCAACAGACAACTGCATTAAAAGAACTTTGCGTAAAGTAAACAATCCTTGCACCCGCGGGCACAAGCACCGTTGTTTTCCCCCTTGTGGCAACAGCACATCCCCTAGACTCATGTTTCTGTCACTCAAGCTAGTCATCGAGGGGCATGAGCCCACAATCGAGCATAACGTTCCCTCTTGGAGTCACTACCTATTACTCGGCCAAAGCAATAAATAACAACGGAGAACATGCAAGAATTACTTATGAACTAAAATATAAAAGAGGTGAATCAAATATATTACTCAAGATCAATCTGAACATAATCCCATAATCCATCGGATCCCAGCAAACTCAACATAGCAACAACATAAGGATTACATAGGTGCCTCGATCATGTAGGGCAGCTCACGAGGACTAATTAGTGAAGCACAAGAACGGGAGGAGAACATCACATAGCTACTGGTCATGGACTCATGGTCCAAGGGAGACTACCCACGAGTCATCCGGGAGGCGTCCATGGTGGTGGAGAAGCTCCCGGTGGTGATCCTCCCCTCCGGCAGGGTGCCGGGAAGAGTTCTCATGGTGCTCCCGATCTTGGAAGCGGCGGCGGCGGCGGAACAGAGATGGGATCGCGAAAAGAGTTCTTCTTCTGAGGGTTACGGAGGACCCTTTAAATATATGCCAAAGTAGGGCACCGGGGGAGTCTCGGGGGGCCCAGGCGCCCCCCCGGCGCGGCCCAGGGGGGGGGGGGCGCCGCCAGGGCGCCTGGAGCCCTGGTGGCCCCCCCAGGCTGCCCTTCGGACGCAGTGTTGTTTCCGGATCGCTGATTTTTTATATAATTTTTCTGGATTTTTCTGGGCAGTTCTCAAAACGTGAAAACCTGAAATACAAAAACAGCCGAAAACAGAAACTGGCACTGGGGTGCACTGGATTAGTAAGTTAGTCCAAATATGATCAAAAGTGTATGGAAGTGTATGAATATCATAGCAATATCACCCAAAAGTGGCATGGAGCAAGCAGAAATTATAGATACGTTTTGGACGTATCAACATCCCCAATCTTAATTCCTGCTCGTCCTCGAGTAGGTAAATGATAACAAGAATAATTTATGTGGTGACATGCTATTAACCATATAGGACTTTTTCATAGTCATATGACAAAATCTTACTGAGACAATGATTCTAAAGTAGTTAAGTTGCCTCAAGAGAAAATCACAAATGACTAAAAGTTTTACAACATGAAACTGAAACATCAAATAGATTTGCAATGAACATGATGTGCAAATATGATATAGTGATATCTAGCTTGCCCCCTTTTGTGATGCAAAACATAAATGCAGGGGCACCTTCAAGGTTTAAGTGATGACTAGATACAATCATTTCAGAATAAACGATATCACAATCATGCAAAAGACAATGCTACTTTGGGACAATGCACATTACACTCAGAATGACAATCATGCTCTCAGTAGTTGGTGCTTTAACATAAAGGTAAAAGAAAGGTTAAGTGCTAAAGCTTTTTATTTTGAAAACATGGAAGCAATTGTGTCAACGGTAGTAGTACTTCATATGTGTCATGCATAAAACATCCTATAAGTTGCAAGCCTCATG
Organism: Secale cereale; assembly: GCA_902687465.1. NCBI lineage: Eukaryota > Viridiplantae > Streptophyta > Magnoliopsida > Poales > Poaceae > Secale > Secale cereale. The sequence goes on from LR738710.1 coordinate 68,548,530, forward strand.
CATCGAATACCAATAGTGCTCGCTCCTTGTCCTAATTAGCTCGGATCCCCATGGGTTATCATTGCATTACATATGTTTTAACCAAGTGTCACAAAGGGGTACCTCTATGCCACCTGTACAAAGGTCCAAGGAGATAAATCACATTTGATTTCTCGTTTTTGATAGATCTCAACTTGAGGACATCCATACCGGGACAACATAGAAAATAGATGATGGACTCCTCTTTAATGCATAAGCATATTCTCATGAGAGATTGAGGATTAAGGTCCAAGCTAAAACTTCCACCATGATACATGGCTTTGGTTGGCGGCCCAATGTTCTTCTCTAACAATATGCATATTCATTCAACCCACGGTAAATCACCCTTACTTCAGACAAGACGAACATGCATAGCAACTCACATGATATTCAACAAAAGTGTGACAGTTGATGGCGTCCCCAGAAACATGGTTACCGCTCAGCAAGCAACTTATAAGAAATAAGATACATAAGCAACATATTCTTTACCACAATAGTTTTTAGGCTACTTTCCCATGAGCTATGTATTGCATGGTTAGTTTGCTTAGTACAGGTGGAGGTTAGCAAAAGACTGGGAGCGACCAACTAAGAGAGCAATGACGGTCATAATCATGCAGAGCGACAAAGCAATATTGAATCAGGCATGGAAGTTATATCGCTACTCAGAAATAAAAGATCATCAAGGCTTGACAGACTTTCTTTACAGTCCTGAATATGCGTGAGCATACGCCAAGTCAATCAAAATAAATTCTGGAAGGAAGATATTACTAAACCATACCACATCATAGGCAAACAAACCAAGTTGGTACTCCAATAACACATTGGGAACCCCCCAGCTATTTGAGATTAACCATAAGAAAACCTGAACTACTAAGCACCATCATGCAAGTAGCATCTTTATCATAGACTCATTAACCAATGCAACGGAAGCAAACTCTCTTAATAAGGTGAGCATGGTAATTAAAGAGAGTTCAAGCAACCAACTAAATAAAAGCTCTTGAAAAGATAAGCATGAATACTAAGAGCTGAGCACGATAGTAGCTATTAAAAGACAAAGAACACACACATCATAGATAGACATGAAAATTCTATGTTATGTTCTAGGTAGAAGTGGAGCGTGTTTCTCTCCCACATAAAGGAATGCTGAGTTCCGACTCGTTATGAAAAATTAAAAAGAAAACTAAAAGCAAGACGCTCCAAGCATAGCACATAACACATGAAGTGATAAAAATATAGCGAAACGAAAGACGAACTGATAATGTTGATGGAGAAGGGGATGCACGGGGGCATCCCCAAGCTTAGACGCTTGAGTCTCCTTGAATATTTCTTGGGGGTGCACGGGGGCATCCCCAAGCTTGAGCGCTTGACACTCCTGAATTATTTTATCATCTTCCCTCGCACACTTGAAAACTCCCTTCATACATAACTCATCATAATCTGATTAGCGAGGTTAGTACCCTTAATAAAATAATTATACCTTGCTGTAAATAAGGATATTCTTGAAGTTCTACTGTTTTTCAAGATTGCCAAAAGGTTTTTGCAAAGAAAAAGCAAGTTCTTGATTTGCAAAGTGAAGGAAAGGCAAAACAGGACAGAATCTGTGAAAAACAGAACAGCAGGCAGTAATTGATCTGTTCGGGATACTTCTGCAACTCAAATCGAAAAACTCAGAACAGACGCACGAAATACAATTATATAGAGAACGCTTTCGAAAAAATTCAGACCAAAAAGATGATCTGGTGATTTTATACGATTTTTTCTATCCAAGGACAGAATCTGTTTCCTGGACAGCACCTCACAACTTTTGAACTTTCTAGCAATCAGAGGCTATACTTGGCACAAATATGAAAAGCAAAGATACAATGATGATGCTACAGCAGTAAACAACATCAAGACACAACAAAAGCAAAAAATTTATTCATGTGGGCTGCCTCCCAAAAGCGCTTTCTTTTATGCCTTTAAGCTAGGCATAATGCATAGATCAAGTTTTATCAAGAGTAAAAGAATAGCTAGCCCGTACAACGGACTCAAAAGGTAACTTGATCTTCTTACGAGGGAAGTGTTCCATCCCTTTCTTGAGAGGAAACTGAAATTTTATATTACCCTCTTTCATGTCAATGACAGCACCAACGGTGCGCAAAAAGGGACGTCCCAAAATAATTGGACATGAAGGATCACATTCAATATCCATAATAGTAAAATCAACGGGCACATAATTATCATTGACAACAATAAGAACATCGTCGATCCTCCCCAAAGGTTTCTTTATGGAAGAATCAACGAGACGAACACCAAAAGAACAAGAATCATAAGGTTTCAATTTAAGCATATCATATATCCTTTTGGGCATAACAGAGGTACTAGCACCAACATCACATAATGCATAACAAGAGAAGTCATTCAAATTAATTTTTATCATAGGATACCAACCATCTTCTAGCTTTCTAGGTATGGAGGCTTCTACTCTAAGTTTCTCCTCTCTAGCTTTGATAAGAGCATTAGTGATATGCTCTGTGAAGGCAAGGTTAAGCGTGCTAGTGCGGGGATCTCTAGACATCTTGTGAAGGAAATCAATAACTTCCGTAAGAGTGCAATTATCAAAATCAAGGTCACGAGCATCAAGTAAAGTGGTAGTGGTGTCCTTAAGGTTCACTTGTTTGGTAGCTTCTATAGTCATAGCATCACCATTAATAGGTCCATTGGGACCAGGAGTACATTGGGTGCTAAGAGTGTGAACATCCTCAATAACTTGGATAGTAGCAACAGTGTGGTGGGTAGGAAGGCTCTTAATTCTTTCCTCTTCCTCCCTTTCTCTAGCCCATCTTTCTTTAAGCTTAGCCATCATCCAAATGTTTTCATTAATTTGCACTTGAGTAGCATTAATAGGGATGACTTCCCTCTCCTTAAGTGGAGAAGTTTCAATTTTTAGCAATTTTACCTCATTGGCTAAGTGGTCTACCTTAAAAGAAAGATCATCTAGTTTATGTAGTTTCTCTTCTACATTCTTATTAAAGGCTTTTTGGGTAGTGATGAAATCTCTAAGCATAGTCTCTAGTTCAGTATTGGAGTTCTTGGTACTAGGATAAGCATTGTTGTTCCCATAAGAGTTAGAGGGGAACGGTCTAGGATTGTTACCAAAGTTACTCCTATAAGCATTGTTGTTAAAATTGTTTCTAGAGATAAAATTCACATCTACTTGTTCTTGAGCAATCAAAGAATTTAAAGGAACATCACGAGGATCAACAGTAGATTGCTTCTAAAGTAGAGACACAATCAAGTCAACTTTTTCATTAAGGGAGGAAATCTCCTCGACAGAGTTTACCTTCCTACCTGTTGGAGCGCGTTCGGTGTGCCATTGGGAATAGTTGGTCATCATCTCATCGAGAAGCTTCGTGGCAACACCAAGTGTAGTTGACATAAAAGTTCCTCCCGCGGCTGAATCTAACAAGTTCCGCGAGGTAAAGTTCAAGCCTGCATAAAAAGTTTGGATAACCATCCAAGTAGTCAAACCGTGAGTAGGGCAGTTCTTGATAAGAGACTTCATACGTTCCCAAGCTTGGGCAACGTGTTCATTATCCAATTTTTTAAAATTCATTATGTTACTTCTAAGTTGGATAATTTTAGCAGGTGGATAGTATTTTCCAATAAAAGCATCTTTGTACTTGTCCCAAGAATCTATGCTATTTCTAGGCAAAGATTGAAACCAAATTTTAGCTCCTCCTCTCAAGGAGAAAGGAAAAAGCTTAAGCTTAACAATATTACCATCTATTTCATGGTACTTTTGCATATCACAAAGTTCTACAAAGTTGTTCAAGTGTAAAGCAGCATCATCTCCAGCACCGGAGAATTGTTCTTTCATAACTAAGTTCAGTAAAGCAGGTTTAATTTCATATGAAGGTGCTGAAGTGGCAGGTGTAGTGATAGGTGTGCTGATAAAGTCATCGTTGTTGTGACTAGTGAAGTCACACAACTTGGTGTTCTCGGTGGTACCCATAGTAGCAAGCAAGCAAGATAACTATTTTTGTGATTTTCGATAAAAAGGTACTAAAGCAAAAATGAAAGGTAAACTAACAAGACTAAAAAGCAAAGGTAAAAGATAGCATGCAACTCCCCTATCCTGAAGAGTGGAGTCCCCGGCAACGGCGCCAGAAAATACTCCTTGATGGGCCTCGAACCCCTCGTTGGTTACCCCAAGTGGAAGGTGTAAGATGCAGTATTGTAGAAGTGTTTTCCCCTAGCAAAGATGCCAAGGATCGATTCCCCAGAGACTCCTAGGTTCAACAAGTAGGTGTCAATTGCTACGGCGCCAGATTAGTAGCAATCAACGTGGACCTGCACACAGATACAAATAACTTTGCTCCCAACGAGTACAGAGAGGTTGTCAATCCCTCCGGCCTTGTAGTTCACAAAGGATTAAAAGCAATGATAGTAGTGATAGATAGTTTTTTGCAATAGTAAATAATAACGAAAAGTAAATAGTGGATGTGATCAATGATGGTAATATGGACAGGAGTCTCATGATGTTCACTAGTGATGTCTCTCTCCCAAAAGACGATAAAACAGCTATGTGAGGTAAATAAATTACAGCTGGGCAATTGACAGGACCACGAACGCAAACCAATGCTGACTACATTGCAAGAAAGGTTGAGGTTCAAAGCATGGGCGGTACGCCAAAGTAAGTAGACCGAAATCCATCAATATCTACTACTAATCATCCACCTTGAGATATCTATCCAGAACATCTCGCTGGTATTAAGTTGCGAGTCCCACCCATAGTGTAAACTCAATGCAACAGACAACTGCATTAAAAGAACTTTGCGTAAAGTAAACAATCCTTGCACCCGCGGGCACAAGCACCGTTATTTTCCCCCTTGCGGCAACAACACATCCCCTAGACTCATGTTTCTGTCACTCAAGCTAGTCATCGAGGGGCATGAACCCACAATCGAGCATAACGTTCCCTCTTGGAGTCACTACCTATTACTCGGCCAAAGCAATAAATAACAACGGAGAACATGCAAGAATTACTTATGAACTAAAATATAAAAGAGGTGAATCAAATATATTACTCAAGATCAATCTGAACATAATCTCATAATCCATCGGATCCCAGCAAACTCAACATAGCAACAACATAAGGATTACATAGGTGCCTCGATCATGTAGGGCAGCTCACGAGGACTATTAGTGAAGCACAAGAACGGGAGGAGAACATCACATAGCTACTGGTCATGGACTCATGGTCCAAGGGAGACTACTCACGAGTCATCCAGGAGGCGTCCATGGTGGTGGAGAAGCTCCCGGTGGTGATCCTCCCCTCCGGCAGGGTGCCGGGAAGAGTTCTCATGGTGCTCCCGATCTTGGAAGCGGCGGCGGCGGCGGAATAGAGATGGGATCGCGAAAAGAGTTCTTCTTCTGAGGGTTACGGAGGACCCTTTAAATATATGCCAAAGTAGGGCACCGGGGGAGTCTCGGGGCACCCAGGCGCCCCCCCGGCGTGGCCCAGGGGGGGGGGCGCCGCCAGGGCGCCTGGAGCCCTGGTGGCCCCCCCCCAGGCTGCCCTTCGGACGCAGTGTTGTTTCCGGATCACTGATTTTTTATATAATTTTTCTGGATTTTTCTGGGAAGTTCTCGAAACGTGAAAACCTGAAATACAAAAACAGCCGAAAACAGAAACTGGCACTGGGGTGCACTGGATTAGTAAGTTAGTCCAAATATGATCAAAAGTGTATGGAAGTGTATGAATATCATAGCAATATCACCCAAAAGTGGCATGGAGCAAGCATAAATTATAGATACGTTTTGGACGTATAACTCCTACGTGTCGAGGCACGACTTAGAGACATAACCCCATGCTGGAATGATCGCAAGTCTGGTATCTTTGCACAACTCATGTAAAAGATGGGGATGTAAAACATAAAATAGTTGGCTTACACTCGCCACGTCACACAAATACATTACATGTTCAAATCATCATTCAATAAAACATCACAGCCCTCTAAGGGTAAAATCCAAATGACAAGATACCAAGCATAATTTAAATCCATAGGTCGGATCGAATCCTAGTAGAAGTCACCACTACTGATCATCAGGGTAACGAACATAGTATCGACTACGCTCCTCGTCATACTCCCAGTCTAGCTCGGTGCCATCACCTGGATAGCTCACCATCGGACCTGCATCTGGTGTGGTGAAGTAACTGTGAGCCACAGAGGACTCAGGAATCCCGTTCCCGGGTAACAAGACTATTTAAGCCTTGGGTGAGGATAAGGCTGAAGAAAAGAATAAGTGTCTGCAGCAGCAACTAGCACTAGCTTACGTGAAAGAGTGCGAGAAGAGAAGTGCCTCGGTCTAGAGATGATCACGAAGTGATCCTAGCTACAACACGTCAAACATAACCCCATCGTGTTCATCTCCCGAATCCCTATTCGGAAAATGACAGTCACGGTACACACGCTGGTAGTGTATTAGAACATGGTGTCAAGTTATCTACAACCGGATATTAACAAGCTCCCATCTGCCACATAACCGCGGGCACGGCTTTCGAAAGTTCATAACCCTGCAGGGGTGTTCCAACTTGGCCCATTACAAGCCCACGATCCGCGGAGTCGCAACTCCAAGGTGGGAAGACCCGAGTATTCTCGGAATCCCGTGCTCAAGATACTCCGAACTAAGGTAAGGCTAATCCAGCAAATCCTCCCGGCGTGTCGACACCCTGATGGTAGCCGCGCGTATCTAGTCTCAGGACAAGACCGGATGGGTGATCCCACAGGTTTTTACCAAACCTTGAGTTCCCTCAAGGTGGCCCCGCGTAACCCCCAGTTTGGACCAACACTCATGTGGAGCACTGGCCCGGGTTGTTGATTAAGAAAGAGGGTTAATTACTCCCTATGCAAGTTTTATTAGTTATTAGGCAAATAGTACCAATGTTGGGACTTGCTGGAAAAGACTTAGCACTTAGCGGTTTATCGAGGGGGTCCCATAAACCCCAACCGTGTGAGGAACGCATAATCAAGGAACATAACACCGGTTTAAACGGTTCCTAGCGGCATGAGTGGAACAAATCACCAAGCAAAAAGGCTTAGCCTTCGACCCATTGCCAATATATAGATTATTTCATTTAGTATTTATATAGTGTGATATAACCCAACAAAACTTCAACATGAAGCAAGCATCTTCAATCTTCACGTGCAACTAGCAATGCTATAAGAGGGGCCAAGCGAGCCTACATATAGCCAAACAATGGTTTGCTTAGGTAGGGTGGTTAAACAGGTTCATGGTTACAAGTAGGAGGCTGACAGGAAAACACGGGCATCGAGGCAAAAACTATAGATCGAGACTACTAGCAATAGGCAAAGATAGTAATGTTATCGAGGTTCGGTCATCTTGCCTGAAGAGTAGTTGTTCGGATCGTAAGAAGGGTCCTCGTGCTCAACCTCGTTGGTAACCTCGTGCTCGTACTCGTACTCGGTCTCAGCTTCCGGATCTAAACAATACAATCACACAAGGCACGAATCAACAAGATGCAATGCGCACACCAAAATGATGGATGCATGGTTGATGCACTATGGGAGCAAAATGAGCATGACAATATGCGATCAAGCAAAATGCTTCAAAACAAGATAACAATAGGATATTATGAATCTACACAGAAAATCAATCAAGTTTCATATAAGACTTGCTGAAATCGGAGCTACGGGCTAAAAGTTACACACAAAACAATAAACATGCGAAAGCTGAAAATTACAGCAACATAGCAACTTCGGAGCACTAGATAAATAAGCTACATCACTCAAACATCATGGCAAAGAGCATGAACATAAACTAGACATATCCTACAGCAAATAAGTCCATTGGTGCACCCCCAAAGGAGCCACGGATCAATAGCAACAAGCTTGGACATATTGAACTTGACAACAAAATCCTGACAACAGTAATTTATTGCAACTTTGGAGCAAAAGTTAATTATGCTACAGCCACTCAAATAAGAATGTGAGAGCATGAATGTAAAGCCAACAATATATACTACAAGGAACCATCAAGATTCACCCCAAAACTATCATGGTTTGTCCTAGAACAGCAAGCAAACATGGCATCTGAGAATTACAGATTCCAGACTTAGTGAAATTTTACTAAGTGTTAAAACAACAGTTTCATCATGGCATCTTTAAGAGCAAGTTTAAGTCGCCTCAAAACTAAACATGGCAAGTGGTAAGCACCACATCAAAGTACACATGATGGTGATTCCGAAACATACAAGCATCCATCATGGAGGTAAACACATCGATAGCAATGAGCCCAACAAGATGGCATCTCGTAACAAGTAAAACAACTAAACAGCCACATAGCACTTTGCAACGAAGATAAACATGGCAAGATTAAATCTATCATGCAACCTAACACAATCAACATGTAGAGCATGGCAAGACGAACACGTGGACATGTCATTTGCGTCAATCGGATAAACGAGCTAAAAGATATCACTAACAGCAGTTTATAACGGGATGCACTATTGCAACAGATATTTAGGCATCTAGATGATCTCAAACATGCATGGCACGATGAAATGAAACGTAGTGCTAGTCACCACGAACGTCTGGACATGTCATTTGCGCAAAAAGGACCAACACACAAAAAGTTATCACAGTTTGAATATTGCATCAGATAACAAAACACAGGGACTTAGGGATTTTTGGGGACAACCTCTCAGATCTGGAAGAACAAATGGGCTACGGGCCTCGCGGCGGCGGATCTGGCCCGGGGGGACGAAGTGGCGGGCCGGCCTGGAGCTGGAGAAGGTGATCGGCTGGCCTCGGGCGCGGCTGCTGGGACCGGCCCAGGCGAAGAGGCGGCGGCCCGCAGGGGGGAGGAGGAGCGGCCTGGCCTCGGTCGACTGGCTGGCGCCCTCGATGGCGCTGGCGAGCGGCCAGCCAGTGGCGCGCGGCCCAGCTGGTGGCGAAGGACCCGCTGGGGCGATCCAGCCGGCGGTCGAAGGAGGGAGGCGCTGGAGGGACGGGCCCCCAGCGAGTGATACGTCCAAAACGTATCTATAATTTCTGCTTGCTCCATGCCTCTTTTGGGTGATATTGCTATGTTATTTATACACTTCCATACACTTTTGATCATATTTGGACTAACCTATTAACTCAGTGCACCCCAGTGCCAGTTTCTGTTTTCGGCTGTTTTTGTATTTCAGGTTTTCACGTTACGAGAACTGCCAGAAAAAATCCAAAAAAATTATATAAAAAATCAGCGTTCCAGAAGCTACCAGGCACCCGAAGCAAAGCCGGAGGGGGACCACCAGGGCCCCAGGTGCCCTGGTGGCGCGCCCCCCTGGGCCGCGCCGGGGGGCGCCTGGGCCCCCCGAGCCTCGTCTGATGCCCCCCTTTGGCATATATTTAAAGCGTCTCCCGAAACCCTCGAGACGGGAACTTTTTTTCGCGATCTCATCTCTGTTCCGCCGCCGCCGCCGCTTCCAAGATCGGGAGCACCAGGAGAACTCTTCCCGGCACCCTGCCGGAGGGGAGGATCACCACCGGGAGCTTCTCCACCACCATGGACGCCTCCCGGATGAGTTGTGAGTAGTCTCCCTTGGACCATGGGTCCATGACCAGTAGCTATGTGATGTTCTCCTCCCGTTCGTGTGCTTCACTAATTAGTCCTCGTGAGCTGCCCTACATGATCGAGGCACATATGTAATCCTTATGCTGTTTCTATGATGAGTTTGCTGGGATCCGATGGATTATGAGATTATGTTCAGATTGTGTTTGAGTAATATATTTGATTCACCTATTTTATATTTATGTTCGTAAGTAATTCTTGCATGTTCTCCGTTGTTATTTATTTCTTTGGCCAAGTAGTAGGTAGTGACTCCAAGAGGGAACGTTATGCTTGATTGTGGGTTCATGCCCCTCGATGACTAGTTTGAGTGACAGAAACATGAGTCTAGGGGATGTGCTGTTGCCACAAGGGAGAAAACAACGGTGCTTGTGCCCGCGGGTGCAAGGATTATTTACTTTACGCAAAATTCTTTTAATGCAGTTGTCTGTTGCTTTGAGTTTACACTATGGGTGGGACTCGCAACTTAATACCAGCGAGATGTTCTGGATAGATATCTCAAGGTGGATGATTAGTAGTAGATGCAGATGGATTTCGGTCTACTTACCTCGGCGTACCGCCCATGCTTTGAACCTCTACCTTTCTTGCAACTTAGTCAGCATTGGTTTGCGCACATGGTCCTGTCAATTGCCCAGCTGTAATTCGTTTACCTCACATAGCTGTTTTATCGTCTTTTGGGAGAGAGACATCACTAGTGAACATCATGAGACTCCGGTCCATATTACCATCATTGATCACATCCGCTATTTACTTTTCCGCTTTTACTTACTATTGCAATTATACCTATCACTATTATCACTTGCGTTTGATCCTTTGTAAACTACAAGGCCGGAGGGATTGACAACCTCTCTGTACTCGTTGGGAGCAAAGTTATTTGTATCTGTGTGCAGGTCCACGTTGATTGCTAATATCTGGCGCCGTTAGCAGTTGACACCTTCTTGTTGAAACTGGGAGTCTCAGGGAAATCGATCCTTGGTATTGCCAAGGGAAAACTTCCGCTACACTGCATCTCAAACCTTCCACTTGGGGTAACCAACGAGGGGCGAGAAGCCATCAAGCAAAGTTTTCTGGCGCCGTTGCCGGGGACTCCACTCTTCAGGATAGGGGAGTTGCATGCTATCTTTTACCTTTGCTTTTTAGTTTTGTTAGTTTACCTTTCAGTTTGCTTTAGTATCTTTTATCGAAAATCACAAAAATAGTTATCTTGCTTGCTTGCTACTATGGGTTCCACCAAAAACACTAGATGGGAGGAGTACACCCCTTCTTCCATTACGCCAATCACCACTGTTGGGATTTACAAAAGTAATAAACCTTGTGATTATGTTAGTCTTGACGGAGAGTTATGCCCATGGCATGGTCTTCCAGGAAAAGAGTATGAGCCTCAGTTTAAAATTGCTCCTAAGCTTCCCCAAACTTGGGAAGACGTTCAAACTCTTATAATAGAGAGCGATTCAAACAAAGAGGATGACACTACGATTCTGCCCAATAATGATAAAATTGATTTTGATAATTGTAGTATCTCAGAATTTGTCACCTTTCTACAAAGAATGGCCAAAGATCCCCACACTAACACACTTAATCTTGCCTTCACAGAGCATATCACTAATGCTCTCATCAAAGCTAGGGAGGAGAAACTTAGAGTAGAAGCCTCCATACCTAGAAAGCTAGAAGATGGTTGGGACCCTATGATTAAAATTAAAATAAACAACTTCTCTTGCTATGCTTTATGTGATATTGTAGCTAGTACCTCCATTATGCCCAAAAGACTATATGATATGCTTAAATTGAAACCTTTTGATTCTTGTTCTTTTGGTGTTCGTCTCGTTGATTCTTCCATAAAGAAACCTTTGGGGAGGATCGACGATGTTCTTATCATTGTCAATGACAACTATGTTCCCGTTGATTTTACTATTATGGATATTGAATGTGAACCTTCGTGTCCAATTATTTTGGGACGTCCTTTTCTACGCACCGTTGGTGCTATCATTGACATGAAAGAGGGTAATATAAAATTCCAGTTTCCTCTCAAGAAAGGGATGGAACACTTCCCTCGAAAGAAGATTAAGTTACCTTTTGAGTCCGTTATACGGGCTAGCTATTCTTTTACTCTTGATAAAACTTGATCTCTATGCATTATGCCTAGCTTAAAGGCATAAAAGAAAGCGCTTTTGGGAGGCAGCCCAATGAATAAATTTATTTTGTTTTTGTTGTGTCTTGATGTTTTTACTACTGTAGCATCATCATTGTATCTTTGCTTTTCAATTTTGTGCCAAGTATAGCCTCTGATTGCAAGAAAGTTCAAAAGTTGTGACGTGCTGTCCAGGAAACAGATTCTGTCCTTGGATAGAAAAATTCGTATAAAATCACCAGATCATCTTTTTGGTCTGAATTTTTTCGACAGCGTGATCTATATAATTGTCTTTCATGCATATGTTTTGATTTTTTTGATTAGAGTTGCAGAAGTGCCCCGGAAAAATCATTTACTACCTGCTGTTCTGTTTTTCACAGATTCTGTCCTGTTTTGCCTTTCCTTCATTTTGCAAACCTAGAGCTTGCTTTTTCTTTGCAAAAACCTTTTGGAAATCTTGAGAAACAGTAGAACTTCAAGAATATCTTTATTTCCAGCAAGGAACAATTATTTTATTATGGGTACTAACCTCGCTAATCAGATTATGATGAGTTATGTATGAAGGGAGTTATCAAGTGTGCGAGGGAAGATGATAAAAAGATTCACGAGTGTCAAACGCTCAAGCTTGGGGATGCCCCCGTGCACCCCCAAGAAATATTCAAGGAGACTCAAGCGTCTAAGCTTGGGGATGCCCCCGTGCATCCCCTTCTCCATCAACATTATCAGTTCGTCTTTCGTTCCACTATATTTTAATCACTTCATGTGTTATGTGCTATGCTTGGAGCGTCTTGCTTTTAGTTTTCCTTTTTAGTTTTCCTTAGCTTTTCATAACGAGTCGGAACTCAGCTTTCTTTATGTGGGAGAGAAACACGCTTCACTTCTACCTAGAACATAACATAGAATTTTCATGTCTATCCTTGCTGTGTGTGTTCTTTGTCTTTCAATAGCTACTGTCATGTTCAGCTCTCAGTTTTCATGCTTATCTTTTTAAAGAGCTTTCGTTTAGATTGGTTGCTTGAACTCTCTTTAGTTATCATGTAAAGAAAGTCTGTCAAGCCTTGATGATCTTTTGTTTCTGAGTAGCGATATAAATTCCATGCCTGATTCAATGTTGCTTTGTCGCTCTGCATGATTATGACCGTCATTGCTCTCTTAGTTGGTCGCTCCCAGTCTTTTGCTAACCTTCGCCTGTACTAAGCGGACTGACTGCTTGTGCATCCACATTCTTTTATACCAGTTATGCCATATGAGTCCACCATACCTTCCTACATGGTATTTACCTGCCATTCCTAACGGAGACTTGCATGTACCATCTCAAAATTATTCAAAGAAAAGCATTCCTATTTTGTGCCTCTGTTGTAAGTCCATGAGGAAGTAGTAGTTAATTCATAATCTTTTTAAGTTGGACAAGCTTCACCCCGGGATTGCATGTATAATATGCAAACCCATAATACGAGAAGGAATTGGCATTGAGTGCGCCCGGCTCAAAAAGATAATATAAAAAACGAACCCTCCTTCACGCTTTGTTCATGAGAAATCAGAAAACTTTGGCAGTGATAAACAAAGGAGATTAAGAGGATGTGATCATCCTCATTCGGGAGCCGTTCCTCGAAACTTGTCCATCTCAAGAAGTGATTGAGTTGTCTGCTAGCATTCGTTGACGAAACATGCATGATCTAAAAATAATAATTATTATTACCTCTGTTTTAAACCAAGAGCTCTGGTACATGTTTTGTCTTTGTTTCCGATTACGGGTTTTCAACCTTGCCAACAAAAGCCACGGTTCGAGAGTCTCCACCTTCTTTTAAAAGCACCAACTACTGAGAGCATGATTGTCATTTTGAGTGTAATGTGCATTGTCCCAAAGTAGCATTGTCTTTTGCATGATTGTGATATCGTTTATTCTGAAATCATTGTATCTAGTCATCACTTAAACCTTGGAGGTGCCCCTGCATTTATGTTTAGCTTCACTAAAGGGGGCAAGCGAGATATCACTCTATCATATTTGCACATCATGTTCATTACAAATCTATTTGATGTTTCAGTATCATATTGTAAAACTTTCAGTTCTTTGTGATTTTCTGATGAGGCAACTTAATTACTATAGATTCATTGTCTCAGTAAGCTTTTGTCGTATGACTACAAAAAAGTCCTATATGGTTAATAGCATGTCACCACAGAAATTATTCTTGTTATCATTTACCTACTCGAGGACGAGCAGGAATTAAGCTTGGGGATGTTGATATGCCCAAAACGTATCTATAATTTCTGCTTGCTCCATGCCTCTTTTGGGTGATATTGCTATATTATTTATACACTTCCATACACTTTTGATCATATTTGGACAAACCTATTAACTCAGTGCACCCCAGTGCCAGTTTCTGTTTTTGGCTGTTTTTGTATTTCAGGTTTTCACGTTACGAGAACTGCCAGAAAAAATCCAGAAAAATTATATAAAAAATCAGCGTTCCAGAAGCTACCAGGCACCCGAAGCACAGCCGGAGGGGGACCACCAGGGCCCCAGGCGCCCTGGTGGTGCGCCCCCCCTGAGCCGTGCCGGGGGGGCGCCTGGGCCCCCCGAGCCTCGTCTGATGCCCCCCTTTGGCATATATTTAAAGCGTCTCCCGAAACCCTCAAGACGGGAACTTTTTTTCGCGATCTCATCTCTGTTCCGCCGCCGCCGCCGCTTCCAAGATCGGGAGCACCAGGAGAACTCTTCCCGGCACCCTGTCGGAGGGGAGGATCACCACCGAGAGCTTCTCCACCACCATGGACGCCTCCCGGATGAGTTGTGAGTAGTCTCCCTTGGACCATGGGTCCATGACCAGTAGCTATGTGATGTTCTCCTCCCGTTCTTGTGCTTCACTAATTAGTCCTCGTGAGCTGCCCTACATGATCGAGGCACATATGTAATCCTTATGCTGTTGCTATGATGAGTTTGCTGGGATCCGATGGATTATGAGATTATGTTCAGATTGTGTTTGAGTAATATATTTGATTCACCTCTTTTATATTTATGTTCGTAAGTAATTCTTGCATGTTCTCCGTTGTTATTTATTGCTTTGGCCAAGTAGTAGGTAGTGACTCCAAGAGGGAACGTTATGCTTGATTGTGGGTTCATGCCCCTCGATGACTAGCTTGAGTGACAGAAACATGAGTCTAGGGGATGTGCTATTGCCACAAGGGGGGAAACAACGGTGCTTGTGCCCGCGGGTGCAAGGATTGTTTACTTTACGCAAAGTTCTTTTAATGCAGTTGTCTGTTGCTTTGAGTTTACACTATGGGTGGGACTCGCAACTTAATACCAGCGAGATGTTCTGGATAGATATCTCAAGGTGGATGATTAGTAGTAGATGCAGATGGATTTCGGTCTACTTACCTCGGCGTACCGCCCATGCTTTGAACCTCTACCTTTCTTGCAACTTAGTCAGCATTGGTTTGCGCACATGGTCCTGTCAATTGCCCAGCTGTAATTCGTTTACCTCACATAGCTGTTTTATCGTCTTTTGGGAGAGAGACATCACTAGTGAACATCATGAGACTCCGGTCCATATTACCATCATTGATCACATCCGCTATTTACTTTTCCGCTTTTACTTACTATTGCAATTATACCTATCACTATTATCACTTGCCTTTGATCCTTTGTAAACTACAAGGCCGGAGGGATTGACAACCTCTCTGTACTCGTTGGGAGCAAAGTTATTTGTATTTGTGTGCAGGTCCACCTTGATTGCTAATATCTGGCGCCGTTAGCAGTTGACACCTTCTTGTTGAAACTGGGAGTCTCAGGGAAATCGATCCTTGGTATTGCCAGGGGAAAACTTCCGCTACACTGCATCTCAAACCTTCCACTTGGGGTAACCAACGAGGGGCGAGAAGCCATCAGCGAGGCGGATGAAGGCGGAGGCCCACGCGGCCTGGAGCTGAGAGGAGCGGCGGATCGGGCCTCGGTGGCGCTGGCGAAGGAGGCCCGGCCTGGCGGAGTGGCGCGATGCAGCGGCCTGGCGAAGTGGCGATCGAAGAGGGAGGCCGGCCCGGATCCAGTGATCTGGTCGGTCGGCTGGAGGCCTGGGAGGAGGGAGGCCCGACGAGGCGCTCTAGTCGCCAGGCGGAGCGGTTGGCTCGGCGTTGACCTGGATCGATCTAGATCCAGGCGACGGGATGGCGGCGGCTTCGACGGGAAGGATCGAAAGAAAACGGCGGCTCGCCTGGCTGCTGTGATCTGCGGGATTCGGTCCGTGGGGATGGTGAGGTGAGAGGAGGGTGGTTGGAAGAGAGGAGGTACTCCGGCGAGGTTCTCCGGCGGGATTCCGACGAGATTCCGGCGAAACTCCGACGAAGCTCCGGCGAGGTGGTGGCGGCTGGAGGAAGGAGAAGGTGGGGGCTAGGGTTTCCTTGATTTGGGGCAAAATTTGGGGGAGTGGACAAATATATAGGCACAAGGAGCTAGGGTTGTCCAAATGGGGTGTGGTTTTCGGCCACACGATTAGATTTGGATGGCCTAGATGAAGGAAGTGGCTAGGAGTGGTTTGGTGGGCTGTTGGAGGGGTGTCTTGGGCCTCAAAGTGGAGGCACTTTGACCCCACGAGAATAACTATTGGGGTAGCAAACGGACTCCAAACGCGACGAGATTTGATAGGCGGGTTACACAAACCAAAACAACAACACACGACAAGTCTCGCGCCAAACCGGTAACGTTACACGGCCAAACAACAAAGTAGGCCTACGGGACGCCACGGACATGTGAGGGAGCTCCGGAACGCGAAACGGACAACGGGAAGGAACGCGTGGAACCGGATGCAAACGACAACACCAATGCAAAGTGATGCACATGTCTACATGATATGAATGAATGCCACACACGCACACAACAAAACGACGAAAACCCGAAAGACAAAGAACCCGGAATGGAATAGATGAAGCCAGAGATATATTATATGCCCAAAAGGGAAAATATTACATCTGGGGCATTACAAACTCTCCTCTACTACAAAAAGATCTCGTCCCGAGATCTAGGACTGGAAAAAGGAAGGGTACTCGGAACGAAGATGATCTTCTCGTTCCCACGTAGCTTCTCGGTCGGTATGGTGTGACCACTTGACTTTCAAGAATTTGATGGACTTGTTGCGGGTCTTGCGCTCGGTTTCTTCGAGAATAGCAACGGGATGCTCTCGGTAAGACAGGTCTTGTTGAAGATCAATCTCCTCAAACGGAATCATGCGTTCAGGTGCCTTGAAGCATTTGCGGAGTTGAGACACATGGAACACATCATGAACATTGGCGAAGTTGGAAGGGAGCTCAAGTTGATAGGCTAGATCGCCTCTTTTGCCAAGGATCTTGAAAGGCCCGACGTATCTAGGAGCAAGCTTTCCTTTGATACCGAATCTTTGGGTGCCTTTCATCGGAGAAACACGGAGATAGACATGATCACCAATGTTGAAGGCCAAATCACGATGCTTGCCGTCATAGAAACTCTTCTGACGTGACTGAGAGGCCTTGAGATTCGCACGTATGACTTTGCACATTTCTTCGGCTTCTGAGATCAAGTCATTGCCAAGAAGTTGACGTTCTCCTGTTTCAGACCAGTTGAGAGGGGTACGACACTTTCTGCCATAGAGGATTTCAAACGGAGCTTTGCCTGCACTTGCTTGAAAGCTGTTGTTGTAAGAGAACTCGGAAAATGGAAGGCAATCTTCCCATTTCATGCCAAAAGATATGACACAGGCTCTGAGCATGTCTTCTAGAATCTGATTCACTCGCTCGACTTGACCACTAGTCTGAGGGTGAAAAGCAGTGCTGAACCTGATCTTAGTGCCCATGGCGGACTGAAAGGAGTCCCAGAACTTGGATGTGAACAAACTTCCACGGTCTGAGGAGATAACTTGAGGAATGCCATGTAAGGACACAATTCTAGAAGTGTACAGCTCTGCCAATTGAGCTGCATTGATGGATTCTTTGACTGGAAGGAAGTGAGCGACTTTGGTAAGCTTGTCAATCACCACAAAGATAGAATCATTCCCTCTCTTGGACTTAGGAAAGCCAGTGACGAAATCCATTTCAATGTGGTCGAATTTCCACTCGAGAATAGGAAGAGGTTGGAGAAGACCGGCTGGACGTTGATGTTCTGCTTTCACTCTTCTGGAAAAATCACATTCATTCACGAATTGGGCAATTTCCCTTTTCATGCGTGTCCACCAGTAAGATTGCTTGAGGTCTTGGTACATTTTGGAACTGCCAGGATGAATGGAAAGGAGAGAATCATGTGCTTCTTCCATTATGAGCTTCCTGAGATCACCTTTGGGAACAACGAGTCTGTCCTCGAAGAACAAGGTATCTCTCTCATCAACACGATAGCACTTGTATTTTGGAGTGCCCTTTGCAATACCATGTTTCACCTTCTGCACCATGGCATCACTGAGTTGGGCCTCACGGACCTGATCTTTCAAGGTAGGAGCAACTTGAAGATTTTCAAGAAAACCCTGCGGAACAACTTGGAGGTTGAGCTTCCTGAAAGCTTCACCAAGCTCAGGCTGGAACGGCTTGATAAGAAGGCTGTTGCAATATGCCTTTCTGCTCAAAGCATCTGCAATCACATTCGCCTTGCCAGGAGTGTATTCAATGCTGGGATCATACTCTTGGATCATTTCAACCCAACGAGTCTGGCGGAGGTTCAGATTCGGCTGTGTGAAGATGTACTTCAAGCTCTTGTGATCGGTGAAGATGTCGACTTTTCTGCCCAACAACAGATGTCTCCACGTAATCAGAGCATGTACCACAGCTGCTAGCTCGAGATCATGTGTGGGATAGTTCTTCTCACTTGGCTTGAGCTGACAAGAAGTGTATGCCACAATTCTCTTGTCCTGCATAAGCACACCACCAAGTCCTTGAAGAGAAGCATCACATAATACTTCATAGGGCTTGGACTCATCTGGAGGAGTTAGAACTGGAGCAGAGACGAGCTTTTCTCTGAGAGTTCTGAATGCCACTTCACACTCTGGAGACCAAAAGTATTTGACATTCTTCTAAAGCAAGTTGGAAAGAGGCTTGACAATCTTGGAGAAGTTCTCAACGAACCTTCTGCAATAGCTGGCAAGACCCAGAAAACTGCGGAGTTGCTTGACGTTCTGAGGAGCTTCCCAGTTGACAATAGCTTCAACTTTCTCGGGGTTTACCGCAACACCATCAGCTGAGATAATATGTCCCAGGTACAAAACCTTATCAAGCCAAAATTCGCACTTGGAGAACTTGGCATAGAACTTATGCTCACGGAGTCGATCAAGAACCAGACGTAAGTGCTTTTCGTGATCTTCTTCATTCTTGGAAAACACCAGAATATCATCCAGATACACAAGCACAAACTCGCCGGTGTAGGGGTTGAAAATGTAGTGCATCATTCTCGAGAAGGTAGGAGGAGCATTGGCGAGACCAAAGGACATGACTGTATACTCATATGAGTCGTAACTCGTTCTGAAGGCAGTCTTGGGAATGTCTTGCTCGCGAATGCGAATTTGGTGATAGCCCATTTGGAGATCGAGCTTAGAGAACACTTTAGCTCCTTTGAGCTGCTCGAAGAGTTCGTTGATGTTGGGGAGCGGATACTTGTTCTTTATTGTCTTCTTGTTCAATGGCCGGTAATCGACGCAGAGGCGCTCCGTGCCATCTTTCTTCTTGACAAATAAGACACCACAGCCCCAAGGAGACGTACTCGGCCTGATCAGACCCAAACGTTCCTGTTCATCAAGTTGTTTCTTCAACTCCTTCAATTCTCCAGGAGAGAGCTTGTACGGACGCCTGCATGCTGGCTCAATACCTGGCTCGAGTTCAATAACGAATTCCACCTGACGGTGTGGAGGCATGCCTGGAAGTTCTTCAGGAAAGACGTCTTCATATTCGTTCACCACCGGAATTTGAGATATGGCATTAATCGCGCCCTTATCATTGAGAGAGAAAAGCCTGATAGTGTTATCCCTGGAGGCGAAGATAATCACATCTTCATCAAGATGAGTCATCTTGACTTCCTTCTGTGCACAATCAATGTGAGCATCATGCTGAGAAAGCCAATCCATCCCGAGGATGAGGTCAATGTCGGAATTACCAAGAACCACCGGATTAGCCAGAAAGCGATAATCACCCATGCGAATAGAAACATCCGGAGCATATATACGAGAATGCATCAATCTACCCGGAGAAACAACTGATAACTCCCTTGGCAAACTTTTGATGTCAACATTGTACTTGGATGCAAATGGTTGAGACATGAAAGAACATGTAGCACCTGAATCAAACAACACTTTAGCAGGGATGGAGTTAACAGGAAGATTACCCAAAATCACATCAGAAGAATTCTCCGCTTGCGCTGCACTCATCAGATTGAGCCTTGCAGACTTTGGATCATGCCTGACAATAGCTGTACTCACAGGTGGAGGAGGTGGAAGACGCTTCGGGTTGGGGCACTTGTTAGCATAGTGACCTTTCTGAGTGCATTTGTTGCAAGTCACTTCTGAGAGAGGACGGAAATGAGAACCACTTGACTTGGAGCCTTGAGACTGAAACTGGTTCCTCGACTGGTTGCTCGGGTTGGGTGGGTGGGAGAAACCACGTCCACTAGAGTTCTTGTTGTTGTAGGAGTTGTTGGAGTTGTTGTAAGGAGCTCGAATCACTGGAGGAGGAGGAAGCCAAAATTTCTGTTGTTTCGCGACGACTTGAGAAGATGAGGAGGAGTGAACGGCATCTCGAATCCTCTTTTTGGAAGCCTCCATCTTAAGCTGAGCTGCCTCTTGTTTCAAAGCCATGTTATAGAATTTGTCAAACTCATCGGGCTCGAACAAGGTGAGAGCAAGTTGAAGTTCATCTTTGAGACCACCACGAAACTGGTAGATTTTGCTCTTGGCATCAGGAATGTCTTGCTTAGCATAGCGGGCGAGGTTTTGGAACCTGACATTATACTGATAGACAGACATAGAGCCCTGCTTCAGGTTGCGGAATTGCTCATGCATACCCTCGATGACACTTGTAGGAATGTGGTGAGAGCGAAAGTCCTTGCAGAAATCCTCCCAAGAGATCACACGACCTGGTCTGGAGTCTTTGTACTGCTGCCACCAGTCAGCTGCTTGGTCTTTGAGTTGGAAGGCGGCAAACTTCACATAATCCTCTTCTCTTACGTTACTGCACTCAAAATGCTTCTTTATATCGGTTAACCAATCTTCAGCATCAAGAGGGTCGACACAGTAACTGAAAGCTTTTGGATTATTGGCCAAGAACTGGTTGAGAGTAGCATGGTGCTGTTGGTTGAAGAAGTTGCCTTGATTCCCTGGAACACCCTGATTAGCTTGATTAGCTTGCATCTGCTGCATCATCTGCATCAACAGCTGGGTGTTCTGATTTGTAGTCTGCATAATCGCTCTCCAAGCCTCAGACGGAGGAGGAGGGGAAGGAGGACGATCTGGAACCTCTTCACCCTCTGGGTTAGCGTTGGGAACCCTTTTCGGAGCCATCCTGAAAGAGATGACCACGAAATCAGCAATTGATTGACAGAAGGTATAAGCTGAATCAATAGAATGAATTGCAACATAGTCTTCACAAGAATCATTCGAACAATAGGAACGAATGAAATCATTCGAACAAGAGGAACGAATGAAATTCTCAGTTAAATGATAACAACAATCTTCACGAGAAGCCACATAGGGGACAAAAGGTAAAATAAGAAAAACAACAAGTTACGGATGGAAACAAACACAAGATAGGAGCTTCGTTCTAACATCTTTGTGCTGAAAGCTTATGAACGCGTTACGAAAGGGTTTTGCAATCCCCGGATCAGCATAGCCAAGGACCCTTTAAGATGCAACTCCCGATCGGAACATCGGTCATAAAACCACTTCACTCAATGTAGAACCCCGAACTCGCTAACCTGCATTCGTTGAAAGAATGCCTACGATCTACTGGATAACCCCACCTATTAATTTCGGAAAGTTTCTAGTTATGCAATCAGGTGTTGGGGATACAGGGGAAGCACCGCGCAATCAACTCTAAACCTACATCTAGCTGTATCCATCCTTCAACACATAACCAGTCTTTCTCGGAAACTGCCTACCTCGGACCTTCGAAAAGCATCCACTATACCAAGCTATGGCAATACTCCCGAACTACCTCCCCAGTACTGGGTGATGTCGGGGTTATCTTGCCACTAACCGTATAGGAGAGATTTTCGATGTCGGCCGTCTTAAGTATTTAGTACTGCCGCGATATGCTTGTGACGACAATACCCCGAAGCTCAACTCCCCGGGACACTGCCACAACCCCTAATGTCAGGAGGCATCGAGAACAATATTCTCGTCACAAGAACATCGAAACAATCCAACAATACTCGCGAGATTCCTAAAAAAAATTTGGTGCAATTTTTGAAAGTAGAAGAGGCAAGAGTAGTCGTCAGGAGTCCTCACCAGAGTGAAAGGGGATGAGAAGCAAAGAAATCCTACTCTCCGATATAAATATAGGACTCAAAATGTTTCAGTGTGTGCCTAGACTCGACCGTCAACGATTCGATCAATCAGTGGGGGCTCCTAGGTCGGAGAAGGCTCTGAATACCAACTTGTAATGCCCAGGATGGGACTATATCTCCTACGTGTCGAGGCACGACTTAGAGACATAACCCCATGCTGGAATGATCGCAAGTCTGGTATCTTTGCACAACTCATGTAAAAGATGGGGATGGAAAACATAAAATAGTTGGCTTACACTCGCCACATCACACAAATACATTACATGTTCAAATCATCATTCAATAAAACATCACAGCCCTCTAAGGGTAAAATCCAAATGACAAGATACCAAACATAATTTAAATCCATAGGTCGGATCGAATCCTAGTAGAAGTCACCACTACTGATCATCAGGGTAACGAACATAGTATCGACTACGCTCCTCGTCATACTCCCAGTCTAGCTCGGTGCCATCACCTGGATAGCTCACCATCGGACCTGCATCTGGTGTGGTGAAGTAACTGTGAGCCACAGAGGACTCAGCAATCCCGTTCCCGGGTAACAAGACTATTTAAGCCTTGGGTGAGGATAAGGCTGAAGAAAAGAATAAGTGTCTGCAGCAGCAACTAGCACTAGCTTACGTGAAAGAGTGCGAGAAGAGAAGTGCCTCGGTCTAGAGATGATCACGAAGTGATCCTAGCTACAACACGTCAAACATAACCCTACCGTGTTCATCTCCCGAATCCCTATTCGGAAAATGACAGTCACGGTACACACGCTGGTAGTGTATTAGAACATGGTGTCAAGTTATCTACAACAGGATATTAACAAGCTCCCATCTGCCACATAACCGCGGGCACGGCTTTCGAAAGTTCATAACCCTACAGGGGTGTTCCAACTTGGCCCATTACAAGCCCACGATCCGCGGAGTCGCAACTCCAAGGTGGGAAGACCCGAGTATTCTCGGAATCCCGTGCTCAAGATACTCCGAACTAAGGTAAGGCTAATCCAGAAAATCCTCCCGGCGTGTCGACACCCTGATGGTAGCCGCGCGTATCTAGTCTCAGGACAAGACCGGATGGGTGATCCCATAGATTTTTACCAAACCTTGAGTTCCCTCGAGGTGGCCCCGCGTAACCCCCAGTTTGGACCAACACTCATGTGGAGCACTGGCCCGGGTTGTTGATTAAGAAAGAGGGTTAATTACTCCCTATGCAAGTTTTATTAGTTATTAGGCAAATAGTACCAATGTTGGGACTTGCTGGAAAATACTTAGCACTTAGCGGTTTATCGAGGGGGTCCCATAAACCCCAACCGTGTGAGGAACGCATAATCAAGGAACATAACACCGGTTTAAACGGTTCCTAGAGGCATGAGTGGAACAAATCACCAAGCAAAAAGGCTTAGCCTTCCACCCATTGCCAATATATAGATGATTTCATTTAGTATTTATATAGTGTGATATAACCCAACAAAACTTCAACATGAAGCAAGCATCTTCAATCTTCACCTGCAACTAGCAATGCTATAAGAGGGGCCAAGCGAGCCTACGTATAGCCAAACAATGGTTTGCTTAGGTAGGGTGGTTAAACAGGTTCATGGTTACAAGTAGGAGGCTGACAGGAAAACATGGGCATCGAGGCAAAAACTATAGATCGAGACTACTAGCAATAGGCAAAGATAGTAATGTTATCGGGGTTCGGTCATCTTGCCTGAAGAGTAGTTGTTCGGATCGTAAGAAGGGTCCTCGTGCTCAACCTCGTTGGTAACCTCGTGCTCGTACTCGTACTCGGTCTCAGCTACCGGCTCTAAACAATACAATCACACAAGGCACGAATCAACAAGATGCAATGCGCACACCAAAATGATGGATGCATGGTTGATGCACTATGGGAGCAAAATGAGCATGACAATATGCGATCAAGCAAAATGCTTCAAAACAAGATAACAATAGGATATTATGAATCTACACGGAAAATCAATCAAGTTTCATATAAGACTTGCTGAAATCGGAGCTACGGGCTAAAAGTTACACACAAAACAATAAACATGTGAAAGCTATGGATGGCGCACCCACCCACCCACCCACCCTCTCGCCCGTGACCTAGGCTCCCCGGCGATCTACCAACCCCGCCGGTGACTCCTAGATCTTCTCCGCTCATCGGCTCCGGTGTCCTCCGACCTATACGTCTATACCCATCTCCTATGGGTTCCTCCCGTGGATCAACGCTGGGTCTGGACTTTTCGGAGGGTTTGAACTTTGCTTCTAGGGTTTTCAACGCTTGTGGACAACCAATACATCCATCGGATGACACACACCATTTTGTTATGGTGGTGTCTTTCAGCAGGCACATCTTTCATCTTAATGAGGACTCAGTGGCGGCTGCACTAGAATCAGCCCTTGGAGGTTCTGCCATCGATCTCATGGTCTCTCATATCAAGGACAAGGTATTCTCGTTCTGTATTTCCTGCAAGAAAGTTGGACTATATATTCTGCAGCTACGTTCTTTTGCTTGCATGCATTTCAAATGCTTTTTCCATCTCTGGGGCCATGGAGGCCCTAACTGGCGTCGGGAATTTGAGATCTGGAAGAAAGAGTGTGATGCAGAATGGATCATTGTTAGTCCATCTAAAAAGCGGGCTACTCTTGGTCTCCTTGCTATGCATAAGCCCCCCGCTAAATCATCACTACGTTCGGGTTCTTCTTCGGGGAGAAAGATCTCGTTTGCCACTTTTCAGCAATACCCAGCTTGTCGGGGCTATAGGTATCCTGCTACACAAATCTGTGTTGATACTGTTGCTGAGGCCGGTTATGATATTAACCCTCGTGAACGTGTTATTATCACCTCGGCGCCGGCGACCAATCTCCAGTGGACGGTGGCTACGCCGCCTATCTCTTTTGGAACTATCAGCGTTCCGGCGAAATTCACGTCTGTCATTTCAGGATCGGATCAATCTGCACCGGTTCAAGATTTTCTTGCTCCCCAAGTTTCGGCCACATCATCTCGGGTCTCACCCCCCTCGGCCTAGGTTATTCCCTCAGCCCAGCAGGAGGATTTGGAGTTGGGCGCTCAGCTGGCCCACGAGCCTTCGGTGGCCCTTTTGGACCCCAGTTCTGCTGATTTTACCGCTGCCTCTTTGGAGAATAATACCCAGATCTCTTTGGATAATAATTGTCTTTCTGTTACAGATGATGATTTCATTAATGATATGGTATTACAAGTTTGGAAGTGCAGGAACTGTCTCTCGATGAAACACGTAACGATCTCGTGTACTAATCGGATTCGTTGTAGTAAGTGTTTCCGCCTGGGTCATAGGTCTAAAAATTGTTCTGGCTCTGCACCTTCTCCTTCTTACAAGTGGGTCCCACAGGTCAACATTGCGGCTCAAATCCAATCTAAGGATTTTTATCGCCTGCCGCTTCGATTTCCCTCCCAGCCGGTCTCCCTGAGTCCTTGTCCAGTCCCATCGCGCCTGCCACCCCGTCGCCTCCACCATTGCCATCCGAGCCGCCGCCCATTACTCCACCGCAACCCTCATCGCTGCCGCCGCCCACACCTCCACCACCAACCACTCCCCTGCCACCTCCACCACCCGCCATGGCCAACTTCGAGCTCGACCCCATGGACTTCCTCCCGCAGGGTTTCGACATCATCGACGGAGGCCCCTTGAGGCTCCCACGCGCTTTCTTCTCGCCGGCGGTTGCACCTAACCGGCAAAACGAAGCTTTCGCAGTTGCCATTGTTGAGCCTGCCCCTCTTCAAGTTGAGGTTCCTCTTTTCCGCAACTTAGTCAGTGATTTCGTTGTCAACAACCTTGGGCATGCAGTTCTGGATGTCCAACCTTGGATTCAGGGGGTTGGACTTTTTCGCTTCCGCAGCGCTGTCGCTAGGCAGACCTTAGTGGATCACCCACCCTTTGATCTTGGCAATGATCGCTTTGTCCGTTTCATACCTCACGATGAGGGCATTAACTACCGTGTTGTTCAAGGATTTCGCCGGGGTTGGATCATGCTAGTTGGAATTCCGCTCGACTACAGAAGAACTGCCTATATAGCAGATGCCATCGGTTCTTTTGGCCGATTCCATTACTGGCACCAGGAGGATCCAGTTCTCGCTCGCACTTTGGCGTATGTGTCTTTCCCTGCGCCCTCGCTAGTGCCGCGCGATATTGTTTATCGGGAATATTCTGATTTCGGAGGCGCCTGAATCTCCTGGACTGCACCAGTTTACATCCTATCTGCGGACTTTGCGGATGTCTTACCTGCTGATGAAGATCCAATGCCAGCCAATGGTAATCCTCATCCTCTTCCGGGGCAGATGATGTTTGATAATCACAACTGGGTCCTGCCTGAATTTCCTGAGCTTGGTTGGAATGATGTGCCGCCCCCAGCTCATGAGCAGCACAATGGCTTCCAGCATCAACCCGTGGACAACTTGGAGCAAGTACAAGACAACCAGCCTGAAGAGGAACCTTCTCAGGAATCCATGGTCCTTCAGCTGTCTGAGGACTCGATTAACAATGATGATCTTGTTGCTAATGTTGCGGTGATTCAGCCTCCCCTTCAGATTGGGATGGTTCTGACACTATTCGGGCCTGAATTACCCCCCGGTCTTCAGTGGCAGCGCAGTTTTGAGCGTATGATGCCGCTCATGTGGGTCTCCGAGATACCCAGATCTGTCCCTCATCAGGAGTTTCCGTCATTTGCTTTGCCTCTTAATCTCTGGGATTTCAACTGCACTCTGTCAGGCTTCGAGATCTCTCTGAAGACGGACAGCAACTCCGTTCTGGTTTGCTCTGCTAAGCGGCCTGTGGCTCGAGCGTTGTGTTTTGATGATATCTCTCATCCTGTGACAGAAGCCTTTCAATTTTCTACCAAGCCGCCTAGGAAGCTAGGGCGCAAGACGGCCACGCCTATCATGGTCTCTGAAGTTCGCCGCAGTGCCCGGCTCTCTGCTCTAAAGGGAGGCTTTCGGCAAGCCTCTTTACCTGAAGATCTGCGTCTGCACTCCTCTGCCCCGAAGAAGCGCAAGACCAAGGCGTCTGCGCATGGCCCGCAGCTTCCTCCGCTCAGCTCGATTGAGGATCTTCAGCGCATAGGCACTCGTCTTCGGATTGCACAGGAGAAGATAACCAAGGAGAAGCTTACAGCGGATCCTTCTGTGACCAGCAGCAAGAGTTCTAATGATCAGTAAACATTTCAGAAGGCTGGGTTTATGGCGTACCCCTCAAATCGTCATCTATCTTAGTTTTCTTTTATTTGTGATGAACTTTATGGCTCGGATATGTACTATGCTTGTCTATGGATCACTGCGTGATGCATTGTGCTACTGCTATCTATATGTTTCCTATGAATCCAAACCTTTGTAGAGCTTGGAAGGTTCTCTGCTGGAATGTTCGGGGACACAACTCCGAGGCGCGTCAACTTGCTGTCAAGCAAAAGATTGACGAGAGTGGTTGCTCGGTAATTTGCCTTCAGGAAACCAAGTGCATGCATATTGACCATCGTTTCCTTCGTAAGTTCTGTCCACGACGTTTTGACAACTTTGTTTATGTTCCTTCTGATGGGGCCTCTGGTGGTATTGTGATCATCTGGAATTCTTCTTTCTTCATTGGCAAGCTCATTGTGGCAAAATCTTTTGGTATCGTGGTGGAATTCCGCTCCGCTCACACATCTGAACTTTGGACACTTGTGACGGTTTACGGACCGTGTCAGGGTCCTGCCCGTGATGATTTCGTACAATGGCTTTACAACCTCAACATTAATGCGGATGATAAGTGGCTTCTATTGGGAGACTTTAACTTCATGCGATCTTTGGAGAATCGAAACCTTCCAGGGGGCAATGTAAACGATATGTTCTTGTTCAATGAAATCATTGGGCACCTCGGCCTCATTGAGCTACCGATAAAAGGCAGACAATTCACATGGTCTAATATGCAAACACAACCCCTGCTTGAGCAATTGGATTGGTTCTTCACATCAGTTGCATGGACGCATGACCATCCCAATACTTTGGTCTACCCCCTTGCTCGTACTGCCTCGGATCATGTGCCTTGTGTGGTTTCTATTGCCACGTGCATTCCCAAGGCCAAAATTTTCCGTTTTGAGAACTACTGGATTGATCTACCTGGTTTTCTCGAATGTGTCTCCACCGTGTGGAACAGAGATTTCCGACAGGTTAATATCGCTTCCAGGATTTCGGCAAAATTTAAAGCTCTCCGCTATGCCCTTAAACAATGGCATCTTAGTCTGGCTAAGGTGAAGGCCCTCATTACTGACTGCAACAAGGTTATCCTCTTTTTTGATCAACTTGAGGAGTGTCGGCCGTTGAGTTGGCCTGAAACGAAATTTCGGCGCATCGTTAAGTCCCATCTTGCGGATATTTTGCACATGCAGTACATTTATTGGAAGCAGCGTTGCACCATCAGATCAATTAAAGTTGGTGAGGAGAATTCTAAATTCTTCCATGCAATGGCAACGGAGAGATATCGCAAGAACACTATTTCATCTCTCAGAAATGCGGCGGGCGAGGTGATTTCTGACCACCAACAACTTGCTACTATGTTCTGGGCTGATTTCAAGCAGCGAATGGGCCATGCTAAAGGAATTCAAATGGATTTTGATCTTGCTTCCCTTATTGTCAAGGTCGATGGGCTTGAGGCTTTGTCCCGGCCTTTTTCAGATAAAGAAGTTGAGGATGTGATCAAACATATGCCTTCTGATCGTGCTCCGGGACCCGATGGTTTCACTGGGCTGTTTCTGAAGAAGTGTTGGCCCATTCTGAAACATGATTTCCTATCACTTGTCAGGGGCTTCTATGAGGGCTCATGTGATCTAGAATGCTTGAACTCTTCCCTCATTACCCTCATTCCCAAGAAGTTAAGCCCTGAGGTGGTAGGGGATTTTCGGCCAATATCCTGGACTAACACCTGTTTAAAGTTTCTCACGAAACTGTTAGCTAACAGACTCCAACAGGTGATCCTCCGATGTATCCATAAAAATCAGTATGGGTTTCTTCGATGCCGATCAATCCAGGACTGTTTAGCTTGGTGTTTTGAGTACATACACCAGTGCAAAGCTTCCAAACGACCTATAGTACTCCTCAAGCTAGACTTCACAAAGGCTATCGATACGCTGGAGCATGCTACCATTCTTCAGATGTTACACTACAAGGGATTTGATGAGCGTTGGTCTGGCTGGGTAGATGCACTGTTATCATCAGGCTCTTCTTCGGTGCTTCTCAACGGAGTCCCTGGTCAACATTTTCACTGTCGAACTGGGGTGCGTCAAGGTGACCCTCTATCCCCGTTGCTGTTCGTCATTGCGGTGGACCTTCTTCAATCGGTGGTTAATGATATGTGTGCTCGCAACATTCTTCGAATGCCAATCCCTACTGGCTCCAATGATTACCCAATTGTCCAATATGCTGATGACACACTGATCATCCTTCCGGCTGCTGATGATCAAATCATTGCTCTTAAGCAGATGCTTCAAAAGTTTGCCCGAGCCACCGGGCTCTGCGTCAACTTCAGCAAATCATCGTTGATACCTCTAAACTTGTCTGCTGAGGAAGGCTCTCGCATTGCTGCTCTCCTAGGCTGTGAGGTGGGCACCCTACCCTTCACATATCTCGGCCTACCTATGGGCACTTCTAGACCTACCGTGGTGGAGCTATCGCCACTTGTAGATCGTCTGGAGCGGAGGCTTTCTGCCTCCTCTTGTTTGCTGAATCAGGGCAGCCGTCTTCAACTGCTGCAATCCGTTTTAGCTTCCATGCCTATATACTTCCTGTGCTCTTTATCTCTACCAAAAGGCATTCTTAAGCAGCTCGAAAGAATCATGCGCCAATGCCTCTGGAGGGGCACCTCGGAGACCCCACGACAATCTCTAGCTGCCTGGGACCTTATATGCCGACCCAAGAGGTATGGTGGTCTTGGAGTTACACATCTGGGAATTCAAAACGAGGCTTTACTCATGAAGCATCTATACAAGTTTTTCAACAAACTTGATATACCTTGGGTTCAATTGATCTGGGACTCTTATTATGTTTCTTCACCACCTCAGGCAACTCGCAGCTGTGGCTCTTTCTGGTGGAGGGATATCCTCCAGCTCTATGATCAGTTCTGCTCCCTCGCCGTCCCGCATGTTCACTCAGGAGACACTGTGTTGTTTTGGGTTGATAAGTGGCATATTGATAATAGGGTTATTTCACTCCGGACCAGATTACCACATCTCTACTCCTTTGTGCTTAATGACCTCATCACCGTCAAGGACTTCTTTCATGCACCGACTGAGGCCCAGAACTTTCATTTACCTCTGTCCATAGAAGCCTATCAGGAGCTACAGCAACTGCAGTCTATGTTGGCTACCCTGCAGCTTGATCCATCAACCCATGATACCTGGCAATGGCCCACTAAATCAGGCACCTTCCAATCCAAAGTGTACTATGACTTCATGTTCTCTCATATAGTGGTCGACCCCATCTTCAAATGGATCTGGAAATGTTCCTGCACGCTAAAGATTAAAGTCTTTGGCTTGTTATTGTTGATGGATCGCCTCAACACAAGAGATATGATGCAACGAAGGCATTGGCATATCGATGACGCCAACTGTGCTTTATGCCTTCTCCCTCAACTTGAGGACCGGGGACATCTCTTCTTTGTCTGCAACTTTAGTCAGCGCGTTTGGAACTATCTTGGTATCTCTTGGACATCTGAAGGTCACCCATCCACATACTCCATGGCTTTGGCAGCGCGTCAGGATTTCGGCCAACCTTTCTTCACTAAGGTAGTCTTCACTGCCACTTGGAATATCTGGACTCAGAGGAATGGCAAAGTTTTCAGAAATGAGCAACCCAGCTTCAGATCCTGGAAGCGAAATTTTGTTTATGATATTTCTCTCCTTGCTCATAGAATTAAATGTAAGTATAGAGATAAGCTCCTCTCTTGGATAGCCTCCCTCCAGTAGATTAGCTGTAAGTAATCTCCTCCCTTTTACATACTTAGGAACCTTGTAACTTTCACCCTCTCTGGGTCTTTAAATTAATAAAGCACTGTGAGGCTATTGCCTTGCAGTATATAGTCAAAAAAAACATGCGGAAGCTGAAAATTACAGCAACATAGCAACTTCGGAGCACTAGATAAATAAGCTACAACACTCAAACATCATGGCAAAGAGCATGAACATAAACTAGACATATCCTACAGCAAATAAGTCCATTGGTGCACCCCCAAAGGAGCCACGGATCAATAGCAACAAGCTTGGACATATTGAACTTGACAACAAAATCCTGACAGCAGTAATTTATTGCAACTTTGGAGCAAAAGTTAATTATGCTACAACCACTCAAATAAGCATGTGAGAGCATGAATGGAAAGCCAACAATATATACTACAAGGAACCATCAAGAGTCACCCCAAAACTATCATGGTTTGTCCTAGAACAGCAAGCAAACATGGCATCTGAGAATTACAGATTCCAGACTTAGTGAAATTTTACTAAGTGTTAAAACAGCAGTTTCATCATGGCATCTTTAAGAGCAAGTTTAAGTCGCCTCAAAACTAAACATGGCAAGTGGTAAGCACCACATCAAAGTACACATGATGGTGATTCCGAAACATACAAGCATCCATCATGGAGGTAAACACATCGATAGCAATGAGCCCAACAAGATGGCATCTCGTAACAAGTAAAACAACTAAACAGCCACATAGCACTTTGCAACGAAGATAAACATGGCAAGATTAAATCTATCATGCAACCTAACACAATCAACATGTAGAGCATGGCAAGACGAACACGTGGACATGTCATTTGCGTCAATCGGATAAACGAGCTAAAAGATATCACTATGCAAAGATGGCATAAAAACATCACTAATAGCAGTTTATAACGGGATGCACTATTGCAACAGATATTTAAGCATCTAGATGATGTCAAACATGCATGGCACAATGAAATGAAACGTAGTGCTAGTCACCACGAACGTCTGGACATGTCATTTGCGCAAAACGGACCAACACACAAAAAGTTATCACAGTTTGAATATTGCATCAGACAACAAAACACAGGGACTTAGGGATTTTTGGGGGCAACCTCTCAGATCTGGAAGAACAAACGGGCTACGGGCCTCGCGGCGGCGGATCTGGCCCGGGGGGACGTAGTGGCGGGCCGGCCTGGAGCTGGAGAAGGTGATCGGCTGGCCTCGGGCGCGGCTGCTGGGACCGGCCCAGGCGAAGAGGCGGCGGCCCGCAGGGGGGAGGAGGAGCGGCCTGGCCTCGGTCGACTGGCTGGCTGTGACGCCCCCGATTTGACCGTACACTAATCATGCACGCAAATGTGTACGACCAAGATCAGGGACTCACTGGAAGATATCACAACACAACTCTAGACACAAATTAAAATAATACAAGCTTTATATTACAAGCCAGGGGCCTCGAGGGCTCGAATACAAAAGCTCGAATACACAAGAGTCAGCGGAAGCAATAATATCTGAGTACAGACATAAGTTAAACAAGTTTGCCTTAAGAAGGCTAGCACAAAAGTAGCAATGATCGAAAAGGCAAGGCCTCCTGCCTCGGACCTCCTAACTACTCCTCGAAGCCGAACTCCATGTAGAAACATCATCGGGATCCTCTGGCTCCTGGACTCCACCATCTGGTTGCGTCATCCGAGAAGAAGGGAGAAACGGGGAAAAGGGGAAGAAAAGCAACCGTGAGTACTCATCCAAAGTACTCGCAAGCAAGGATCTACACTACATATGCAATGATATCTGTGTAAAGGGGTAATATATGTGGGCTAAACTGCAGAATGCCAGAATAAGAGGGGGATAGCTAATCCAATCGAAGACTACGCTTCTCGCAACCTCCATCTTGCAGCAGTAGGAGAGAGTAGATGGAATAGTAACAAGCATCCTCGCTTCTCGCAGCCTCCATCTTGAGTAGCAGAAGAGTTCACCAAGTAACATCGTATAGCATAAACCCTACCCGGCGATCCTCCCCTCGTCGCCCTGTGGGAAAGCGACCACCGGGTTGTATCTGGAACTTGTCTGGGTGTGTTTTATTAAGTATCCAGTTCTAGTTGTCATGAGGTCAGAGTACAACTCCGGGTCGTCCTTTTACCGAGGGACACGGCTATTCGAATAGATTAACTTCCCTGCAGGGGTGCACCACATAACCCAGCACGCTTGATCCCATTTGGCCGGACACACTTTCCAGGGTCATGCCCGGTCTCGGAAGATCAACACGTCGCAGCCCTACCTAAGCACAACAGAGAGGTCAGCATGCCGGTCTAAACCCTAAGCGCACGGGGGTCTGGGCCCATCGCCCAATGCACACCTGCACGTTGCGAGGGCGGCCGGTAAGCAGACCTAGCCTCTCCTAATACCAGAGTAGGCTTTCCAGTCCAATCCGGCGCGCGCCGCTAAGTCGCTGACGTCAAGAAGGCTTCGGCTGATACCACGACGTCGAGTGCCCATAACTGTTCCCACGCAGCTGGTTAGTGCGTATAGACCAAATGGCCAGACTCAGATCAAATACCAAGATCCCGTTAAACGTGTTTTTATGAAATAACTGCGGACAACGACCAGGGCCAGGCCCACCTGTCTCCTAGGTGGTCGCAACCTGCCCTGTCGCTCCGCCACAAAGTAACCATCAGGGGACTGTCGGGAACCCAGGCCCACCACTACCTGGGTGGAACCACCTGCCCCTTCAGCCCCCATCTCCGAATCATCATCATGTGTATGTAAATAATGTATATAGTATATACCCGTGATCACCCCCAAGTGATCACGGCCCGATAGAATAGCAGGGCAGACGGACAAGGGTGTAGGGCCACTAATGGTATACTAGCATCCTATACTAAGCATTTAGGATTGCAGGTAAAGTATCAATAGTGGTAGCAACAATGACAGGCTATGCAACAGAATAGGAGTAACCGAACAGTAACATGCTACACTACTCTAATGCAAGCAGTAGAGAGAAGAATAGGTGATATCTGGTGATCAAAGGGGGGGGGCTTGCCTGGAAGCTCTGCAGATGAAAGGAATCTTCGGAAGCGTAGCCGTAGTCGAACACCGAAGCATCAATGGTCTCGGGGTCTACCGGAAAGAAGTAACGGAGGGAGGAACATAATAAATAACAAAGCAATCAAAGCAACACAAAGTGTAACATGGCAAAACGCGGTGCTACGTGTGACCTAACGCGGTAGGAGGTGATACTCGCAAGGATGAAAAACATCCGGGAAAGTATTCCCGGTGTTTCGCGTTTTCGGGCAGATGAAACGGAGGGGGAATGTTGCACGTTTGGTATGATAGAGATGTGTGGCGGACGAACAGACCGTGTATTCAGATTCGTCTCGTCGTTCTGAGCAACTTTCATATATAAATTATTTTCATCCGAGTTACGGATTAAAAGATATGATTTTCTAAAGTTTTTATTAATTTCTGGAATTTAATATTAATTAAGTTAATTCAAAAAAGGATTTATGACATCAGCATGACATCATGCTGACGTCATCATGGTTGACTGGTCAAACTGACCAGTGGGTCCCACCGGTCAGTGACATAGTATATTTAATTCTATATTTAATTAACTAATCCTTATTAGTTTAACTAATTAAAGTTAATTAGATTAATCATAATTAATTAGTTTAATCTTAACATTATTTAATTTAGTTAATCATCCATTAGGTTAATTAAAGGAAGGATTAATTAGATTAATTATCTAGTTAACTAATTAATTAATTAATATTATTAATTATTTATATTTATTTATCTTCTTCTTTTTTAGTTTTCGTTCTGGGGCTTGGGGCCCACTTGTCAATGGCACCAGAGGCCAAAACGGGCGATGGGCGAACGGGCGCTGCCCGATCGGGCGCACGCCCGAGGGGCGCTGGGCACGAGCGCCCGATGGGGGCGAGCCGGTGCTGGCCTCGGGCGAGACCAGCGACGCGGCCGCCGGGGCGCGGCGGTGAAAGTGCAACTAATCCCCGGGTGGTTTTGGTAATTAATAACAACATATATATCATTGAACTAATATTTACTTGAGAATCATTTCAGAGAAGTTCGATGATATGGGTATGGAAATGTCTGAAGAAGTGGACCCCTCAAAATGCTAAGACAAGCATTGGCAAAAGCTCAAGACTCTATTTTTGGTTCAGTGATCAAAGATCACATTGAGTCCATAGGAAAAGCCAATACTATTAAAAGGGGATGAGGTTGTGTTGATGATCTGGTTGCTCAAGTGCTTAGTGATCTAGCTCCCTCAACTATCAGCAACTTTCACTACTTAACACACTCATAAGTAATCTCGGACAAACCGATTCTGCAAACTCAGTCCCACCGAGATGAACCACCTCAGTTATTCTTCCAAACCCTAATTTTTCGGTCCATCCGATTTTGAGTTTGGTCTCACCGAAACTGGACTGCCAACCTTCTGTAACCAATTGACATCACTTCGGAATATCCGAGTTGTTAATTTCGGTCCCACCGAGAATGGCAAGCTCCTACCTTTGACTCACATCGGACACACCGAGATGGTATTTTCGGTCCCACCGAAAATCCCAACGTTCACTATATTTGAACTTTCGGTCTGACCGAGTTTTCACTTCGGTCTCACCGAGATTGCTCAAATATGTGTGTAACGGTTGGATTTTTTGTGGAGGCTATATATACCCCTCCACCTCCTCTTCATTCATGGAGAGAGCCATCAGAAAGTCTACCACTCCTACCATACACTTTCTGAGAAGAGAACCACCTACCCTTGTGTTGAGATCAAGTCATTCCATTCCTACCATATGAAACTTGATTTCTAGCCTTCCCAAGTTGCTTTCCCCTCAATCCTTTCTTCCACCACAGCCATATCAGTGAGGAGAGTTGAGTGTTGGGGAGATTATCATTTGAAGCACAAGAGCAAGGAGTTCATCATCATCAACAACATCTATTACCTTTTGGAGGGTGGTGCCTCCTAGATTGGTTAGGTGTCGCTTGGGAGCCTCCGTCTTTGAGATGTGGAGTTGAACCAAGAAGTTTGTAAGGGCAAGGAGATCGCCTACTTCGTGAAGATCTACCCCGAGTAAGGCTAGTCCTCCGTGGGCGTAGGCCATGATGGAATAGACAAGGTTGCTTCTTCGTGGACCCTTCGTGGGTGGAGCCCTCCGTGGGTTGAAGTCTCCATCAACGTGGATGTACGATAGCACCACCTATCGGAACCACGACAAAAATCTTCGTGTCTCCAAACTGCGTTTGATCTTCTCCACCTCTCTTTACTACATGTGCAATTTACTTTCCGCTGCTTATACTCTAGAATTGCATGTGTAGGGTGTTACTTGAATTGATCTTAATTGTGAAACTGCCAAAAACATTGCATGATCAAAAGGCAGATTTTTTATATTGTCAAGTAGTCTAATCACCCCCCCTCTAGACATACTTTCGATCCTACAAGTGGTATCAGAGCTTTGGTCTCCATTGTTTTGGTTTCCATTGCATTGGACTCCATAAGCTTGGTTTCACAACCTAGGAGAGTATGGCGTCTAGTGAGGGTAATTATCGTAGAGGTCCTTACTTTGATGGTACAAATTTTGCTAGTTGGAAGCATAAAATGAAAATGCATATTCTTGGTCATAACCCAGCCGCATGGGGCATTATTTGTGTTGGTATGCAAGGTGATTTCTTTGAAGAAGGAAAAGTTCCGGATTGCGAAGCTACACCGGAAGAGTTGCGGATGTTGCAAAACAATGCTCAAGCTTGTGACATTCTCTTCAATGCTTTGTGTCCCGAAGAGTTCAACAAAATCAGCCGTCTTGAGAATGCTAAAGAGATTTGGGATACTTTGGTTGAAATGCACGAAGGTACTGAATCTGTGAAGGAATCAAAGCTAGATATTCTTCAAGGTCAACTTGACAAGTTCAAGATGAAGGATGGTGAAGGAGTCGCTGAAATGTACTCTAGGCTTGCTCTCATCACAAATGAGATTGCTGGCTTAGGAAGCGAAGAAATGACCGACCGATTCATCATTAAGAAGATTCTCAGAGCTTTGGATGGAAAATATGACACCGTGTGCACTTTGATCCAAATGATGCCAAACTACAAGACTCTCAAGCCAACTGAAGTCATTGGAAGAATTGTTGCTCATGAAATGACACTTAAGGATAAGGAAGAGCTTCACAACAAGTCAAGTGGTGCTTACAAAGCTACAAGTGATGCTCCTACTACCTCAAGTGACAAGCTAGTTTCCAATGAAGAGATAAGCCTAATGGTCAAGAACTTCAACAAGTTCTACAAGAATAGAGGCAAAGAAAGAAGCTCAAAGTCTAGATCATATGATGGAAAGAGATCTTCTAGTCGTGATCGAAACTGCTACAATTGTGGAAGACCCGGACACTTCTCAAATGAGTGTACGGCTCCCCACAAGAGAAGAGAAGAATCTCCAAGAAGAAGAGCAAGAGATGAGTCACCTCGGAGAGAGAGAAGGAGTAGAGATGATCGTTATGAACGAAGACCCTCTCGGAGAAGCAAGGATTCGGAGAGGAAAGACAAGTCATCAAGGAGCTACACAAGAAGAAGACTAAGCATGACAAGCATAAGAAAAATTCTTCCTCTAGTAGTAACAATAACAATGTTAAATCAAATGTTGTTACTTCTAGTAGTTCTCTTGATTCCACTAACAATGTTTCAAGCCAAGTTACACTTGAGCAAGAAAATAGCTTATTGAAGGAAATCATAGAGAAAGGTGTCTACAAGAGTCTTGCCGGAAGCAAGAACTTTGAGGAGATTGTTCGCAAACAAGGAAGACACCGGAAGAATCAAGGGATTGGTTTTGAGCGAAAGTTCAACGCCGAAGGTGTTGAGTGGGAAGAAGGTCAATACCCTACTCCACAGTTTGTCTCACAAAAGGAGAAGTATGATCCTACTTCTTCCAATGTGGAACAAGCTCAAGATGACCTTCCACCACAAGACCACAAGCTAAAGGCCAAGGACAAGCTTCAAGAGGAGATTGATGCATTCATTGAAGCACCTCAAGCCATGGTCAAGTGGGTTCCCAAGGACACATCAAGTTCTACTTCGTCAAGCTCAACTACAACACCAAGGATTCCCATCAAGATGATGTGGATCCCAAAGAAGAAGAACTAGTAGGTTCTTAAGGGTGACTCCGCCAACAAACTTCACTCATATTCGTTTTGGCAAGAACTTGTGCAATCAACTTCCACATCATGCACTAGTTCATGGAGTCACAAACCCTCTTGTTGGTAAGTCAAGGGACAAGGTAATCATTGCTTTCATGGACATCATCTCTTGTGTACTTCACTCTATGTCCATGGATATTCTTGTTTGTTCCTTGTGGGACTAACCCATGTAGGTATTGAAAGTGCCCTAATCCAAGGATAGCTCTCAACTCTTGATGATCTACATCAACATTGAGCATCCACATCTTCAACATCTACATGAAGTCTTCTACGACAACCCAAGGTTAGTTTGACCCTTTAAAAGGGGTTCTCACATCTAGGGGGAGCTTTGCTCTAAAAATTGAGCTAAAGCATCTCCAAATGATGTGAACACATAAATGCTTTATGTAAAAGTGGTAACCCCACTTGTGCTTAAACGATGAGTATGACCTATGATCAAATGTTCTCATTTGGCTCCTAAGTCAAAATACTCATATATAGATGACCTAGTCATCGACAAATTGTGTGCTAGTAGCTAGAGTGTTGGTTGTGCATGTTTGACACATATTTCAGTTGCTATCTTATTGTGTGAGCATGTTGAATGCATGATTTTATCCATTCAAGGACATCCATTTGTTGTTTTGATTGTTTTGATTTTTTTGGCCAAATGGATGGACAAGAATGCCTAAGCACTTTCCCTAGCTATCTATGCTTTCTTGTCTCAAATTCTATTCATGCTCATATCACAACTTTGAACAAGTCATTTTCGGACTCTCCGAGTGAGGAGCACTCGGAGCCACCGATCCGTCTAAGGCTGACTTCCAAAACCTTCTAAGTCCATTTCGGTCTGACCGGCTTTTCCATCTCGGTCCAACCGAAACGCTTAGACTGATCTAGGTTTCATCTCGGTGAAACCGAGTTCAAAATCTCGGTCTGACCGATATGCGTAACTGCACAGCAGTTATACATTTCGGTGACACCGAGTTTTTCAACTCGGTCCCACCGACAGCATGGGGATATATATACCTGAGGGCTGCGCGCGATTTAACTCTTCAAACCGTTCGCCCCCAAGTCCCCTGCTGCCGTCGCCCTGGTCTACGGATCATCGCCGTCGTCGCCTGTGCGCCCTCGCCGCAGGTCTCCGCCGCCGTCAAAGGTAATCCTCTCCGCGCCGTTGCCGCCATAGAGGGACTCCACCAAGTTAGGGTGAGTCCCGATCCCTTTCGTGCTCCCCATCTGACTCTTGCACGAATGGTTTGCCATGAATCTATCCACGTTTGAGATATTCCCTAAACATCAGATCAGATCCTCTAGTTTCGAGCGAAATTCTTAGGTTTAGGTTTCCACGGAACGCATCTCGGTGAAGCCGATTTTGAAACTCGGAATGACCGATTTGGCCTCTGGCCATTGCACTGCATCATTCGGTCTAACCGAGTTGTGCAAATCGGTGTGACCGAAACTTAGTTTCAGTGAAACCCTAGGTTATCGGCAGGACCGAAACCCATTTCGGTCTGACCGAAAGTGGTGTGTAGGCCTCTGTATACACTTCGGATTCACCGAAACTTAAAATCGGTTTGACCGAAATGCATTCTGTGAAAACTCAAAACTAAGTTTTGAACTCATTTTTTTTTGCAAAAAAAACCTCTGCAGTTGTGATAACTCTTCTACTCTGCCTATACCTTATCTTTTCACAGGTTGTCAGCCATGTCAGATGTCAGTGACAGCCAGAACAGGTCTGAGTCACCTTTTGCTGAGATTCCAGAGGCAGATACAAGTCCTGAGGCTAGCAGTTCCAGTGATGATGGTGAGAGGAGCACCCCTAGTGGTTTGCCTCCTGCAGCCACCAGAACCAGGAAGAAGAGAAATTCTGATGATGAGGACTCTGACTTCGTTGCTGAGGAAGTTACCTCCAAGCCAAAGAGGAATGTGGTTGCCAAAGAGCACCAAGGGCAGCAGTCAAGGAAAGGCACAAGCAAGGTAAATCAGTCAGCTGTTGCAAAGAAGCTCAACTTGGAAGAGCCAGCTCCAAGTAAGGTGAAGAAAACTTCCAAGAGGAAGAGGGTAGTATATGCTGAACCTCAAGTTGATGCAGCTGCTGAAGAAGAAGAAGAAGAAGAAGATGCACCCCAGCCTCCTCCTCAGAAAGCTAAGTTCATGGGTGATGCTATTCGGGCTCAAGCCTCCTCTAAGCCCAAGAAGCCTGCTCAAGCCAAGGCAGCTCCAGCCAAGTCCAAGAGAACAACCAGGAGCATTCCAGCTTCTGAGAAGAACAAAGGTGAGATGCCACCGTCTGAATCAGATGAAGAGCATGTGTTGCTTAAGCTCCGTCCTAAGTTGCCACTCCACAATGATGCTCATCCTCAAGCTGAGGACATGAAGGCAAGGAAGGATAAAGGTCTCAGGCTATGGAGACAGTCTGATCCATATGCTGTGAGGAGAAGGACTGCTGTGGACCCCAGATTCCACACCAGAGAGCAGCAGGATTTCTATGAGACCGTGCTGATGGATAAGAAGCCCATTGTTGCTGACACCAGGTATGTTGACTGGAAGTACATTGACAGTGAAGAGCACCGAGACTTCTTTCCCCATGTGCATGAGAGCTTTACTGCATGTGGAGTTGCTGATTTTGTGGGTCAAGAGCTGACAGCTTGGAATGACGAGATGATCATGCAGTTCTACGCCACAGCCCACTTCTATCCTGATGGCAAGATCACCTGGATGACTGAAGGTCAAAGGTTTTCTTCGTCTGTTGAAGAATGGACAGAACTTCTGAATGCTCCAGTGCAGAGAGAGGACGACATTGATGTCTATGGGATTCCTAAGAAGAGTCATGATTCCATGAAGAACATGTACAAGGAGATCCCCGCTGCTGACTTGGAAGGGTGGAAGCTTGGCTCAGTGTACTATCTCCAGGCAGGTCTGACCACCACTAACACTATTTTGAGGCATACCTTGATGCCCAAGTATGGAGACCACCGCATGATTCGAGGCTATTCTATCAACATGCTGCACATTCTTGATGAGAAGGCACCTTTCAAGGTGATGGACTTAATGGTAGAGACCATTAAGAGGACTGCAGCTGACCAGAAGAGGTCGTGTGGGTTTGCCCCGCGGATTCAGATGCTCATCAATGCCAAGTTTGGCACGGGCAAATTCATGTTGGATAGGAAGCACTTGCCACTGCAGCCAGAGCATGAGGACAACGTAGTTGTGATGGATGAGGAGGATCCAACCTCAGTTGAAGGACAAGCCAAAATTGAAGCTGCGAAGAAAGCTAAAGCTGACAAAGAGGCAGCAGCAGCAGCAGCTAAGCCAAAGAGCTTCGGAGAGCAGATTCTTGAAGCTACCCAGAGGATTGAACAACGCCTGGCCAGCATTGAGCAATCTCAGGAAAGCCTAGAGAGGATTGTTGAGGACAAGATCCACGCTCTGGACGTGAAGCTGACTGAGATTCAGGTGTCCGTCAACAAGCTTGAGGCAGACATGGAGGAAGCAAGGCAGGAGAGAGCAGAACTCATGCAGGATGATCTAGTCCAGGACTCTCATCGCTAGACTACTCCGGTTCCCAGAGGATCCCGATCTGCAGCTATTCCAGTGACTGACTCTAGGGCTACCACTTCAGCACCAGCTACAGCTCCAACAGTTACTCCAGCTCCAGCATCCACTCCTCCAGCGCAGACATCAGCAGAAGTCTTCGCCGATGCAGTCATTTCTACACCGACATCTACCCAGACGGGAGCCGCCAGCAGAGCCCGCAGTGACGCTTAGCTCTATACCTTTTCGAACTTTTTGGTAACTTGTTGCCAAAGGGGGAGAAATTGTATAGATCATAGGGCTTCGAGAGAGAGAGAGTGCTCTTTCGTTCTTTTGCCGGTTTCTTTGAGATACATTGGTTTCTTTTGGTCTTTCGAAACTTTCAGTGTGCTTGCTACTACGTTTGATGCTACCTTAATGAGTGCTTAGTCATACTATGCTTTAATGTGTGCTTAATGCTTATCATATGCTATTCCTTATTGTATGGCTATTTACTCTTGTCTTGGTGATTGAGTGCATGTTATTCATTCTTATCATTTTGTGCGCTCCACCAAGATGTATGTGACATGGAAGAGTGACCCATAATCCTAATCGATTGTGCATTTGCATTCAAACGCAAATTTTAAATAATGCACAAATTTAGGGGGAGCTCTTGTTTATCACATACTTCTCAAAGCGACGATATTATTCATTGATTATATCTTTTGTCGAAGCTTTGATCTATATGTTGTCATCAATTACCAAAAAGGGGGAGATTGAAAGTGCAACTAATCCCCGGGTGGTTTTGGTAATTAATAACAACATATATATCATTGAACTAATATTTACTTGAGAATCATTTCAGAGAAGTTCGATGATATGGGTATGGAAATGTCTGAAGAAGTGGACCCCTCGAAATGCTAAGACAAGCATTGGCAAAAGCTCAAGACTCTATTTTTGGTTCAGTGATCAAACATCACATTGAGTCCATAGGAAAAGCCAATACTATTAAAAGGGGATGAGGTTGTGTTGATGATCTGGTTGCTCAAGTGCTTAGTGATCTAGCTCCCTCAACTATCAGCAACTTTCACTACTTAACACACTCATAAGTAATCTCGGACAAACCGATTCTGCAAACTCAGTCCCACCGAGATGAACCACCTCAGTTATTCTTCCAAACCCTAATTTTTCGGTCCATCCGATTTTGAGTTCGGTCTCACCGAAACTGGACTGCCAACCTTCTGTAACCAATTGACATCACTTCGGAATATCCGAGTTGTTAATTTCGGTCCCACCGAGAATGTCAAGCTCCTACCTTTGACTCACATCGGACACACCGAGATGGTATTTTCGGTCCCACCGAAAATCCCAACGTTCACTATATTTGAACTTTCGGTCTGACCGAGTTTTCACTTCAGTCTCACCGAGATTGCTCAAATATGTGTGTAACGGTTGGATTTTGTGTGGAGGCTATATATACCCCTCCACCTCCTCTTCATTCGTGGAGAGAGCCATCAGAAAGTCTACCACTCCTACCATACACTTTCTGAGAAGAGAACCACCTACCCTTGTGTTGAGATCAAGTCATTCCATTCCTACCATATGAAACTTGATTTCTAGCCTTCCCAAGTTGCTTTCCACTCAATCCTTTCTTCCACCACAGCCATATCAGTGAGGAGAGTTGAGTGTTGGGGAGATTATCATTTGAAGCACAAGAGCAAGGAGTTCATCATCATCAACAACATCTATTACCTTTTGGAGGGTGGTGCCTCCTAGATTGGTTAGGTGTCGCTTGGGAGCCTCCGTCTTTGAGATGTGGAGTTGAACCAAGAAGTTTGTAAGGGCAAGGAGATCGCCTACTTCGTGAAGATCTACCCCGAGTAAGGCTAGTCCTCCGTGGGCGTAGGCCATGATGGAATAGACAAGGTTGCTTCTTCGTGGACCCTTTGTGGGTGGAGCCCTCCGTGGACTCGCGCAGTCGTTACCCTCCGTGGGTTGAAGTCTCCATCATCGTGGATGTACGATAGCACCACCTATCGGAACCACGACAAAAATCTTCGTGTCTCCAAACTGCGTTTGATCTTCTCCACCTCTCTTTACTACATGTGCAATTTACTTTCCGCTGCTTATACTCTAGAATTGCATGTGTAGGGTGTTACTTGAATTGATCTTAATTGTGAAACTGCCAAAAACATTGCATGATCAAAAGGCAGATTTTTTATATTGTCAAGTAGTCTAATCACCCCCCCCCTCTAGACATACTTTCGATCCTACAGGCGGGGCCGGTCCGGCCGGTGGTGGCCAGGTGAGGCGGGGCGTGCGGCGGGGCCGGTCTGGCCGGTGGTGGCCAGGTGAGGCGGGGCGTGCAGGAGCACAGCTACGGGGGCAAGGCCACAACGGGGCGGCGCTGGAGCGTGGAAGTGGCGGGGCTGCGGTGGCCTGGCTCGGCCCTGGCGAGGGCGGTCGCCGGCGAAGCAGTGGCGGCGGGAGGCCAGGCGCGGCGTGGCAACAAGGAGGCAGGCGCGCGTCCAGGGGGTCACGGGCGCAGCAACGGGCCGCGGTGCCGGACAGGGCGCCGTCGCGGAGCAAGGCGAGGAGGGCGCGGCGCGGGGAGGAAGCTAGGTCATGGGCGCGGACGGCGTGCGAGCTTCGCAAGTGTAGCAAGGGGAAGAGGAGGCCGAGGGCCTCACCGAGGTTCGTAGGGACGGGGCAGCCGTGCTTGAGGAGGAGGACGGAGACGGTGACGGCGTAGGGGAGGCAGTCCGGCGATGGCGCGTCGAGCTTTAGGCGGCGCGGATCCAGCGGTGGTGCTGGGGACGACGGGTCCTTGCCCCCCGATCTCGATCCAGATCGGGGGGGGGGGAAGAGAT
The DNA here is from genome assembly GCA_902687465.1 of Secale cereale. Taxonomy (NCBI): domain Eukaryota; kingdom Viridiplantae; phylum Streptophyta; class Magnoliopsida; order Poales; family Poaceae; genus Secale; species Secale cereale. Next base: position 68,593,320 of record LR738710.1, read on the forward strand.
GAGCGGGCGATGTGGGGATAAGGGAGAGAGGGGGGAAGTAGGTGGCCGGTTGGGCCAGGTAGGCCGACCGGGCGGCCTGGTGGCCTTGTGGGCCTAGGCCCAGGGGAGGGGAGGCCTCGTTATCCTTTTCTTTTGCTTTTGTATTGTTTTTGTTTCTAGCTTTTATAGATCCATTTTATTTTAGCTCTTGTAAAATATACAACTAGTCCCTAAATTAGTATTATTAATTATGTAACTGCCACAAACAATTTGGCACTCTAATAAAACATGTTTACAATTGTTTATTAATTAAAAGCCATTAATAATTATTTTTAGCCTATGTTGTATTCATAAACTGGCAATTAAATACTTTACAAATTATTGGGTCATCACCATATTTAGATATGGGATATTTGCAATACTTTAGACATTTTTGTTTTGTCATTTGAAAATTTTACTTACTTGATTTTAATTCGACTTGAAATTTGAATTCGATCCAGTTTCCAACGAATGTGAGATTAGCAACAGTAATCATGGTGACGTGGCATCATTAGCAGAGGTTTACTGTAGCTTGATTACCCGGGCGTCACAATTCTCCTCCACTACAAGAAATCTCGTCCCGAGATTTAAGCGGTGGAGTAAGGGGGGGGAATATTGGTAGCGAAAACCTAGCGAGTCTTCTCGGTCTTGCCTGCCCTTTCGAAGAGGTTTATCCCTTTCGTTGATCCCTTCATTCCTCTGCTTCAAGTCATGATCAAGTTGTCATCCTTTCTTCGGGATCTCCATCGTCCTACGAAACGAATAGGGGGGAAACTTTGGAGGAACGTATCTCTACGAAGTATGTGCATCCGACGGCGAATTCAGAAAGTGGTACACGAAGTACCATACAAGTAGTATTTCAGTGAATGCATTGAAAACAATAAGTGATGGTACCAAAGTTTCAATTGGGTAGGCAGTCATTCGATGCCTAACCAGAAGCTGGAATGGGGTCTTGATCAATGAGAATAATATGATGTTTGATACCAGGATGAAACATGGTAGAATTTGGCTCGTGAATCACAAAGAAGCCAGGTGCAAAGGATACAATATAGTCAGGGTTGTACAAGAGGGTCAGGTTTCGATCCAGAGGACTTGTGGGTTATGGGCCCACCATGTGGGTTGAAAGTAGGAAGGTTGGTGACATCTTGCACAGCCTCGACAGGGAGGCAAATGAGTGGATAGCTTGTCAGCTATGTCGGCATCAATGTCAGAACCAAGGACGGGGAACGAAGAGAACCATTTTTCCCGCTCGTTGAAACGAGGCGGACCAATAGGCAAAGTTCTCATCCATCGGTGGTTACCGGAATGTTATCAACGATAGAATCAATGTCTTACTGACAGAGTTGTACAACGAGGTGTTTACATAAGCAGAGAATTATTACTTCTTAGATCATGTAGATCAAGGAAAGGTTAAACAAACAAATGGAAAGGAAAATTGTGATTACACACAATTATTAGGAGTATATCCTTCCCATGGACAAGAAGAACATGGCATACATGGTAGGAGAGCAAGTATCCAACCATTCAGATAAAGAGGCAAGGATTAATCAAGATGTTACCCATACAACAGTGTTTGGATAACTGACCAAGAAACATTTAGCATCGCGCCTCCAATGTTCTTGTTGATGAGCGGGGTATCATAGTCATGCTTCGAGGTAGCAATGATATGGTTTTTCAATCAAGGGTCAGACTTGGATACACAAAGGATTCATCAGGTACAACTTATATAATAAGTCTTATAATTTCCTCCTGGAAGAATGGTTATCCTTGCAAAAGAGATTATAATAATAGGTCCTCCAGCAGGGGTGCTAGGCATGACATCATATTACCGAGTCATCAAAGGACCAATATTATAACTACTGGAAAGTTGTCCCAACCATCATATCTGACCGAGATTCAGATCCGATTGGTGTCGTTTTACCTCAGACTCGGGATGTTCGAGAAGAAGAGGTGCATCACAAATCGACGAAATGGAATTGCAAGATTCTAGAGAAATGAACTATGGGAGCGGTTTCCCAAAACAATAGTTCATCATTTAACCAAGGGGAGGATGAGTAGGTGGCTGATGGGCTCAGCGTCAATTTATCGAGAATTCCAAACAGATGGATTTCCACAATAATGTGAACAAGAAGATGACACTTGTCAATTCAAATGGTATAATGTTGTATGCTCGAGGAAAACATACACCATTAATCAATAGTTGGAAGGTGTGCCCGAAATATGACCTTAGGCAGCAAGATCAATGTTAGTGTGACGATTCAATAGCCAACAGTCGAAGAACGAACTGTCGATCGTTGACTTCAAAGCAATAGGGTTGCTAGAAGTACAGAACTCAAGCAGCATCGTTAGCATATTGGTATCCTGGTTAAAAACAACACGGGGACCAAGTAAGAATGGTGATGGTGCGAAGTATCATCATACCGAGAATTTCTAAGAGGCGGAGCAATCCCCACAACATTCTCGACATAAATGACAGTAATACTTCAAGGCAGAACAGAATACAAGCTGGATAGCAAGTTGCATCCATAACATGGACAAGCTCGCGATGAAAGGAAGTCAAGGGTGTTGTCAATGATAACAAAAATCATCGAGGGCAAGGAGGGTATTTCTCATCATGAACTCAGTTGACATCTCAGAAGAAGTCAAAGTGTTGAAGGTGATCACGACACATTTGTTGGGAGTTTTCAAGAGAATGCAATCAAACAGCGACGTCATCAAGCAGGGAATGACGACATGGAAGTCATAGGAACAACAAATAAGATGCAAGCTCGAAATCGAAGTTGCCTTTCTGAACAAGCAACCAGATGTTGAAAGCTCGACGTAAGTTGTGCTCAATCTCTGAAGAATTCGTGCACCAAAGAAGGACGAGGTAGCACAGTCAAAGATAGCTAGACAAGGGATGTACCCGATAGTCTAGGAATAAACCATCTTGAGTTTAAAATTTCCCAGTAACATCTACTAGGGGTGTTGAATTTTTAGAGCAGATTTGATTTACTAAATGGTGTCCTCGGTTGACGGCAACCTAGAACCCGTAGAGTGATTACGACAAGGAAGTTATTACTTCAACAAAGTTAGTAAGATGAAGTGCAAAGGCATGATATCCTCGAGATACCGGAGGGTAAAACTCGAAGGCAGAACATGATAGTAGTAGAACTGGGTCGTTGACCGACGACAGAAGATATTTTAACCTTGTCAAAAATTGACGAGGCACGGGAATGAATTTCTTCCAGATATATTGAATAAGGATAGCATGGTCGGAACCATACCTGCAAGGGATCAATTTAAAGATACCGAAAGGATTATTCAGACAATAATTCATTTTGCAAGAAGCTTCCGAGACGGTCTACATCATTTTCATGGGCATGAACACAAAGTTCAAGGTCGACTCCCACTTCTTCAATGCATATCATTTCATTCTCCTCTCACTTTGATAAAACTGTAGTGTTGGAATTTCATATGGTAGAACATCGGAAGAGTGACTTGTGAAAACTTTCGGGTTTTCACGGATTAGGGGAAGGCATAGGTTCCACCCATCGGGAATCTTAGTAACATATACCACAAGTTTCAAAGTAAATATCACCAGCTCCAAGGGAGAGCATGGTTGTCAAAGAAGAGGATACAATTTTACCGAAGGTATTATGCATCAGGGACAGAACTTCTCGAGGTTTTTGTATACGAAGGACACTGTCGGATAATATTTCAACAAAGGATCGAGCGATCCACAACGAAGCTGATGTGAGTATCGGTACTCACTCAGAGGAAAAAGAATGTAGAGGCATCAGATTCAAGAATCACCTGATTAGCCTCATGCTTAAATAGAAAGAAATTATGGTTTCCAAAATGAAGGATCAGAAGCATACACTCTGATCAAGGGTGGATAAGTTGAAAACACTTAGTTGGACAACCAATAAAGGTTTGAATTGCCGAGAACCAACTCATGTCCGGAATGACGTCTGAGCCGGAAAGATAATTTTATAAAGGATAACCCGATGATTGCGTGCATACGCACACATTGAATCAATAGGCCCAAAATGGCCAAGACAATGGATGTTAACGAAGACTACTAGCCATATGGAATTAACCATAATGCAAGCAGGCAAGAATTTCAAGAGTAACATGATGCAGAGGATTTTCGAAAGATCAAAAAGTATTCCGAAGAATTTTGCGAGACACATGAACAATTGAGAAGCACGGATCCTCGATAAATGTGAGGAAATAACCGTAAGGGTTTTCACACGAAATAAAACTGCATGGCAGTAAACTCAAAGGATTCTCAGGATAACGGAGAACATTTCGAGGCATCTTGTAACAACAAGAGCGACGAGGAACGATCATGAGAATGACAAATGCACCCAGATATCCATAGGGATATATCGTTGGCAGTGAATTGCAAAGGCGATGAGCACAAGTTCTCGGGTTAACACCGGAGAGTATCTTCAGGGTCTTATGGTGCAGCAGACGATCATCGGTAATAAGGTGCTCTCCGGGTGAAAGTGATAATGAGATCCCAATGTTAGATTTTGCAAAATTCATTTATCCCGAATAGAAGAGAGATCAGAGTCCCAGAGTAAAGACGAGGAATAAAAGATCCTAATACCACCCAATTGGCGACGTGGGCCCGTAAGCCACACAGCCAAGTTAGTAAATTTGTTTTTCAAAGACTAGACTCAACTTCGGCCAAGGAGTTGGAAAGGGGGATTCCTACAGGCAGTTGGCTCTGATACTAACTTGTGACGCCCCCGATTTGACCGTACACTAATCATGCACGCAAATGTGTACGACCAAGATCAGGGACTCACTTGAAGATATCACAACACAACTCTAGACACAAATTAAAATAATACAAGCTTTATATTACAAGCCAGGGGCCTCGAGGGCTCGAATACAAAAGCTCGAAAACACAAGAGTCAGCGGAAGCAATAATATCTGAGTACAGACATAAGTTAAACAAGTTTGCCTTAAGAAGGCTAGCACAAAAGTAGCAATGATCGAAAAGGCAAGGCCTCCTGCCTGGGACCTCCTAACTACTCCACGAAGCCGAACTCCATGTAGAAACATCATCGGGATCCTCTGGCTCCTGGACTCCACCATCTGGTTGCGTCATCCGAGAAGAAGGGAGAAACGGGGAAAAGGGGAAGAAAAGCAACTGTGAGTACTCATCCAAAGTACTCGCAAGCAAGGATCTACACTACATATGCAATGATATCTGTGTAAAGGGGTAATATATGTGGGCTAAACTGCAGAATGCCAGAATAAGAGGGGGATAGCTAATCCAATCGAAGACTACGCTTCTCGCAACCTCCATCTTGCAGCAGTAGGAGAGAGTAGATGGAATAGTAACAAGCATCCTCGCTTCTCGCAGCCTCCATCTTGAGTAGCAGAAGAGTTCACCAAGTAACATCGTATAGCATAAACCCTACCCGGCGATCCTCCCCTCGTCGCCCTGTGGGAAAGCGACCACCGGGTTGTATCTGGAACTTGTCTGGGTGTGTTTTATTAAGTATCAAGTTCTAGTTGTCATGAGGTCAGAGTACAACTCCGGGTCGTCCTTTTACCGAGGGACACGGCTATTCGAATAGATTAACTTCCCTGCAGGGGTGCACCACATAACCCAGCACGCTTGATCCCATTTGGCCGGACACACTTTCCAGGGTCATGCCCGGCCTCGGAAGATCAACACGTCGCAGCCCTACCTAAGCACAACAGAGAGGTCAGCACGCCGGTCTAAACCCTAAGCGCACGGGGGTCTGGGCCCATCGCCCAATGCACACCTGCACGTTGCGAGGGCGGCCGGTAAGCAGACCTAGCCTCTCCTAATACCAGAGTAGGCTTTCCAGTCCAATCCGGCGCGCGCCGCTAAGTCGCTGACGTCAAGAAGGCTTCGGCTGATACCACGACGTCGAGTGCCCATAACTGTTCCCACGCAGCTGGTTAGTGCGTATAGACCAAATGGCCAGACTCATATCAAATACCAATATCCCGTTAAACGTGTTTTTATGAAATAACCGCGGACAACGACCAGGGCCAGGCCCACCTGTCTCCTAGGTGGTCGCAACCTGCCCTGTCGCTCCGCCACAAAGTAACCATCAGGGGACTGTCGGGAACCCAGGCCCACCACTACCTGGGTGGAACCACCTGCCCCTTCAGCCCCCATCTCCGAATCATCATCATGTGTATGTAAATAATGTATATAGTATATACCCGTGATCACCCCCAAGTGATCACGGCCCGATAGAATAGCAGGGCAGACGGACAAGGGTGTAGGGCCACTGATGGTATACTAGCATCCTATACTAAGCATTTAGGATTGCAGGTAAAGTATCAACAGTGGTAGCAACAATGACAGGCTATGCAACAGAATAGGAGTAACCGAACAGTAACATGCTACACTACTCTAATGCAAGCAGTAGAGAGAAGAATAGGCGATATCTGGTGATCAAAGGGGGGGCTTGCCTGGAAGCTCTGCAGATGAAAGGAATCTTCGGAAGCGTAGCCGTAGTCGAACACCGAAGCATCAATTGTCTCGGGGTCTACCGGAAAGAAGTAACGGAGGGAGGAACATAATAAATAACAAAGCAATCAAAGCAACATAAAGTGTAACATGGTAAAACACGGTGCTACGTGTGACCTAACGCGGTAGGAGGTGATACTGGCAAGGATGAAAAACATCCGGGAAAGTATTCCCGGTGTTTCGCGTTTTCGGGCAGATGAAACGGAGGGGGAATGTTGCACGTTCGGTATGATAGAGATGTGTGGCGGACGAACAGACCGAGTATTCAGATTCGTCTCGTCGTTCTGAGCAACTTTCATATATAAATTATTTTCATCCGAGTTACGGATTAAAAGATATGATTTTCTAATGTTTTTATTAATTTCTGGAATTTAATATTAATTAAGTTAATTCAAAAAAGGATTTATGACATCAGCATGACATCATGCTGACGTCATCATGGTTGACTGGTCAAACTGACCAGTGGGTCCCACCGGTCAGTGACATAGTATATTTAATTCTATATTTAATTAACTAATCCTTATTAGTTTAACTAATTAAAGTTAATTAGATTAATCATAATTAATTAGTTTAATCTTAACATTATTTAATTTAGTTAATCATCCATTAGGTTAATTAAAGGCAGGATTAATTAGATTAATTATCTAGTTAACTAATTAATTAATTAATATTATTAATTATTTATATTTATTTATCTTCTTCTTTTTTAGTTTTCGTTCTGGGGCTTGGGGCCCACTTGTCAATGGCACCAGAGGCCAAAACGGGCGATGGGCGAACGGGCGCTGCCCGATCGGGCGCACGCCCGAGGGGCGCTGGGCACGAGCGCCCGATGGGGGCGAGCCGGTGCTGGCCTCGGGCGAGACCAGCGACGCGGCCGCCGGGGCGCGGCGGGGCCGGTCTGGCCGGTGGTAGCCAGGTGAGGCGGGCCGTGCGGCGGGGCCGGTCCGGCCGGTGGTGGCCAGGTGAGGCGGGGCGTGCAGGAGCACTGCTACGGGGGCAAGGCCACAACGGGGCGGCGCTGGAGCGTGGAAGTGGCGGGGCTGCGGTGGCCTGGCTCGGCCCTGGCGAGGGCGGTCGCCGGCGAAGCAGTGGCGGCGGGAGGCCAGGCGCGGCGTGGCAACAAGGAGGCAGGCGCGCGTCCAGTGGGTCACGGGCGCAGCAACGGGCCGCAGTGCCGGACAGGGCGCCGTCGCGGAGCAAGGCGAGGAGGGCACGGCGCGGGGAGGAAGCCAGGTCATGGGCGCGGACGGCGTGCGAACTTCGCAAGTGTAGCAAGGGGAAGAGGAGGTCGAGGGCCTCACCGGGGTTCGTAGGGACGAGGCAGCCGTGCTTGAGGAGGAGGACGGAGACGGTGACGGCGTAGGGGAGGCAGTCCGACGATGGCGCGTCGAGCTTTAGGCGGCGCGGATCCAGCGATGGTGCTGGGGACGACGGGTCCTTGCCCCCCGATCTCGATCCAGATCGGGGGGGTGGAAGAGACGAGCGGGCGATGTGGGGATAAGGGAGAGAGGGGGGAAGTAGGTGGCCGGTTGGGCCAGGTAGGCCGACCGGGCGGCCTGGTGGCCTTGTGGGCCTAGGCCCAGGGGAGGGGAGGCCTCGTTTTCCTTTTCTTTTGCTTTTGTATTTTTTTTTTGTTTCTACCTTTTATAGATCCATTTTATTTTAGCTCTTGTAAAATATACAACTAGTCCCTAAATTAGTATTATTAATTATGTAACTGCCACAAACAATTTGGCACTCTAATAAAACATGTTTACAATTGTTTATTAATTAAAAGCCATTAATAATTATTTTTAGCCTATGTTGTATTCATAAACGGGCAATTAAATACTTTACAAATTATTGGGTCATCACCATATTTAGATATGGGATATTTGCAATACTTTAGACATTTTTGTTTTGTCATTTGAAAATTTTACTTACTTGATTTTAATTCGACTTGAAATTTGAATTCGATCCAGTTTCCAACGAACGTGAGATTAGCAACAGTAATCATGGTGATGTGGCATCATTAGCAGAGGTTTACTGTAGCTTGATTACCCGGGCGTCACACTGGCGCCCTCGATGGCGCTGGCGAACGGCCCAGCCAGTGGCGCGCGGCCCAGCTGGTGGCGAAGGGCGCGCTGGGGCGATCCAGCCGGCGGTCGAAGGAGGGAGGCGCTGGAGGGACGGGCCCCCAGCGAGGCGGACGAAGGCGGAGGCCCACGCGGCCTGGAGCTGAGAGGAGCGGCGGATCGGGCCTCGGTGGCACTGGCGAAGGAGGCCCGGCCTGGCGGAGCGGCGCGATGCAGCAGCCTGGCGAAGTGGCAATCGAAGAGGGAGGCCGGCCCGGATCCAGCGATCTGGTCGGTCGGGTGGAGGCCTGGGAGGAGGGAGGCCCGACGAGGCGCTCCAGTCGCCAGGCGGAGCGGTTGGCTCGGCGTTGACCTGGATCAATCTAGATCCAGACGGCGGCTTCGACGGGAAGGATCGAAGGAAAACGGCGGCTCGGCTGGCTGCTGTGATCTGCGGGATTTGGTCGGTGGGGATGGTGAGGTGAGAGGAGGGTGGTTGGAAGAGAGGAGGTACTCCGGCGGGATTCCGGAGAGATTCCGGCGAAACTCCGGCGAAGCTCCGGCGAGGTGGTGGTGGCTGGAGGAAGGAGAAGGTGGGGGCTAGGGTTTCCTTGATTTGGGGCAAAATTTGGGGGAGTGGACAAATATATAGGCACAAGGAGCTAGGTTTATCCAAATGGGGTGTGGTTTTCGGCCACACGATCAGATTTGGATGGCCTAGATGAAGGAAGTGGCTAGGAGTGGTTTGGTGGGCTGTTGGAGGGGTGTCTTGGGCCTCAAAGTGGAGGCACTTTGAGCCCACGAGAATAACTGTTGGGGTAGCAAACGGACTCCAAACGCGACGAAATTTGACAGGCGGGTTACACAAACCAAAACAACAACACACGACAAGTCTCGCGCCAAACCGGTAACGTTACACGGCCAAACAACAAAGTAGGCCTACGGGACGCCACGGACACGTGAGGGAGCTCCGGAACGCGAAACGGACAACGGGAAGGAACGAGTGGAACCGGATGCAAACGACAACACCAATGCAAAGCGATGCACATGTCTACATGATATGAATGAATGCCACACACGCACACAACAAAACGACGAAAACCCGAAAGACAAAGAACCCGGAATGGAATAGATGAAGCCAGAGATATATTATATGCCCAAAAGGGAAAATATTACATCCGGGGCATTACACTGCAGTAGTAGTTCCATCAATTCCAGCTAACCTTACAGACACAGTGGCAGTTGCGAACGTAGTTGCACCCACATCTGGATTCGCTGCGCCACTACCTGAAGCAACATGGGCATTCGGTCCAGCACTACCCCCACTACTTGAAGCCTCATGGGCGTTCGGTCCACCTGAAGAACAATGGTAATGAACGTGAAAATCTAGATCTTCGTCAGAGTGACCATCACCGCCACCATCATCAACCTCATGATCAGAATCTGAACCTTCAACAGTTTGCTTGCCGGAATCTTTTACTTCACGTGAACGGGATGCAAGACGGGTGCTCGCAGTCTTCCCAGCAGTCTTTCCAGCGGCGGAAGATAAACCCTTGAGTTGGTTCTCTAACACACGAGACATCCATGAGCTGTCTTCACAATCCAAGGACATGAACACATTAACAAGACCATCGATGAGGCCAACCATGCCAGACGAAAAGCGGCCCACAATAGCAGAAGCTTTAGCAAGTTTCTGATAGAAAAAACATGAATGAAAAAACAAAATAATCAGGTTGTGAGGGACATTGATTACCATACAAACAACTACTAAAAATACCACACAAAAATAAGTTCGAAACAAAGTTATTCCAAAGTGAGAATCCAAACTAGGAAAAAAAAGTTATCATCCTAAAAACAGTAAAAGTTACCAGGTCTTTATAACAGTGTTTACCAGGAAATGGAAAAAGAAAAATAATCAAACACACAAAAAAGGGTAAAATACCTGTTCAGAATAGTTTTGGGGTGCATGAACATGCATGAATTTATCTAGACCTTGTAAGCCACCAAATAAGCAATAGTCTTGGCCATATTGGGGCTTAAGCTGAAAAAAATATGATAAAACAAGTAAAAATCGTTATAAAACAGATGGCAATACATAGAAGGTAAGAAAAATGACAAATGGGAAATTACCGGTAATTCCCATAAGAAAGCTTGTCCCTCTGGACATCCATCCGGAGAACTTCCGATGCCAACTCATTGGTCCACACATTAATTGCAAAAGGACCATTAGGCAAGATGATACCAAGGCTAGTTAAGTCAATAGCATCTATATACAGAAGCTGGAAAAACATAAAAGGTCATTACAAATCTACCTGTTTGGCGGAATAAGATATACAATTCAAAAAACATGGGAACAAAAACAAGAATAAGGGGACTAACATTGTAGAATAGGAGGCAGCCTGTCGTGGGCTTTCCTTTTGAAAGAGCTTTGTGAAGCTGATCCGCAATAAATTTGCACCAGTTGAGGTTTTTTACATTGCCAATATTTTGCTGTGAAAAAAAAAGAAAACACATGAAACAATAGAGGAATGTATGCACACAAGTTAGCAGGGGACATGAGTAGACACTTACAACACTGTTAAAACATTGTATCACCAAGTACATAAGCACACAAATACCACATTATTGAGAAGAACCTCATTGCAAGGCATAAATAAGTTATCAGGTGCATTACTATATGATTACCACACTTTCATGAAAAAGTTATCAGGTGCATTGCTATATGATTACCACACTTTCATAAAAAGATATCAGGTGCATTGCTGTATAATTAGAACACTGTCAGAAAAAGGTTATCAGGTGCATTACTACATAATTACCACACTTCAGATCATAAAAAAAATTAAAGGGACAGAAATTACCACACTACAAAAATCTGGGAGAGTTATCAAGTGCATATGTGCATAATCATCAGACTGAGAAGCAAAGAAGTTACCAGGTAAAAATACAAAAAATAAAAGAGATAAAAAGTATGAACTAGAAAGATAGCCAGATGTGCTTACCAACACAGGATACCATCTGGTGCTGATCTTGTTGGAAGTCGTCGGCGCCATCACAGTGCTGGCAGCAAGCACAAGCAACAAGCGCTTGAAATTGTCATCCTGCTGGTTAGTGCTCAAGATAAGGTTTAATACATCTACAGTTTTAGGAGCATGTCCAAGATCATCAAAAAGATCTCCCGCAAGTTCAAGCTGTGCATCTGTAGGAATCTTGAAATCCACCGCAATATCACCTCGGGGCACACCCATTATACGATGAACAGACTCTTCACTGATCGGTAACCTCCCGCAACCAGGTACAACAACCTCACGAGAATCAGGGTCGTATAGACCAGCAAGCCATTGAGAAAGCCGATTGAACATATTATCACACTTGATATTCCGCAAACTAGTAAATCTATGTCATCAATCGCGGACATTCTCTCGTCTCACATATCCTTACAGGCAGTCACAAGAGCACTAGGAGAAGCCCTGTTCCGATCTGCGGGAGGCTTCTGCTTCTTTAAGGGGTACGCCTCCTCAAAGTCATCATCTAATTTGCGCTTCCTTGGCATTGTGACCTGACACACAAGAATACCAAAGAGAAAAAAGTGACCATAAAGAATGCAGGCTGTTGAAATAATAGTCACACACATATTCTTATGATACATTGGTAACTTGTGAGCATACAACAAGATAACTCATCCACAACAGAGAAGGACGAAAACAAAAAAAGGACATGTGTGCTTCTACTAGATATTGAATACCTCAATTTTTGTTTGCTTATGATGCACCGATAAAATGTATGTATCGGGCAAGATAACTTATGCAAATTAGGGATGGCAACAACTTACACGTAAACACATATATTGGACATCACAGAACTAAGTATTAAAAAATCAGTGACATGATAAATTTTACAGTGGACTCCTGATAAATTAGTCACACCACTGATGGTAATCCCGTTCACAATTAAAGTTCGGTAAACTTAATGGTGGCACATCCATAAGTTAGAAACACAAAATGCATCATGAAACGAGACACCGCCGCTAACACAAGCAATCCATCATGACAACATAAACACAAAACGAGATGAACTGCATATATGGGATTCTGACCAGCAACCTAATTATACAGATGGTAATTCTCACCAGCAACCTAACTATGGGCAGAAATCACCATAGGATATCGGCTGTGAATCATGAACGGAGACATAATGGTTTTGCATCTAGAGAAAACCCTAGAAATCAGAATCAAGCCGTGAAGCAGAGGGGATCAGTTCAAAAATTACAACAACTACCCACTAAATAAAAAACGGCAAATTAAGCACTAAAACGATGTGCATGCGAAACAGAGGCTAACAAATAGCAAATGCACCACGAATTCGTTCTACATATTGGGCGCATTACTCGTCTGTCTCTAACCTGCGACCAATCCGACGAACATTCGACCACTAACGGCGTCGAGAAACAGAGCACGAACTACTGTGCGGATGTGAGGGGGATTGAGCGATACTGACCGGTGGAACAGACCACTGCCGCCGAGAATCTGTTCTAACATGCGACAAATCCGACAAACATTCCGCCACTAATGGCGTCGAGAAACAGAGCACGACCTACTGGGCGGATGTGAGGGGGATTGAGGGTTACTGACCGGTGGAACAGACCACTGCCGCCGAGAATCTGCCGGAGAACGCGTCGCCGCTCGCCGTTGACGGAGAGAAGGCGGGGGCGGAGCGACCGAGAAACAGAGAGAGCAGCGCGCGGTTGCCAAATGAATTGAGGGAGTGGTGGGGGAGGGAGGAGTTACCGTATAAGCGAGGAGACGGTTCGAGCGGGAGGAGAAGTCCAGCGATGGCCCACGCACCAGCGAGAGAAGAACAAAACGCCTCGCTGGAACGAGCACCGCGCGTTGGATTCAAAACGAACGGCATCCAAGTGATGTGGCGTTTTTGCAATGTGTCACAGGGTTGCCAAATACATTTTTTGTTAACTTTTTGGTTTCGCTTTGGATGAGGTGTGCGGGACTGTTTGGTAGTAGCACCCACCCCCCACACACCCCCCTCCCGCCAGCTCCTCGTCTTGTTGCTCGGAGGCCTTGCAACGCGGGTTGCAACACGGGTGTCATTGGTCGCAGCATCCCGTCGACACCTTCGCAACTCGCCTTCAGCCTCCAACTTGCAGTGCCGGTAATAGCCTAGGTAGTACTGCCCCTGCAACACCACCTCGCTAGGCAGACGACAGGCCCTGCCGCTCGTGGAGTGGTCGGGATAAGCTCGTAGAAGGGCCTTGGTCGCGGCCTCATGGCATTGCCGGAGTAGGCTTGCAGCACATCCGAGCATTGTGCACGGCGCACCACCGGTCTTGCAACATTCACCGTAACCTTGGAGCCTCGATGCAATGAGGCGGTACAGGGAGGTTGGGGCGACGGCTTGCAAGAGAGAAAGAATGGAGGATCGGGTCGTGGCCGGAAAAGAAACAACTTGCTTGGATATATTCGTCGTTGTTACTTGACCAACTTTATACCAAAAAAATTGCATTCATAATACAACATTAATATCATTAACTCCATCATGGATTTTTATTTGACCAACTTTATACCAAAGAAAACATACGGTGTTGAGTTATACTCCCTCCGTTTCTTTTTAGTCTGCATATAAGATTTAGTCAAAGTCAAACTTTGTTAACTTTGACTAAGTTTATAGAATAATTTATCAATATTCATAATATGGAATCAATATTTTTAGATGCATCATGAAATTAATTTTCATACCATACAACTTAAGTGTTGTAGATGTTAATATTTTTTTTTTATAAAATTGGTCAAACTTTATAAAATTTGACTTTGACCAAATCTTATATGCAGACTAGAAAGTATCGGAGGGAGTCGTAATGCTTGCTTGCTGAAGAAAATGTGCATAACTTGCTCGAAGGATAGCGACGGGCACGTGCAATTACGCCATGCAACGCGAGCCTCGCCGTCACGTCAGACAAAGGTCGAAGACGAGCGTCCACGGGATGACAGGCCACGCTGGCATCCGGTGGGCCGCCGCCGGGTTACGCATTCCATCCGGCAGGACAGCAGTGCATCACCAGCGTTTATCAGCGCCAACACGCATCACCGCCAACACGCATGGCGCGGCTGCGGCTTCGCAAAGGGCTTCCTGAACGCAGAGCAAAGCAGAGGCGGCGGCCACGCCAGACCAGACCACGCGTCTGCTGTGAAACCCGGGGGTCCGAGACTGCCGTAGGCTCGTAGGCCAGGGCAGGGATGATATTCTAATCTAAACTAAAGGCGCCATGGATTAACAACAATCTCTAATGATTCGAGGCCCGGGGTCACGTGCACGCGACGCACCGTCTCAACGCCGAGGAAAAACAGCGGCGCGCGGCGATGCGGCGTCCACCGGTTCGCCCGGCCGTCCGAGGAAGGAAGCTGCCCCGCCGTCACGTTCCACCCCGAGGAATACACTCACGCGCCGTGTCCTCGCTCGGCTCCTCTACTTAAGCGCGCCTGGCACACGACTCATATCACATCACCTCTCGCGCCACTACCACACCAGCACAACACCACCTTTCTTCCTAGTATACCACACAACTCGATCATCTCATACTTCATCCCGGAGCGCTCTCCTCTACTTGCTTGAGCAGCATACCCAAACCATGTGCGGCGGCGCGATCATCTCCGACTTCACCCCGGAGCGCGACCACCACGGCGGCAGCAAGCGGAGCCTCTGCACCGCCGACTTCTGGCCAAATGCCGCCGACGCCGACGCCGACGCCGCGTTCGACGACCCTACCGACCACCACGACTTCTACCTAGCTGACCTGACCGGCGCCTGCTCGTTCCCTCCCCACCACCATGGTACGTCAGCTATTTTGTACCACAGCCCAAGTACTTTGCATCTGTGCCCGAGCGTACCGTGACCATTTCCCGCCTTCCGGCGTTTGTACGTGCAGCTGCGCCAGCGGCGGCGGAGGAGCCGAGCAGGAAGCGGGAGCGCAAGACGATGTACCGCGGCATCCGGCGGCGGCCGTGGGGCAAGTGGGCGGCGGAGATCCGCGACCCGGCCAAGGGGGCGCGCGTCTGGCTCGGCACCTTCGCCACCGCCGAGGGCGCCGCGCGCGCCTACGACCGCGCCGCCCGCCGCATCCGCGGGACCAAGGCCAAGGTCAACTTCCCCAACGAGGACCCGCCGCTCGACCTGGACGACTACGACGTGGTCCACGGCGCCGGCGAGCCCGTGGACGCCTACGGCATCAACGTCGCGAGCTTCACCCGCCCGCCGTACATGGCTGACGCTGCTCCAGTGACCATGGCGCCGGAGAGCGCGCGGATGATGGCGTGCGTGCACCACCTGCCGGTGCCGCAGCAACACGACGCCGGGATGGAGCTCTGGAGCTTTGACGTGCCTATGTGATGAACTTGGCCCCTTCTGCATGTAATATTTCGTTTGCCGAATTAAGCATATTATATGAATTCCGAGTTCTGACCGATCATGGTTCGCAACACTGCATGGAAAACTAAAGTTACATTCTTCAGCAACTCTCAAAAAATTTGCTGGCCACTGTCGTCAGGTGCGACACGTGACAACAGGAACTCAGCCTATCAGCGATGCATATTCACATAAAATTTAGTGAGAAACGTCAAACGAATATTTAACTTCCAAATGTGTACTAATCTGGGAGCAGGAGATACGCGTTAGAGTTGAAGCGTAGATAGAATCACAAGAATGAGCACAAGCAAACCACAATGCAAGGCGATGGGCATTCTTGATGCTAGAAATGATATTCATAACCGGCTTGCAAGCATGGTCTCAAGTAGCAAAATACCGAAACACGAATTAACTGGTTCTGAATACTCATCGACACAAGACACTGACATCTAAAGCAGTATGATTCTGGTACCCAAAAAAGGTGAAGATTGACCGACAATAATAGCAAATGTGACATAAGGGTGCTGAAAACTCCACAGCTTAAACCTTGAAGCCCCTGCTGTTCCTCCTTCCTCTGGCCTTCTCGAATTTCCTGCCCTTTGAGCGGACATATGGCTTGGTGTGGCTGTGTGGCACTCCTGGAGCTTTGCCAAAGTGCCTGACAGCTTCCCTGGCGTTCTTGGGACCCCTCAGGAGAAGCTATTAAGAAAATGTAATTTGTTAAAATGGCTGCACATAGCATTTATCCACGAATAACGGCTCAAAGACATGCAGCTCATTATTGAGGTTCACCGCTAATTTATGAAAAAGGAGAAAACCTATTAATCATCGTATCACTTGCTGACACATCTCATAAGGAAAAATAAAGGTTCTAGCATCGGTAGCATCTAATGCATACCCAGAACCATAGTGCCAATACAAGAGTTCATACAGATCATGTCAAGAATGAACATCAGCAAGAATACACTCGCTGAATTTTATCATGTGTGAATCAGCACACATTTACATTACTATTCATGTGAAGAGAACATGTTCAACATTTAAACAACTCTTAACGAAGAAAACTAAAGCACACAAGACATCATAACCAACAACCAAACTACTACCATGAAATAAGCATATGTGTGTGCCATATTTGACCATTAAGATGATTTTCTTAGTGAAAAATATAGTAGTCTAATAGTCATCCATGAAAAAAGTAACGCAAATGGGCTGTAAGCACACCATATAGATCTAGACATTTATATCAAGTTGGTTTCTGTGTACTCTCAACACCTGACAAGAGGGACACTGACAAATCAGAAAAATACTACATTGTTCTTTGAATAGCCTACCGCAACCGACACATAAATGTCTCTCTAACACAAGATGAGCATGAATACAACAACCTCCACATAAACATCTCTCTGTAACACACGATGAGCATGAAGAACAAATTTGGTTTTCTCCACCTACAGGAGTCTAGCATACTTAATAGTCCAAACTAATAGATTTGTCTGCTTCTGTAGTAAATCTTTGGATACTGACTCATACAAAACGAAATGATTCAAACAGCACTCATAGCAAATACAGTAGCTAAAAAAGGAGAACTCAAACCATACCGTGTTCTGTCCAAGCGGAGCACGGAGGGCGAGCTGGTCAAAGGTAAGGCACTCGCCACCGGCGTTGACAATCCTGGCCCTCGCCGTCTCGGTGAACCTGAGCGCGGCCACCTTCATTGCCGGTATCTCGTAGACCCTCTGGTCATCGGTGATGGTGCCCACGATCACGGCGATCTTGTCCTCCTACACTCGCACAACCACAAACACCGACCAGGTAAGCTTCACATCGATTCATCCAGACCAAAAGTAACAAAAGAAAATGGCACCGCGCGCGAGTAAGGATGGATACCTTCCCCTCCATGAACCTGACGAGGCGGCGCATCGAGAGCGGCGGGCGGTTGGTCTTGCTCATGAAGAGCCGCTTGAGGATCACGGCGTTGAACTGGCTCTTGGTCCTCCGCACCAGGAAGCGGTAGAGCTACGAGCAGGAAAGCGAATTGCGGTAAATCTGAATCCCTAAGGCAGTAGACGGGGATGATGCGGTGACACCGGATCGAAGGGGGAACTGACCTTGACGAGCAGCTTGAGGTACACATCGTCCGACTTGGGCGCCGTGCGCTTGGTCCTCTTGTTGCGGCCGCCGGCGACGAGGTCGATACCCTGGGTGAGACGGGAACGGACGGTGTCAGCTAGGCGTAGAGTGCAGGGGAACACGAGGAGGAGGGAGAGGAGTAAGAGATTACCATGGTTGCGCGGTGGTGGCTGCAGCAGCGGCGAGGGTGAGGGCGGCAGCGGCAGCGGCGGCGGCGGGACGGGTGCTAGGGTTTTGGATGGAGTGAGGAGTGGAGGTCTAAATATGGTGTGGGCGGAGAATCGCTTGGGCTGGGCCTAAATTGGTGGTCTTTGTTTCTTTCGTTTGGGCCCATAGAAGCCTTCCTTGTTCCTTAACGGATGAAGACTTCTTTTTTCTTGGGTGTGTAGTCACGTGAAGAGCTTATTGGTTATCGCCTCCAAAAAAAAAGTGAAGAGCTTATTTCCAAAAAAAAAAGAAAAAAGTGAAGAGCTTATTTTGTTGCCAACAAGCAGATGATATTTCTCTCTCGACTTAGAACATGTGATCTAGGTGAGTCGTGCACTCACTCTCAACTATTTGAAGTTTGGATGTTCACATAGACGAAAATGAAGAAGAACATTTTCATTGGATCATGTAATATTTCATTTGCCATGTTGCGATAAGGAGGTGGCGCACCCACGCACGCACACTTTTTTTGTTGCAATGATGATGTTTCCGTTGGTGCTTGGTGGAGCTGACTTATGCGCCGGTGGTTATTTCTTTGTTGTGATTTTAGGAACAGAGTTACAACGCCGTCTCGTAAATTTGTTAAGACTTCCAAATTAGTTATCTCATCACTAGTTTAGAGGCCTCAATGAATAAGAGAGACGACTTATGAGAAAAGCTTGGGAGTATACGGCTTATTTTTTAAGTCACCAAAAGAACTGGCCCTATGAATGATTAGTCACCCATCGCAAAAATAAATAAATGATTAGGCACGCTTTGCAGCGCCGGGAACATGTAGGCTTGACATGCCTTAGGAACGCTGAAATAGATAGCACAATATAAAAAAGACATGGATCAGCCCAAATTCTACCCATAACTTGCTGAGGGGCTTAGAACTGCTGTAATAAACATTGCGCTATTGCTATATGGTTTGTTACAGCTCATGGTTTGTACTCCCTCCGTTCGGATTTACTCGTCGTGGTTTTAGTTCAAATTGAACTAAAATCACGACGAGTAAATCGGAACGGATGAAGTAGATGACAAAATAACCAGCATACAACATTTTATGGCCTGGTCAAAACAGATTATTCCCACTGGACTAGAGTTCCTTGGTGATTCATTAATGTTACGAGTGGTTTATTGTTACTTTCAGTAAACAACCTACTCTTCCCATTTTTTCCACCGGAGCAGAGTACTGACATTTGCAAATCTACTAAAGGTCTCTGGATTCTTGTGTTTCTCTAACCACCATGGTGGACAAAATAATCTGAAATCCAATTGTATGAAGCCTATCTGAGACGGTCTTTGTCTACTTAGATGCACCAACGTAATAGAAGTAAAAGCACGAATCAATATGAGATGTGGCGACATGGACTGGAAAAAAAAACTGAAGCTGGTAACTTCTACTCCCTCACTTCCCAAATATAAGTCTTTCTAGAGATTCCATCAAGTGACTACATACGAAGCAAAATGAACGAATCTACACTCTACAATATATCTACATACATCCTTATGTTGTAGTCCATTTGAAATGTTTAAAAAGACAAATATTTAGGAACGGAGGGAGTAATACACAATGACACTCATTTAGATGCATCAACGAGAGGAAAAGGAGTTGTGATGCCAATAAAGATTGCATGTCAGAACAGTTCACCATGTTAAATGAGATAACTACTATCACATCTAGGCTGTCAACAAAAAGAAGACAACAATGGTTAACTACATTTCTCTTTTTTGTTACACTGCATAAAACCAAATCGATACTCTTCTCTTTGGTGCTTTGCTCATCATTATACTTTCTGGAGTTCTAGTTTCATTCCAACCTTCATAAGACTGCAATCATCTATAACATCAGTAATCAGCAAAGAAAGCAGAGGGGGGAAGTTCAACCACTCCCGATTACATCCTAAAGCAAAGGTAGCCACAGTTCAAAATCTCAGGCATACGAAACCAAGCGCATTACAGAAGCAAAAAACAACAGCGCTATGCTCGAACACCTCAGTCGCGACTGGCAAATCAAGGCCAGATGATCTTTATCTCCAGTCTTGGGACCCAAAAGATCCAACTACTCCTCGCATAGAACACCTCAGCTGTGACTATCTCCAGCGGTCTTGCTTGTTTTCAAGAGTCCATCACCTGCCAAATCAGACAAACAATTAATTCAGTAAACCACTGGAAAAATGACATCAATGGGTTCGGCAGTCTACTTCTGCTGGAAACATGCAAGGTTGTGTGCTTTCCATATGTACTCTAGAAGACAGATGCTACCCAAACAGTGCAAACCGTCCTAGATCCCTTTAGCCAAATATTGAAGCATGATTCAGGATCACTGAAATTAAACCCTATCCCAGTTGACGCACTAACAACATTCCATACAAACCTAGCAAGGGGAAAATAAAAAAAATAAGTGCTTGATACTCTCATTCCGTGCAAACCTAGCCAGGCATCAAGTTTTCAGATCATCCTAGCCTCCAGGAAATCAAGGTCACAAGCTTACAAAGCAGCAAAAGAAACAGGGACTCCTAGGTACTCAAGGGAAAGAGTTCCAACAGGGCAGCCAAAAATATCAGAGTAAATTCAGTAACTGATTTTTTCCCCTCTTAGAATAGTTCACTATCAGTCCAGCATAAGCTCAAACATATATAACAGAAGGTTGAGATTAATAGCTTTATCAGGATCATGACTAACACATAAAATCGTGTCAACCTTAACTAGAAAGTGCAATTAGAATTAAAATGAACAATCTGGATAGGACCATTCGACATCACAAAGCATCAACTGACATTGGTTTAATATCAACACATCATGTCGTATTCTTGGATATCTTAGGTCTATTGACATGTCGGATTCATTTATATAAGACAAGAGTTGCGTGAGTAGAAAAGAGTCAAGATAAGGTACTCTTGAATTGGGCATAGTTTAGGGCGGACATAAATGACAATGAAATGATAGATTCGGAAGACTTTAATAGATTACACATGCACTAAAACCAAGTGCAACCCAGGCAAAAAGTCAGATAGATATGGTATGTGTGCAACTGTCATAACATACTATTCTGGTAGCAAGAGTAATGATCTGACACACAAAAAACATGTTAAGTATGTAATAAGTTGGTTCAGTTAAGCGTAAAGATACAAATACCAGAAAATCACATGTACACACATTCAGAATGTAAGCTATGCTTCCCCGCAAAAAAAAATGTAAACTATGGTAGGAGCAAAGTGAAATGGGATATTTTAGAAGTTTTCAAAGAACATATTCCTATAATTTCGCATGATAGCCATGACAGTATACTTAATATGAAACTGAAATCATATTTGTGAGTATGTGAATCAAGATGATGTGATTGAATGACTACGACCTACCAAAGCAAGTTAGGCTCAATCTCGCTGATAACTAAATTTTCATAGACAAGCAGAATTAGCTAGATGCAAAATATTGTACTAATGTAACTGCAATACTGCTAATGATGGGGCGGATGATGAAGGAGAACACAAATGCTGAAATCTTAACATGGTTGAACATTCTCTCCAGTATATAGCAGTGAGGTGTTCAACCTAATTTATCACTCCCTATTTGGATGAATCATAAAAACATAAATTAAGAAAAATGTGTTTTGTCAACATTTCTACAATTATCTAACATTCTATCAATATATAAAAATTAATAACATTATTTTTTATCCGCCACGGACGATTTTTGGTACAATCACCCATAAATTTATATATATAGTTAAGCACACTTCAGATTATCTTAGATCTAAAACTACATTTATAATGTTATACAGAAATCTACGTGCCATACCCACAATCAAATCATTATGTGAATTGCAACATGCTGCTAACAGCACAACATTACAGTACTAATCTAACTAGCAGAAACACATTTGTAATTACAAATCCAATCCAAGCACGATTACCAACTCAATCTACATTGCAAACTCTAGGACCAGGTTGAGGAGCCCGTCCTGATGCAACCCGACGGCCTTTCCGACCCCAGACTACGGCCATGAGCGGAGAGGAGAGTAGGGGAGGGAGCGCCGGTTCGTACCTAGTCGGAACTGGCGTCGTTGTCTCCGTCGACATTGGGAGCGGAGTCTGGTGTCGCGGACGGATCGGAATCGGTGGCCGCGCCGAGCACCCGAGGGGTGGGGCGCCCTGGGTCGGGATTGCCCCCTGCGGGCTCGCCGAAGGAGCCAACCCCCGGTGTGGTGGAGGCCGCGGCGGCGGCGGTGTCGTCGTCTCCCCGCGCCCTCTTGACGCCCCGCGGCGCGGCTTCCACGGAGGGAGACGACGAGGCTGCATAGTCAGGTGTCGCGGACGAAGAGGGGTCGGCGCTGGCGGCGGCGGGCTTGCCGACATCGGCGAAGGAGTCCGTGCGAGCACCAGGGGTCGTGGAGGCAGAGGCGTCGTCGGGGTGGTGGTCGTCGTCGTCGTCGTCGTCGAGCCCGAGCTCTTCCCTTCTCTTTTTGCGGTTGGCGATAGCGAGCTCTTCCCGAGCTTTCCAATCATCGAGTAACCGCTCGAACGTGGGGGAGAGCTCCTCCTCCTCGGCGGTGGTGTCCACGTAGAGGCCGACGACGTGTCCAGCGCAGTTCGGGTCGCCTGACACGGCTGCCCCGACCAGAGCCCACTTCCCGTCCCCCGATCCGGTCACGCCGACCAGAGCGCGAGGGCGGCGGTCCGCCGGGTCAAACTTGGCGGAGACGGCGCCGTCGACGGAGTAGACGGGGGGGTTGATGGGGTCGGTGGGGTTAGGGTAGCCCCCGGACATGGTCGGCGGGCGCCCGGCGGTGGTTGCGGCAGCGCGGGCGGGGGGAGGGGGGGAGCGGTTGCAGCGGGGCGGGCGGGGAGGGAGGGAGATATTTTCTACTAGTATTTATTATTATATATTCCCCCGTAATTATATCGGTTGGATTCGATGATAGCATCTCTATCCCCTAAAACCTCTTACAGGCATGGCTTGTGTTTCCTCAGATTGATGAAATGGAGCCCATTTGTTGCAAGCTAAATTTATAACAGAGCCCCTAAAGAATAGCAGAAAGCCCCCTAAAAAGCTAAATATAGATTGCAATTGGGTCCTGGCCGCAACCATGGCAATGGTGGTGCAAAACGGCTTCTGGCCCGCCTCATGCCGCGACCCTCCACGGCTCCTGGCCAAGCCTCGTGCGGCGGTCCTTCACCGCCTCGTGCCATCCCAGATGCGTCGGCTAGCTACGACCCACGCACGCGCGACAACAGCGACAGACGGCTAGCACGCACGCACGTGCGGCTAGCTAGCGCGCACGCAGCTGGTCGACGGCAGCGGGGACGGCCGAAATCGGGAGCTGGTGGCGGTGGCAATTTGACGAGAAACTTTCCTCTCACCAATGGTTTTCCTTTATCAGAGGAGCTGGAAAAAAGCCAACGAAAACTGAAGATATGAGGTAGTAGGACTCTCATATTGGGGGAGCACTATTTATTTATGGTTTGGCCAAATATGCGGGATCAGTTCAGGCCAATTTTTGGACAAAACTACAACTGACAGTTATTATAAGGGTCGAGGCCTTTTACGGAATCTGCTAGAGATGCTCTGAAGTAGTGACAGATATCAGGGAACTAATGTCTTGGGCGCCACCCGGTGACGCCTCCTGAGGCGTTATGGTGCGCTACTAATTAGGCCACCGTACTTGTTAACGTGTCTGCATGACAGTAATGATTGGATTCATGCGGGCATAAGCAACAAACTGGAATGTATCGGCAGCAATGCACATGGGTATAAGAGAAGTGACAGGGGAAGAAAGGATATTAATCATAGTGATAAGCGCATACGAACACAGAGGTAGCATGTTGATATCTAGACGGTCCATTATAGATAGTTCAGGTAGTTCAAAACTAAGGCAAATGACAGAGGTAGAAGGTCCAATATGCATGACCCTAATACATACTCCCTCCATCCAGAAATACTTGTCATCAAAATGAAGAAAAGGGGATGTATGTATTTTAGTTCTAGATACATACCTTTTTGTCCATTTTGATGACAAGTATTTTCGGACGGAGGGAGTAGATTATATTTATATGCGATAGTCTGACCGTACACCTTGCCTTGCATCTGAAGCAGAATGTCATCCTCATGTATGTTTGCTGATGGCAGAACTCTGACCAGATGGTTTTTATGGTAGTCTCTCATTCCCTGTGATGAGGCGAGTGACGACGAAGACCTCGCCATCTACAAGCTTGATTGGCAATGCATTTTTATCCTGGTTAATGCACTCCTGGAGGTACTTTTCTGTGTAGTGAACCTGAAAATAGTGGAAATATCAAGAGAACCAATGAGAATGTCGTCTTTGACAATATGATTTTAGATAGAACGTCGTCGGTAAGAAATGTGTCCTTATATTAAACATTCCTCATGAATGAGATCAGAAAAAAGATACAAGATTTGTTAAATAAATAACAAAATCTAGAGAAGTGATACATCATACTGTAATTTTCAGGAACACTGTAGTTTGAACAACCTAGCACTGACAGAATAATCACGAGGGATGCATAGCAAAGGAAGTAATTTCCTACAAGAATAACAAAGAGATGATTTCTATGTAATAAATGTTGAAGCCAATTGTATTAACACATTATAGTTAATGTGTTAAGTAAAGATATTATAAAGGTGCTAGGCATGTTTTGAACCTATGCCCGCACTTGTATTGTTTTGGCACCTCGATGTGTCTCTATGCATTTTTGCACGCCTTCACACACATTTGCCTTTCACAAATAGCAAACTAACTCATGTTAGCATCAAGTTATTTGCTTTCTTCTGTATAGGGGATGAAAGTTTTGGCCTAATTAACAAAAGCAAGCTTTACTCAACAAGGCAGAAAACAAAATAAGATGATGACATAAAATGAATCATCATTTTCTTGCCAGTAAGATAAAAAAAGAAACCACAACTTGAAATAAAAATCATACCTACCACTACCACATGCTCTTGGTTCATCAACTCATCTACTGGTGACCAAACTATTCATAGATATACCTTATTTATTGGCATCATAAGTATGCACATAAGATATACAACCAACTCACGAAACTTCTCATTAAGTTCTAGACCGAATGCCTGTAGGCAGACATATTATGTTTTACATTTTTACCCTGGAGTTTATGGCAAACAAGAAAACAAATCTTCAGGTTGACAGATTAAACAACTGAAAATTGAAGAAAGCATGCACGTCTGATTATTTGAATAGCTTGTAAGCCTCAAGATCGTCCCCTCCCTCTTGCACATATCCTTGAACTCTTATAATCGGTGTCTGTCTTTGCTCTATCTAATCTGGATGTTCAACATGACACACAAAAGGAGTTTGCTGAATCTAGGAATTCAGATCGGCATTGGTGTAGCTTGCTACTGTGTCGTGAATTCACAACCGACAGTTTATATATGAACTCACATGTTCCCTATGGGAAAAGGCTAATTTTAGATATTGAACTCAGATGAACAAATCGGCGAGTTTAAGACAACATCGTACACTAAATAGATTAATAATCACCTCCTTCTGCAATTTGACTTATTGATATCTTGAATATCTCATCAGCTATTTTCTCCTGTTAGAATACACGAGAGGCAAAAACAGGAACACATGATGAACTAAGAATTTATTTTCAGCACAACAATGGAAACAACAAAAAGTGAGCTGTAACTAATTGAAGAATGACAGTGTATCTCTCAGGTTTAAACATATTGAAGTATCTACATCCACTGACTTAGGATCAAAGGGAAACCTCCATTGCAAGCATTCATTATAGATATTTGTTGTGATGCAAACAAATATTATCGAAATTTCACTTTTGCTAATAATAATGAAAGTACATAAATGTAATGACCAAAGAGCATGTAAGAAAGCCGGAAAAGGAATACATTCTTCTCAGGTAAAGAGAATATCTTCTATGAATCGTGCTTCCCCTAGTTATGTTACTAAAAAGATGAATTAGAGAAGTATATAAAAAAAAGCATAAGAACTACATTCTGACTCAACTAAATCAAGTTACCCCTAAAAAAAGATTCAACTAAATCAAGTAGGAACCCCAACTTGAATAGATGTTCTGATGTTTTTTTACTTTGAAAACATAAACACCAGATGAAGGCTAATTAGAACTTCTTGCTTGGAGTGGCATGGTTGCAAATCAGTTCCCGCCTATTTATCAACCCTCTTGACATAATCTAAATGTTCCCTGTAAAAAGCAAAGGATAAATGTTTTTAAGGACAAGCTCGCATATGATCTTGAAATACAAATCCTAGAGGTGGAGACTTTCCATGATAGAAGTGGTGACTGTAGGCATGATGCAGGGAAAAGTACCAGCTTGGGAAATGGAGAACCAACACCGATTTATAAATCAATAAAGCATAGATGGGGAAAAAGAACCACATGGAGTACCCTGCTTCCAATAGTAAAAGCCTAGGCACCACAAAACTGTAGATGTTTCTATTTCTGTTTCGGTGATGCTTAATAACATGAATTTTGTGGAGTGCTGCAACTAATTTTATTGATACCTTATTACAGATCCATCTGAACTGTCAGAAAGTGACATGAACTCATCCTCGAAGTAGCAGTGTTGCTTCAGAATCCACCGCCAAATAATGTATTTGTCCGTATCGTACACCCGCAGCCCCTGCAGAACAAAATTCCAAACGAAACCCTGTTAGGCCTCTCCTCTGTAAAGATAAACTACCCTAATTTCACCTCAAATAAATGCATCAAATTTGGAAGCAGGACCCAGAGATAATTGTAGACAGTAGGAAGAATTGGGCAAAGCACCTTGTGGTGATCTCTGTATTACTCTCATGTATATAGTACATCAGGAGGCGCCGTAGCGCAGGTTTACAGGAGCGACGTGCGCTGGGAGGTGGTGATCGTGCGGCTATACGTGGGCACGACCAGGGCACCGAGGAGACCAGCGGTTTCTGCTAACACCCCGCCGCAGCTGAAGCGTCCGGAGGCCGGATGCACAAGCTGGACCGAAACTCCTGGAACGCCGGAGTGGGCAGCCCTTTCGTCATGACATCGGTGAACTGTTGCGTCGTCGGAACATGGAGCACGCGGAGCTGGCCAAGAGCAACCTTCTCTCGGACGAAGTGGATGTCGAGCTCGATGTGTTTAGTACGCCGGTGATGAACTGGGTTGGCCGCCATATAGACGGACGAGATGTTATCACAGTAGACAACTGTGGCGCTGGCGAGCGGCGTCCGTAGTTCACCGAGGAGCTGTCGAAGCCAGCAGCACTCGGCGGCCGCGTTGGCGACGGCTCGGTACTCCGCCTCGGCGCTTGAACGCGAGATGGTGGGCTGGCGCTTGGAGGACCACGACACCAGCGAGTCGCCAAGGAAGATGGCATAGCCTGACGTCGAGCGGCGGGTGTCGGGGCAGCCTGCCCAGTCCGCAGCCGAGTACGCGACCAGATCCAACGCCGGGGAGCGAGCGATGTGCAGCCCGTGAGTGTGTGAGCCACGCACATAACGCAGGATGCGTTTCACCAGGGCGAGATGTTACGCGCGCGGGTCGTGCATGGACAGGCATGCTTGCTGAACGGCGTAGGCGAGATCCGGACGCGTCATCGTCAGGTACCGGAGGGCGCCCACGATGCTGCGGTAGTCGGAGGCGTCGTCGACGGGAGGACCGGCGTCCGCGGACAGCTTGCAGCGCGTGTCGACGGGCGTGGTCACCGGCTTGCACTGCAACATGTTGGCGCGGTCCAGAAGCTCTTCGGCATACTTGCTCTGCGACAGGAAGAAGCCAGTGGCATCGCGGGAGACGCGGATCCCGAGGAAGTAGTGCAGTGGGCCGAGATCTTTCATGGAGAACTCGGCGAGGAGCTGTCGCTGGAGCTGCTGGAGGAGGGACGGGGAGGACGCCGTGATGACGATGTCGTCCACGTACAGCAGCAGGTACGCGCGGCCACGCTGGAGCACGAAGAGGGACGGGTCCGATCGAGCCGCCGTGAACCTGATACGTCCAAAACGTATCTATAATTTATGCTTGCTCCATGCCACTTTTGGGTGATATTGCTATGATATTCATACACTTCCATACACTTTTGATCATATTTGGACTAACTTACTAATCCAGTGCACCCCAGTGCCAGTTTCTGTTTTCGGCTGTTTTTGTATTTCAGGTTTTCACGTTTCGAGAACTGCCCAGAAAAATCCAGAAAAATTATATAAAAAATCAGCGATCCAGAAACAACACTGCGTCCGAAGGGCAGCCTGGGGGGCCACCAGGGCTCCAGGCGCCCTGGCGGCGCCCCCCCGGGCCGCGCCGGGGGGGGCGCCTGGGCCCCCCGAAACTCCCCCGATGCCCTACTTTGGCATATATTTAAAGGGTCCTCCGTAACCCTCAGAACAGGAACCCTTTTCGCGATCCCATCTCTGTTCCGCCGCCGCCGCCGCTTCCAAGATCGGGAGCACCAGGAGAACTCTTCCCGGCACCATGCCGGAGGGGAGGATCACCACCGGGAGCTTCTCCACCACCATGGACGCCTCCCGGATGACTCGTGAGTAGTCTCCCTTGGACCATGAGTCCATGACCAGTAGCTATGTGATGTTCTCCTCCCGTTCTTGTGCTTCACTAATTAGTCCTCGTGAGCTGCCCTACATGATCGAGGCACCTATGTAATCCTTATGCTGTTGCTATGTTGAGTTTGCTGGGATCTGATCGATTATGAGATTATGTTCAGATTGATCTTGAGTAATATATTTGATTCACCTCTTTTATATTTTAGTTCATAAGTAATTCTTGCATGTTCTCCGTTGTTATTTATTGCTTTGGCCGAGTAATAGGTAGTGACTCCAAGAGGGAACGTTATGCTCGATTGTGGGTTCATGCCCCTCGATGACTAGCTTGAGTGACAGAAACATGAGTCTAGGGGATGTGTTGTTGCCACAAGGGGGAAAACAACGGTGCTTGTGCCCGCGGGTGCAAGGATTGTTTACTTTACGCAAAGTTCTTTTAATGCAGTTGTCTGTTGCATTGAGTTTACACTATGGGTGGGACTCGCAACTTAATACCAGCGAGATGTTCTGGATAGATATCTCAAGGTGGATGATTAGTAGTAGATATTGATGGATTTCGGTCTACTTACTTTGGCGTACCGCCCATGCTTTGAACCTCAACCTTTCTTGCAATGTAGTCAGCATTGGTTTGCGTTCGTGGTCCTGTCAATTGCCCAGCTGTAATTTGTTTACCTCACATAGCTGTTTTATCGTCTTTTGGGAGAGAGACATCACTAGTGAACATCATGAGACTCCGGTCCATATTACCATCATTGATCACATCCGCTATTTACTTTTCGTTATTATTTACTATTGCAAAACACTATCTATCACTACTATCATTGCTTTTAACCCTTTGTGAACTACAAGGCCGGAGGGATTGACAACCTCTCTGTACTCGTTGGGAGCAAAGTTATTTGTGGATTGCTACTAATCTGGCGCCGTAGCAATTGACACCTACTTGTTGAACCTAGGAGTCTCTGGGGATTCGATCCTTGGCATCTTTGCTAAGGGAAAACACTTCTACTTACTGCATCTTACACCTTCCACTTGGGGTAACCAACGAGGGGTTCGAGGCCCATCAAGGAGTATTTTCTGGTGCCGTTGCCGGGGACTCCACTCTTCAGGATAGGGGAGTTGCATGCTATCTTTTACCTTTGCTTTTTAGTCTTGTTAGTTTACCTTTCATTTTTTGTTTTAGTTCCTTTTATCGAAAATCACAAAAAAATTATTTGCCTATTTATTAGTAGTCCTTTCTGTTTAGCCAAACATGTTAGGATTTGGTGCTTTGAGGGAATCAGAAGTTCTAGATTTCCATCAAAGCGATGGAGAAAATATGAAGAAGGCATGGGACAGAATTTCTGATGCACATAGAAGAATTATGCCTTGGATACCTATAAAAATTGTGCTTAGAAATTTTTACCATGGTCTTTTTAAATGGTGTAAACACTCCCTTGACATTATAGCCGAGGGAGATTTCCTAGAATGTGATGAAGCTAGAGCTCTTGAAATTATACATGGTCTATCTAGTTACTTTGTTTATGATCATAATTTCGATACTGTCATAGATAGACTTGCTACTATTGAAAAGAGAATGGATGCTCTAGACATAATGAAGGTAGAGATGTTGGGGAACGTAGTATTTTAAAATTTTCCTACGATCACGCAAGATCTATCTACCAGATGCATAGCAACGAGAGGGAAGAGTGTGTCTACGTACCCTCGTAGACCGGAAGCGGAAGCGTCAAGTGACGCGGTTGATGTAGTCGAACTTCTTCGCGATTCAACCGATCAAGCACCGAACGTACGACACCTCCGCGTTCAGCACACGTTCAGCTTGATGACGTCCCACGAGCTCTTGATCCAGTTGAGCTTCACGGGAGAGTTTCGTCAGCACGACGGCGTGGTGACGGATATGATGTATTCACCGGCGCAGGGCTTCGCCTAAGCACTGCGACGGTATGACCGAGGTGTGTTTCTGTGGAGGGGGGCACCGCACACGGTTGGAACAATTCAACTTGTGTGTCCTAGGGTGCCCCCTGCCCCCGTATATAAAGGAGCAAGGGAGAGGTCGGCCCTAGAGGGGGCGCGCCAAGTGTGGGGAGTCCTACTAGGACTCCCAAGTCCTAGTAGGATTCCCCTTTCCTTTCCGGAGTAGGAGAGAAGGAAAGAGGTGGAGAGGGGGAAGGAAAAGGGGGCTGCACCCCTTGTCCAATTCGGACCAGAGGGGGGGCACGCGCCTCCTTCCTTTTGGCCTTTCTCCTCTATTCCCGTATGGCCCAATAAGGCCCATATACTCCGAAAAATACCCGAATCACTCGGAACCTTTCCGATGTCCGAATATAGTCGTCCAATATATCGATCTTTACGTCTCGACCATTTCGAGACTCCTCGTCATGTCCCCGGTCTCATCCGGGACTCCGAACTCCTTCGGTACATCAAAACTCATAAACTCATAATACCGATCGTCATCAAACATTAAGCGTGCGGACCCTACGGGTTCGAGAACTATGTAGACATGACCGAGACTCATCTCCGGTCAATAACCAATAGCGGAACCTGGATGCTCATATTGGTTCCTACATATTCTACGAAGATCTTTATCGGTCAAACCGCATAACAACATACGTTGTTCCTTTTGTCATCGGTATGTTACTTGCCCGAGATTCGCTCGTCGGTATCTCTATACCTAGTTCAATCTCGTTACCGGCAAGTCTCTTTACTCGTTCCGTAACACATTATCTCGTGACTAACTCATTAGTATTTTGCTTGCAAGGCTTATTATGATGTGTGTTACCGAGAGGGCCCAGAGATACCTCTCCGACACTCGGAGTGACAAATCCTAATCTTGATCTATGCCAACACCACGAATACTTTCGGAGACACCTGTAGAGCATCTTTATGATCACCCAGTTACGTTGTGATGTTTGATAGCACACAAGGTGTTCCTACGGTATTCGGGAGTTGAATAATCTCATAGTCATAGGAACATGTATAAGTCATGAAAAAAAGCAATAGCAGTAAAACTAAACGATCATAGTGCTATGCTAACGGATGAGTCTTGTCCATCACATCATTCTCCTAATGATGTGATCCCGTTGATCAAATGACAACTCATGTCTATGGCTAGGAAACATAACCATCTTTGATCAATGAGCTAGTCTAGTAGAGGCATACTAGGGACATACTGTTTTGTCTATGTATTCACACATGTACTAAGTTTCCGGTTAATACAATTCTAGCATGAATAAAAGACATATATCATGATATAAGGAAATACAAATAATCATCTTTATTATTGCCTCTAGGGCATATTTCCTTCAGTCTCCCACTTGCACTAGAGTCAATAATCTAGCTCACATCGCCATGTGATTTAATACCGATAGTTCACATCGTTATGTGAATAACACCCATAGTTCACATCACCATGTGACCAACACCCAAAGGGTTTACTAGAGTCAATAATCTAGTTCACATCGCTATGTGATTAATACCCAAGAGTAATAAGGTGTGATCATGTTTTGCTTGTGAGAGAAGTTTAGTCAACGGGTCTATCACATTCAGATCCGTATGTATTGCGCAAATTTCTATGTCTACAATGCTCTGCATGGAGCTACTCTAGCTAATTGCTCCCACTTTCAATACGCATCCAGACTAATACTTAGAGTCATCTAGATTTAGTGTCAAAGCTTGCATCGGCGTAACCCTTTACGACAAACTCTTTATCACCTCCATAATCGAGAAATATTTCCTTTAGTCATCCAATTACTAAGGATAATTTTGACCGCTGTACAGTGATCCACGCCTGGATCACTATTGTACCTCCCTGTCAAACTCATGGCAAGGTACACAACGTGTTTTGTACACAGCATGGCATACTTTATAGAACCTATGGCTGAGGCATAGGGAATGACTTTCATTCTCTCTATATTTTTCTGCCGTGGTCTGGCTTTGAGTCTTACTCAACTTCACACCTTACACGTCAGGCAAGAACTCCTTCTTTGACTGATCCATTTTGAACTACTTCAAAATCTTATCAAGGTATGTACTCATCGAAAGTCTTATCAAGCGTCTTGATCTATCTCTATAGATCTTGATGCCCAATATGTAAGCAGCTTCACCAAGGTCTTTCTTTGAAAAACTCCTTTCAAACACTCCTTTATGCTTTCCAGAAAATTCTACATCATTTCCGATCGACAATATGTCATTCACATATACTTATCAGAAAGGTTGTAGTGCTCCCTCTCACTTCTTGTAAATACAGGCTTCACCGCAAGTCTGTATAAATCTATATGCTTTGATCAACTTATCAAAGCGTATATTCCAACTCCGAGATGCTTGCACCAGTCCATAGATGGATCGCTGGAGCTTGCACATTTTGTTAGCACCTTTAGGATTGACAAAACCTTCTGGTTGCATCATATACAAGTCTTCTTTAATAAATCCATTAAAGAATGCAGTTTTGTTATCCATTTGCCAGATTTCACAAAATACAACAATTACTAACATGATTCGGACATACTTAAGCATCGCTACGGGTGAGAAAGTCTCATCGTAGTCAACTCCTTGAACTTTTTGAAACCCTTTCGCAACAAGTCGAGCTTTGTAAACAGTAACATTACCGTTTGCGTCGGTCTTCCTCTTGAAGATCCATTTATTTTCGATGGCTTGCCGATCATCGGGCAAGTCAACCAAAGTCCATACTTTGTTCTAATACATGGATCCCATCTCAGATTTCATGGTCTCAAGCCATTTTGCGGAATCTGGGCTCATCATCGCTTCCTCATAGTTCGTAGGTTCATCATGGTCTAGTAACATGACTTCCAGAACTGGGTTGCCGTACCACTCTGGTGCGGAACGAACTCTGGTTGATCTACGAAGTTCAGCAGAAACTTGATCTGAAGTTTCATGATCATTATCATTAGCTTCCTCACTAATTGGTGTAGGAATCACTGGAACGAGTTTCTGTGATGTACTACCTTCCAATTCGGGAGAAGGTACAATTACCTCATCAAGTTCTACTTTCCTCCCACTCACTTCTTTCGAGAGAAACTCCTTCTCTAGAAAGGATCCACTCTTAGCAACAAAGACCTTGCCTTAGGATCTGTGATAGAAGGTGTACCCAACAGTTTTTTTTGGGTATCCTATGAAGATTTACTTCTCCGATTTGGGTTCGAGCTTATCATGTTGAAACTTTTTCACATAAGCATCGCAGTCTCAAACTTAAAGAAATGACAGCTTAGGTTTCTCGTCAAACCACAGTTCATACGGTGTCATCTCCACGGATTTGGATGGTGCCCTATTTAATGTGAATGTAGCTGTCTCTAATGCGTAACCCCAAAAGCGATAGTGGTAGATCGGTAAGAGAAATCATCGATCGCACCATATCTAATAAAGTACGGTTATGACGTTCGGACACACCATTACACTGTGGTGTTCCAGGTGGCGTGAGTAGTGAAACTATTTCACATTGTTTTTATTGAAGGCCAAACTCGCTAACTCAAATATTTTACCTCTACGATCATATCGTAGAAACTCTTATTTTCTTGTTACGATGATTCTCCACTTCACTCTGAAATTCTTTGAACTTTTCAAATGTTTCAGACTTGTGCTTCATTAAGTAGATATACCCATATCTGCTCAAATCATCAGTGAAGGTCAGAAAATAACGATACTTGCCGCGAGCTTCAACACTCATTGGTCCGCATACATCAGTATGTATGATTTCCAACAACTCTGTTGCTCGCTCCACGGTTCCGGAGAACGGAGTTTTAGTCATCTTGCCCATGAGGCATGGTTCGCAAGCACCAAGTGATTCATAATCAAGTGATTCCAAAAGTCCATCACTATGGAGTTTCTTCATGCGCTTTACACCAATATGACCTAAACGGCAGCGCCACAAATAAGTTGCACTATCATTATTAACCTTGCATCTTTTGGCTTCAATATTATGAATATGTGTATCACAGGATCGAGATCCAACAAACCATTTTCATTGGGTGTATGACCATAGAAGGTTTTATTCATGTAAACAGAACAACAATTATTCTCTAACTTACATGAATAACCGTATTGCAATAAACATGATCAAACCATATTCATGCTCAACACAAACACCAAATAACACTTATTTAGGATCAACACTAATCCCGAAAGTATAGGGAGTGTGCGATGATGATCATATCAATCTTGGAACTACTTCCAATACACATCGTCACTTCATCCTTTAACTAGTTTCTGTTCATTATGCAACTCCCATTTCGAGTTACTACTCTTTAGCAACTGAACCAATATCAAATACCGAGGGGTTGCTATGAACACTAGTAAAATACACATCAATAATCTGTATATCAAATATACCTTTGTTCACTTTGCCATCCTTCTTATCCGCCAAATATCTAGGGCAGTTCCACTTCTAGTGACCATTTCCTTTGCAGTAGAAGCACTTAGTTTCAGGCTTGAGTTTAGCTTTGGGTTTCTTCACGGGAGTGACAACTTGCTTGTCATTCTTCTTGAAGTTCCCCTTCTATCCCTTTGCCCTTTACTTGAAACAAGTGGTCTGGTTAACCATCAACACTTGATGCTCTTTCTTGATTTCTACCTTCGCCGATTTCAGCATCGTGAAGAGCTCGGGAATTACTTTCGTCATCCCTTGCATATTATAGTTCATCACTAAGTTCTACTAACTTGGTGATAGTGTCTAGAGAACTTTGTCAATTACTATGTTATCTGGAAGATTAACTCCCACTTGATTCAAGCAATTGTACTACCCAGACAATCTGAGCACATGCTCACTGGTTGAGCTATTCTCCTCCATCTTGTAGGCAAAGTACTGTCAGAGGTCTTATACCTCTCGACACGGGCATGAGTATGAAATACTAATTTCAACTCTTGGAACATCTCATATGCTCCGTGGCGTTTCAAAACGTTTTTGAAGTCCCGGTTATAAGCCGTAAAGCATGGTGCACTAAACTATCAAGTAGTCATCATATCGAGCTTTTGTCAAAACGTTCATAACGTCTACATCTGCTCCTGCAATAGGTCTGTCACCTAGCAGTGCATCAAGGACATAATTCTTCTGTGCAGCAATGAGGATAATCCTCACATCACGGAACAATTCCGCATCATTGCTACTAACATCTTTCAACTTGGTTTTCTCTAGGAACATATAAAAAATAAACGTGGAGCAACATCGCGAGCTATTGATCTACAACATAGATATGCTAATACTACCAGGACTAAGTTCATGATAAATTAAAGTTCAATTAATCATATTACTTAAGAACTCCCACTTAGATAGACATCCCTCCGGTCATCTAAATGATCACGTGATCCAAATCAACTAAACCATGTCCGATCATCACGTGAGATGGAGTAGTTTCAATGGTGAACATCTTATGTTGATCATATCTACTATATGATTCACGCTCGACCTTTCGGTCTCCAGTGTTCCGAGGCCATATCTGCATATGCTAGGCTCGTCAAGTTTAACCCGAGTATTCTGCGTGTGCAAAACTGGCTTACACCCGTTGTATTTGAACGTAGAGCTTACCACACCCGATCAGCACGTGGTGTCTCGGCACGACGAACTTTCGCAACGGTGCATACTCAGGGAGAACACTTATACCTTGAAATTTAGTAAGGGATCATCTTATAATGCTACCGTCGTTCTAAGCAAAATAAGAAGCATAATAAGATAAACATCACATGCAATCAAAATATGTGACATGATATGGCCATCATCATCTTGTGCTTTTGATCTCCATCTCCAAAGCACCATCATGATCACCTTCGTCACCGGCACGACACCTTGATCTCCATCGTAGCATCGTTGTCGTTTCGCCAACTATTGCTTCTACGACTATCGCTACCACTTAGTGATAAAGTAAAGCAATTACATGGCGATTGCATTTCATACAATAAAGCGACAACCATATGGCTCCTGCCAGTTGCCGATAACATTACAAAACATGATCATCTCATACAAAACCGTATAACTCATCATGTCTTGACCATATCACATCACAACATACCCTGCAAAAACAAGTTAGACGTCCTCTACTTTGTTGTTGCAAGTTTTACGTGGCTGCTACGGGCTTAGCAAGAACCGTTCTTACCTACACATACAAAACCACAACGATGTTTCGTCAAGTATGTGCTGTTTTAACCTTCACAAGGACCGGGCGTAGCCACACTTGATTCAGCTAAAGTGAGAGAGACAAACACCCGCCAGTCACCTTTAAGCAACGAGTGCTCGTAACGGTGAAACCAGTCTCGCGTAAGCGTACGCGTAATGTCGGTCCGGGCCGCTTCATCTCACAATACCGCCGAAGCAAAGTATGACATGCTGGTAAGCAGTATAACTAGTATCGCCCACAAC
Source organism: Secale cereale (assembly GCA_902687465.1). Classification (NCBI taxonomy): domain Eukaryota; kingdom Viridiplantae; phylum Streptophyta; class Magnoliopsida; order Poales; family Poaceae; genus Secale; species Secale cereale. The sequence goes on from LR738710.1 coordinate 68,630,534, forward strand.
TCATTGTGTTCTACTCGTGCATATCATCTACGCATAGACCTGGCTCATGATGCCACTGTTGGGGAACGTAGTATTTTAAAATTTTCCTACGATCACGCAAGATCTATCTACCAGATGCATAGCAACGAGAGGGAAGAGTGTGTCTACGTACCCTCGTAGACCGGAAGCGGAAGCGTCAAGTGACACGGTTGATGTAGTCGAACTTCTTCGCGATTCAACCGATCAAGCACCAAACGTACGGCACCTCCGCGTTCAGCACACGTTCAGCTTGATGACGTCCCACGAGCTCTTGATCCAGTTGAGCTTCACGGGAGAGTTTCGTCAGCACGACGGCGTGGTGACAGATATGATGTATTCACCGGCGCAGGGCTTCGCCTAAGCACTGCGACGGTATGACCGAGGTGTGTTTCTATGGAGGGGGGCACCGCACACGGCTGGAACAATTCAACTTGTGTGTCCTAGGGTGCCCCCTGCCCCCGTATATAAAGGAGCAAGGGAGAGGTCGGCCCTAGAGGGGGCGCGCCAAGTGTGGGGAGTCCTACTAGGACTCCCAAGTCCTAGTAGGATTCCCCTTTCCTTTCCGGAGTAGGAGAGAAGGAAAGAGGTGGAGAGGGGGAAGGAAAAGGGGGCTGCACCCCTTGTCCAATTCGGACCAGAGGGGGGGCACGCGCCTCCTTCCTTTTGGCCTTTCTCCTCTATTCCCGTATGGCCCAATAAGGCCCATATACTCCGAAAAATACCCGAATCACTCGGAACCTTTCCGATGTCCGAATATAGTCGTCCAATATATCGATCTTTACATCTCGACCATTTCGAGACTCCTCGTCATGTCCCCAGTCTCATCCGGGACTCCGAACTCCTTCGGTACATCAAAACTCATAAACTCATAATACCGATCGTCATCAAACATTAAGCGTGCGGACCCTACGGGTTCGAGAACTATGTAGACATGACCGAGACTCATCTCCGGTCAATAACCAATAGCGGAACCTGGATGCTCATATTGGTTCCTACATATTCTACGAAGATCTTTATCGGTCAAACCGCATAACAACATACGTTGTTCCTTTTGTCATCGGTATGTTACTTGCCCGAGATTCGATCGTCGGTATCTCTATACCTAGTTCAATCTCGTTACCGGCAAGTCTCTTTACTCGTTCCGTAACACATTATCTCGTGACTAACTCATTAGTCTTTTGCTTGCAAGGCTTATTATGATGTGTGTTACCGAGAGGGCCCAGAGATACCTCTCCGACACTCGGAGTGACAAATCCTAATCTTGATCTATGCCAACACCACGAATACTTTCGGAGACACCTGTAGAGCATCTTTATGATCACCCAGTTACGTTGTGATGTTTGATAGCACACAAGGTGTTCCTACGGTATTCGGGAGTTGAATAATCTCATAGTCATAGGAACATGTATAAGTCATGAAAAAAAGCAATAGCAGTAAAACTAAACGATCATAGTGCTATGCTAACGGATGAGTCTTGTCCATCACATCATTCTCCTAATGATGTGATCCCGTTGATCAAATGATAACTCATGTCTATGGCTAGGAAACATAACCATCTTTGATCAATGAGCTAGTCTAGTAGAGGCATACTAGGGACATACTGTTTTGTCTATGTATTCACACATGTACTAAGTTTCCGGTTAATACAATTCTAGCATGAATAAAAGACATTTATCATGATATAAGGAAATACAAATAATCATCTTTATTATTGCCTCTAGGGCATATTTCCTTCAAGAGAAACCTAAACCCAATAAGAGAGACATTTTTGAAATAGACAATGATTGGGAACCTTTTGTTAGGATTAGCATCTCTAATCAAGACTTCCTTGCTTATTGTGATATTGGATCTATGGTTTCTACTATGCCAAAAATTGTTCATGATTCTGTAAAATTTAACATGGATAGGTTACCATCTTATCATGAACATACTAATGGAGATATTTCTGAAATCCAGGGAAAAATAAAAGACGTGCCAGTAAAATTCCTTAAAGGGATTGCAATGATTGATTTCTTCATCATGGAGCCAAACCAAGGAAATATAGTGCTTGGAAGGGACTTCCTCCGAGCAGTTAAAGGCTTCATTAATATAGGTAAGGGACAAATCCGCTTACGCGGGAAGGCAAAAGGTGTGTACCCCTTTCCTAGAAGGAACAAGAATGAACTTGTTGAGGAACCATTTGAAACAATTTATAACTCCGATTATTATGATGGTTATTGATTCCTCTATGCATTATGCCTAGCTTAAAGGCATAAAAGAAAGCGCTTTTGGGAGGCAGCCCACATGAATAATTTTTTTGCTTTTGTTGTGTCTTGATGTTGTTTACTGCTGTAGCATCATCATTGTATCTTTGCTTTTCATATTTGTGCCAAGTATAGCCTCCGATTGCTAGAAAGTTCAAAAGTTGTGAGGTGCTGTCCAGGAAACAGATTCTGTCCTTGGACAGAAAAAATTGTATAAAATCACCAGATGATCTTTTTGGTCTGAATTTTTTCGACAGAGTTCTCTATATAATTGTCTTTCGTGCATCTGTTCTGGGTTTTTTGATTTGAGTTGCAGAAGTATCCCGAACAGATCAATTACTGCCTGCTGTTCTGTTTTTCACAGATTCTGTCCTGTTTTGCCTTACCTTCACTTTGCAAATCAAGAACTTGCTTTTTCTTTGCAAAAACCTTTTGGCAATCTTGAGAAACAGTAGAACTTCAAGAATATCCTTATTTCCAGCAAGGTATAATTATTTTATTAAGGGTACTAACCTCGCTAATCAGATTATGATGAGTTATGTATGAAGGGAGTTTTCAAGTGTGCGAGGGAAGATGATAAAAAGATTCAGGAGTGTCAAGCGCTCAAGCTTGGAGATGCCCCCGTGCACCCCCAAGAAATATTCAAGGAGACTCAAGCATCTAAGCTTGGGGATGCCCCCGTGCATCCCCTTCTCCATCAACATTATCAGTTCGTCTTTCGTTCCGCTATATTTTTATCACTTCATGTGTTATGTGCTATGCTTGGAGCGTCTTGCTTTTAGTTTTCTTTTTAGTTTTTCATAACGAGTCGGAACTCAGCATTCCTTTATGTGGGAGAGAAACACGCTCCACCTCTACCTAGAACATAACATAGAATTTTCATGTCTATCTATGCTGTGTGTGTTCTTTATCTTTTAATAGCTACTATCATGTTCTGCTCTTAGTATTCATGCTTATCTTTTCAAAGAGCTTTTGTTTAGTTGGTTGCTTGAACTCTCTTTAATTACCATGCTCACCTTATTAAGAGAGTTTGCTTCCGTGGCATTGGTTAATGTGTCTATGATAAAGATGCTACTTGCATGATGGTGCTTAGTAGTTCAGGTTTTCTTATGGTTAATCTCAAATAGCTGGGGGGTTCCCAATGTGTTATTGGAGTACCAACTTGGTTTGTCTGCCTATGATGTGGTATGGTTTGGTAATATCTTCCTTCGAGAATTTATTTTGATTGACTTGGCGTATGCTCACGCATATTTAAGACTGTAAAGAAAGTCTGTCAAGCCTTGATGATCTTTATTTCTGAGTAGCTATATAACTACCATGCCTGATTCAATATTGCTTTGTCGCTCTGCATGATTATGACCGTCATTGCTCTCTTAGTTGGTCGCTCCCAGTCTTTTGCTAACCTCCACCTGTACTAAGCAAACTAACCATGCAATACATAGTTCATGTGAAAGTAGCCTAAAAACTATTGTGGTAAAGAATATGTTGCTTATGTATCTTATTTCTTATGAGTTGCTTGCTGAGCGGTAACCATGTTTCTGGGGACGCCATCAACTGTCACACTTTTGTTGAATATCATGTGAGTTGCTATGCATGTTCGTCTTGTCCGAAGTAAGGGTGATTTGCCGTGGGTTGAATTAATATGCATATTGTTAGAGAAGAACATTGGGCCGCCAACCAAAGCCATGCATCATGGTGGAAGTTTTAGCTTGGACCTTAATCCTCAATCTCTCATGAGAATATGCTTATGCATTAAAGAGGAGTCCATCATCTATTTTCTATGTTGTCCCGGTATGGATGTCCTCAAGTTGAGATCTATCAAAAACGATAAATCAAATGCGATTTATCTCCTTGGACCTTTGTACAGGTGGCATAGAGATACCCCTTTGTGACACTTGGTTGAAACATATGCAATGCAATGATAACCCATGGAAATCCGAGCTAATTAGGACAAGGTGCGAGCACTATTAGTATTCGATGCATGAGGCTTGCAACTTATAGGATGTCTTATGCATGACACATATGAAGTACTACTACCGTTGACACAATTGCTTCCATGTTTTCAAAATAAAAAGCTCTAGCACTTAACCTTTCTTTTACTTTTATGTTGAAGCACCAACTACTGAGAGCATGATTGTCATTCTTAGTGTAATGTGCATTGTCCCAAAGTAGCATTGTCTTTTGCATGATTGTGATATCGTTTATTCTGAAATGATTGTATCTAGTCATCACTTAAACCTTGAAGGTGCCCCTGCATTTATGTTTTGCATCACTAAAGGGGGCAAGCTAGATATCACTTTATCATTTTGCACATCATGTTCATTGCAAATCTTTTTGATGTTTCAGTTTCATATTGTAAAACTTTCAGTCATTTGTGGTTTTCTCTTGAGGCAACTTAATTACTATAGAATCATTGTCTCAGTAAGCTTTTGTCATATGACTATGAAAAATTCCTATATGGTTAATAGCATGTCACCACAGAAATTATTCTTGTTATCATTTACCTACTCGAGGACGAGCAGGAATTAAGCTTGGGGATGTTGATACGTCCAAAACGTATCTATAATTTCTGCTTGCTCCATGCCACTTTTGGGTGATATTGCTATGATATTCATACACTTCCATACACTTTTGATCATATTTGGACAAACTTACTAATCCAGTGCACCCCAGTGCCAGTTTTTGTTTTCGGCTGTTTTTGTATTTCAGGTTTTCACGTTTCGAGAACTGCCCAGAAAAATCCAGAAAAATTATATAAAAAATCAGCGATCCAGAAACAACACTGCGTCCGAAGGGCAGCCTGGGGGGGGGGGACCAGGGCTCCAGGCGCCCTGGCGGCGCGCCCCCCGGGGCCGCGCCGGGGGGGGGGGCGCCTGGGCCCCCCGAAACTCCCCCGGTGCCCTACTTTGGCATATATTTAAAGGGTCCTCCGTAACCCTCAGAACAGGAACCCTTTTCGCGATCCCATCTCTGTTCCGCCGCCGCCGCCGCTTCCAAGATCGGGAGCACCAGGAGAACTCTTCCCGGCACCATGCCGGAGGGGAGGATCACCACCGGGAGCTTCTCCACTACCATGGACGCCTCCCGGATGACTCGTGAGTAGTCTCCCTTGGACCATGAGTCCATGACCAGTAGCTATGTGATGTTCTCCTCCCGTTCTTGTGCTTCACTAATTAGTCCTCGTGAGCTGCCCTACATGATCGAGGCACCTATGTAATCCTTATGCTGTTGCTATGTTGAGTTTGCTGGGATCCGATGGATTATGAGATTATGTTCAGATTGATCTTGAGTAATATATTTGATTCACCTCTTTTATATTTTAGTTCATAAGTAATTCTTGCATGTTCTTCGTTGTTATTTATTGCTTTGGCCGAGTAATAGGTAGTGACTCCAAGAGGGAACGTTATGCTCGATTGGGGGTTCATGCCCCTCGATGACTAGCTTGAGTGACAGAAACATGAGTCTAGGGGATGTGCTGTTGCCACAAGGGGGAAAACAACGGTGCTTGTGCCCGCGGGTGCAAGGATTGTTTACTTTACACAAAGTTCTTTTAATGCAGTTGTCTGTTGCATTGAGTTTACACTATGGGTGGGACTCGCAACTTAATACCAGCGAGATGTTCTGGATAGATATCTCAAGGTGGATGATTAGTAGTAGATATTGATGGATTTCGGTCTACTTACTTTGGCGTACCGCCCATGCTTTGAACCTCAACCTTTCTTGCAATGTAGTCAGCATTGGTTTGCGTTCGTGGTCCTGTCAATTGCCCAGCTGTAATTTGTTTACCTCACATAGTTGTTTTATCGTCTTTTGGGAGAGAGACATCACTAGTGAACATCATGAGACTCCGGTCCATATTACCATCATTGATCACATCCGCTATTTACTTTTCGTTATTATTTACTATTGCAAAACACTATCTATCACTACTATCATTGCTTTTAACCCTTTGTGAACTACAAGGCCGGAGGGATTAACAACCTCTCTGTACTCGTTGGGAGCAAAGTTATTTGTATCTGTGTGCAGGTCCACGTTGATTGCTACTAATCTGGCGCCGTAGCAATTGACACCTACTTGTTGAACCTAGGAGTCTCTGGGGATTCGATCCTTGGCATCTTTGCTAAGGGAAAACACTTCTACTTACTGCATCTTACACCTTCCACTTGGGGTAACCAACGAGGGGTTCGAGGCCCATCAGAACCCAACTTGACGAAGAAAGGCGGCGAAGCGATCGAACCAGGCCCGTGGCGCTTGCTTGAGCCCGTACAGGGAGCGGTCGAGGAGGCAGACATGCTCGGGGTGGCGATCGTCGACGAAGCCGACAGGTTGCTGGCAGTAGACGTGCTCGTTGAGGTAGCCTTGCAGAAAAGCGTTGTTGACGTCCATTTGATGGACCGGCCAGTCCCGGGCTGCAGCAATGGCGAGGACGACGCGGATTGTCGCCGACTTGACGACCGGAGAGAAAGTCTCGTCGAAGTCGACGCCGGGGCGCTGTGAGAAGCCGCAGACGACCCATCTAGCTTTGTAGCGTTCCAGCGAGCCGTCCGCCTTGTACTTGTGTCGAAATAGCCACTTGCCGGAGACGATGTTGGCGTTGGCGGGTCGCGGCACAAGCGTCCAGGTCCTGTTCGCCATGAGAGCCCTGTACTCATCCTGCATAGCAGTCTGCCAATTGGTGTCACGAAGCGCAGCACGCACAGACGTGGGAACGGGGGAAATAGTGGTGACAGAGTTGTTATTGGAGTACTTGGGGTTCGGAGGGAACTTGCCCAGCTGCGCTCGCGTGACCATGGGATGAGTAGGAACAGCAGGAGGCTTGGGTGGTCGTGGAGCGGTTGGAGCGCGCACTGGGGGGGTTGGGGCGACAGGAGGCGTGGGTGGTTCCACTAGAACGACTGGGGAGGTTGAGGTGGCTGGGGAGGGCGCAGCCGGGGCTGCGTGGTCGGGTGAACTGGCTGCCGGGGCGTTAGAGGAGGGACGGACGCGAGCTGTGCGAGCCCGGCGCGTTATATGGGACGGGAAGGGTGGCACGATATGCTCGTCGGCAGCTGGTGTGTCGGGAGCGGGAGCAGTTTGGGGTTGCTGGAAGGGGAAGGTGTACTCGTCGAATGTGACATGCCGTGATACGATGACGCGCCCGGTGTCTCTGTTGAGGCACCGGTATCCCTTGTGATCGGTGGAGTACCCTAGGAAGACACATGACATCGAGCGTGGGGCGAGTTTGTGTGGTGCAACAGCCGAGAGGTTAGGGTAACACAAGCAACCAAATACTCGCATGGCGGTGTAACTAGGGTGGGCACCGTAGAGGAGGAAAAATGGGGTGGCGTCATGGCGAGAACGGCATGGCCGCCGGTTCAGCAAGAACGTGGCAGTGTTGAGAGCCTCGGCCCAGAACGCGAACGGCATGCCGGCGTGGATGAGTAGAGTGCGGACGATGTCGTTGAGCGTGCGAAGCACGCGCTCGGCGCGCCCATTTTGTGGGGACGTATATGGGCAAGACATGCGAAGAATGATGCCGTGAGTGGAGAAGAAGGCGCGAGAGGCGTGGTTGTCGAACTCTCGGCCATTATCCGCCTGTAGTGTGAGAATGGGAAGGTGGAAGTGAGTGCGTACGAGGGCGGCAAAGTGCTCGAGCTTGGGCAGCGCTTCAGATTTGTGGCGTAGAGGGTAAGTCCAGACAAAGTGGCTGTAATCATCAAGCACAACTAAATAGTACTGAATGCCAGAAGTGCTGGATACAGGCGAGGTCCATACATCACAATGTATCAACTGGAAAGGGAAATACGACACATGATCTGAATTGCTAAAAGGCAACCTAGTACTTTTTCCTAACTGACAGCTCGAGCATGTGTTGGTGGTGGCGACGGGAGCAGCTTCTGCAGTGTGCCGAAGAGCGAGACGAAGGGCGTCGTGATGCGGGTGACCAAGGCGTTCGTGCCACGGTGCAGCGGATACGGCGGTGAATGCGTGGTGTGGTGATGAAGGAGAAACGGGGTAGAGATCGCTGTCGTCATCACATCGGAGGATCACCCTCTTCGTTCTTCGATCCTTGACAGAAAAGCCAATGTCATCAAATTCAACATTAATAGGGTTATCACGTGCTAGTTTCTTGACGGAAATAAGATTTTTGACTAGGGATGGAGAGACAAGGACGTTTTGGAGAGAGAGAGGAGGGCCAGAAGTGGGAAGAGAGACACGTCCTTTGTGCGTGATCGCAAACGAGTTACCATTGCCAACTACTATACGGGTAGAAGTGCATGGATGGGCAGAAGACAACATACCAGACGAGGACGCCATGTGGGACGAAGCACCCGTGTCCAGGTACCAGGTGGGGTTGGGCGGCTGCTGCTGTTGCACCCCAAGGTTGTTCAGGGCCTGCACCAGCCCGGCCTGATCCCAGGCAGGCTGTCCGGAGGGCGTCGCACCAGCGGCCGGCGCGCCGTAGAGAGGGTGGGGTGGTACGGCTCTGGGCGTCCAGACGACGGGCGACGCGTCGTAGGGGATGGGCTGCGGTGCAGCAGATGGTGTAGCAGTGTAGTGCGAGGCGATCCCGGCGAATGGTGCAGTAGAGCCGGGTCGCGGACCGAGCACACCAGCCCCGGGTGCATGCGGACGCCATGGCATGGGCCAGGCATGGACCATGCCAGTCCAAGGCGCGGTCGCGGGAGCAGTTGGTGCAGGGGGCGGTACGAGGACGCACCGCCTTGATCGACGACCTTGCCCTTCCCTTTGTTGCGGCCGCCACCGGAGCGGCGGTTGCCGCCGCCTTGGTTGCCACCGCCCAAGGAAGCCCCGCCGGAGTTGGAGCTAGGGGGGGCCCGAGCGGCGTATAGAGCCATCTCCGTGGAGGGCTCGGGCGCCATCCGGCTCTCCTCAAGCAGCAGAAATGCGCGGCAGCGGAGGAAGGTGGGAAACAGTGTCTGCATAGTGAGGATGGGGATGGCGTAGCGCAGGCGAGGGTGCAGACCTCGAAACATGTTCAGAACCTGTTCCCGATCCTGCACGTCCTGGCCGAGATCAGCAAGCCGGTCGGCGCACTCCTTGAGGCGCCCGAAGTAGTCGATGATGGACGAGCCGCCCTGCTCGATGCGCCGGAACTCCGTGGCGAGGTAGACGGCCTGGTGCTCGGCATTCTCCATGAAGAGCGAGAGGATGGCAGGCCACACCTCGGCGGCCGTAGCGCCGCGCTGATGCACGAGACGGAAGATCTCCGGGCTCACACGTGTGTAGAGCCAGGAGAGGATATGGGCATCATCTTGTACCCAGGCGGCGTTGTTAGGGCGGGCCGCGCCGGTGATGTGGTCGATAACGGCAAACTTCTGAAATAGCACCTCGAACAGAGTGCGCCACTGTGAGAAGTTGGGTGGATTGAGGGTGAGGGTGAGGGGAACGTGTTGGTTGATGTGGATGCCGGCGAGGACAGAGAGGTTGGGAACCGTCGAGGAGGAGGCAGTGGGATCGGGCAGGAAGAGGGCGCCACCACGGGCGAGCGCGGACGGCGTGAGCAGGGACGGCTGTGGGCGTGCCGGCGTCGCAGGAGAAGGGGAGGAGCCTGGGCCAGCAAAGCTGGGATGGGGGGAGGGGGTGGCGGCGGAGGGGGAGGCGTCGCCATGGGTGCTGGAGGTTTTGGCAGCGGAAGCTGGAGTTACAGGCGAAGGATGGAACCAACGTCTGATACCATGTAGACCGTAGGAAGAATTGGGCAAAGCACCTTGCGGTGATCTCTGTATTACTCTCATGTATATAGTACATCAGGAGGCGCCGTAGCGCAGGTTTACAGGAGCGACGTGCGCTGGGAGGTGGTGATCATTCGGCTGTACGTGGGCACGACCAGGGCACCGAGGAGACCAGCGGTTTCTGCTAACAATAATTATGCGGTGAGAGATCTCATGGGGTCACGGGAGGAAACTATGAGGTTGTTAGAGGATGGCGCAAATCGGACACTAGAGACAGCCGGCGCCGACCGCCAGCCGGCGACGCGATGTATTGACCGGCTGGCCGCCGCAAGGAAGAGGTTGCTGCATGGACCCGACGCTGTAGCTCTTCTTCGTCTTACTCGGGCACCATAATCGAGGAGCGCATCAACCAGAGGTTCACACGCACTGCCCACCGTGCCTTCGCAGCCGCCCATCTTATCTGCGGTGAGAGGGAGAGAGAGGGGGAGAGGGAGCGAGGGAGGGAGGGCGAGAGAGAGGGCGAGAGAGAGAGAGAGAGAGAGGGGAGGGATGGAGGGAGAGAAAGAGAGGTCGCGTGCTTTCAAGCCTTCATTCGATGTGCTCGATGGCGGCAATTGCCGCCGTGTCCGAGCTCATCGGCGGGGATGACACTAACAATATGCAAGAGCACAATATTTTTTTTCCGACGGTGCTACGGCGGGCTTACGCCGGCCTGAACCATTTCATTATAACATAGAGTACATTTACATAGGTTGAGAGTTGAGGGAGAAGGTAAGATTACGAAAACAATTGGGTTGCAATCTCATAGATAAGTGGAACAACATAGAACACCAATCACGCAGAAGGTTCACGGCCTGCTCGTTGGAGTGATACGTCCAAAATGCATCACTATTTTATATCATAATTTATCCTTATTCATTGATATATTTCACGTTACGATGATGTTCTTATGTTGTTTTGGCCTATTTTACACAGTTTGCAACTTTCCGATGCCGAAGCAGCACACACAGGATTCAGCAGTAAAAAGTGGACGCTGAGTTGCCGAAGAAGAATACCTCCAAATTACCTGAAAATCGACGGGAGATATTTTCCAGACGGATCACGAAAGCACGCGAAAGGGCAACCAGAGGGGGGCCACAGGGTGTCCAGGCGCACTGGGGGCGCGCCCCCCTGGCCGCGTCGAGGGGGCGCCTGGAGCCCCTGGCCCACCTCCGGCTGCCCCCTTTTGCCTATATACTCTCCGTTATCCGAAAACCCTAAAAATGAGAGTTTTTACGGAGTTCCGCCGCCGCTCCGTGGCGGAAACCTACAGAGAAGAAAAAGCCATCTCCGGCGGGCAGATTTCGCCGGGGAGATCACCTCCCGGAAGGGGAGATCATCACCATCGTCATCACCATCGTCACGGGCATCATCGAGATCATCATCAACATCATCCCCAACATCAGCACCATCTCCATCTTCATCCAAATCTCATCTCACAATTGCAACTTGTGTTGTAACTCGTACTACCTATCCTCTCTACTCCATCGGTGTTGATTACTACTTTGTGGTGAATGCTATTGAGTTTTGTTGGAGAAATATTATTATGTCCAGATTGTTTATCACCCATTTATCTCCACTGATCATGATCTCTTTTATGTCTTGTGAGTAGTTACCTTAGTTCTTGAGGACATGGGAAAAGTCTTGTTGTTAGTAGTCATATGCTGTTGAAGTAATATGTGTTGTTTGATACTTAAGTTGTGTTGTCATTCTACTAGTGGTGTTGTGTGAGTCGAACACTCAACACTTCGCCTTATTAAGGACCTAGGGGAATACATTGTGTACAAAGAATGCTTACAGTGGGTTGTCGGAGTGACAGAAACCTGAACCCCAGTTCGCACGCTTTTGCACAAGGGATCAATGGATCATCGGTCGTATTGCTATGGTTAGGCTTTTGCCTTAAATTCTATCTTGTATTTGTGGATGCTTGCAAGGTGTTTAATCATAAGAGTGCACTCATCTTAGTCTAGAGAGTGTACTAGCATAGATCCACCCACTCAACACTTATCAACACATAACATAGTATCGATACGGAATATGGCGAAAGCACATGACTACCTCTCCCGTGTGTCCTCAGGAACGCTTTAGCCTTTATAAGTTCAGTTGCTAGGCCTCTCCTTTGCTCAGGAAGGATTGGGCCACTTGTCACTCTCAGTACCTTTTATTTTGCTTGCTTTTACTTTCCTGTCGCTTATATCAAGAAAACCCCTAAAAAGTTATCTTTCAGTGCTTGCAGTAATTTCTTGCTCAGAATCGCTTGTCAATACCTTCTTCTCCTCGTTGGGTTCGACACTCTTACTTATCGAAAACGTTGCAATAGATCCCTTACGGTTGTGGGTCATCAAGTACCGTTTTCTGGCGCCGTTGCCGAGGAACGTAGCGCTATTGGTAAAGTGAAACTGGTAAGGAAGTTTTTATAATTCTGTTTTTATTTTTGCTATTGCTGCTCTTTGTCCTTATGGACAACCTTGTTATTGGATCGTTGCTTGCGGGAAGACGCCCCACACCTGTGGTGGTTGCTCCTCCCCCTACTGAAATTGTGCCCTATAAAATACCAGCTGGTATTATCGATTATGTTTTGGCTAATCGTTATGCAGGAGACAGACATCCCGGTGAACACTTGCTATATCTGTCACAACTATGTTCATTATTTAAGCTTGCAGGTGTATCGAGGGAGTTTGTCATGAGGAAATTGTTTGCCGTATCACTTATAGATAAAGCTTCAGATTGGTATAGGCTTCTCGATAACTCACACTTGCTTGACTGGCAAGAGCTTATGTCTCTCTTTTATACTAAGTTTTATCCTCTTCAGGAAATTCATCGAGACAGGAACTATATCTATAACTTTATGTCTCGTGACGGAGAAAGCATTGCTCAAGCTTGGGGGAGATTGAAGTCCCTAATGCTCAAATGCCCTATTCATAAGCTTCCCAAGGAAATTATACTTACAAATTTTTATGCCAGGCTTTCTCGTCAGGATAAGGAGATGCTGGATGCCTCCTCTAGTGGGGTATTTCAGACGAAGAGTGTTGAAGAAAGGTGGGATCTCATTGAAAGGATCCAGAGGAATACCGAAGATTGGGAAATCGATAAAGGTATTGAACCCGCTATAAATTATGAACATGATTATATTGAGAGCTATGTGAAAACTGATTACTTCAATACTTTTTGCTCTAAGATTGGTCTTGATTCCCATCTAATGATTGATTTCTGTAAGAATTTTGCCTCTCACGTTGATTCTTTTAAAAAGAAGAGAGACCAGCATCATGAACCTTTTAAAGAGCTGCCTGTTGATATTCATGTTGCTGACCCTATTTTGCCTGCAGTTATATATGAAAAGCCTCCTTTTCCCGCAAGGATAAGGGAGCACTCTCTTGTGACAGGCGTAATAAATAAAAGTGAGAGAAGAGTTGATGAGCCTGAGGACCAGATCAAGGTCGATCCTCAAGTTGCATTGATTAAAGACCTTGTTACTAATGATGTTTTGGATTCTTATGTGAATTTTTGTGCTGTTTCCACTAACCTTGTCACAACCAAGAATAAAGGCCCAATTTCAGGTACTCCGGTGGTATCTGTTAAAATAGGAGATCACAATTATTATGGGCTATGCGATTTGGGATCGAGTGCAAGTGCTATCCCCTATTCACTTTATGAAGAGATCATCGGTGAGATTTCCCCTTGTGAACTTGAAGAAGTTGATGTTACCATTCATCTTGCAAACAGAACAACTATCTCTCCTATCGGAATTGTGAGGGACGTTGAAGTCCTATGTGGAAAGGTAAAATACCCTACCGACTTTCTAGTACTTGGTTCAGAGAGGGACAATTTCTGTCCTATTATTTTTGGTAGACCTTTTCTTAGAACTTGTGGAGCTATAATAGATTGCAAGAAAGGTAAAGTTTCTGTTGAATTCAATGGTGAGCCATATGAATTTAATTTTTCTAAGTTCTCTAAGCAACATCGTGGTACTGATTTACCTAGTGATGATAAAATTATTGAAAGTATTGCCTCTATTGCTATTCCCCCTAATGATCCTTTGCAGCAATATATGGAGGACCACGAGAATGATTTGCATATGCAGGAAAGAAATGAACTAGATGAAATATTCTTGAGGCAACCTGCTATCCTGAAGCACAACCTTCCGGTTGAACCTTTGGAAATTTTATCAAAACCAAAAGAAGACCCGGTGTTCGATCTTAAACCTCTTCCCGATACGCTCAAGTATGCTTATTTAGATGAAAAGAAAGTATATCCTGTTATTATCAACTCTAACCTTTCAGGATATGAAGAAGAGCGACTATTGGAAGTACTTCGTAAACACCGAGGCGCAATTGGCTATACCCTTGATGACCTTAAAGGGATTAGTCCATCTATCTGTCAACATACTATCAACCTTGACCCTGATGCTAAACCAGTTGTTGATCATCAACGACGGTTGAACCCGAAAATGATGGATGTTGTAAGAACTGAAATTCTCAAGCTTCTAGCCACAGGTATTATCTACCCTATAGCTGATAGTAAGTGGGTAAGCCCGGTACATTGTGTTCCTAAGAAAGGAGGTACAACTGTGGTTCCTAATGATAAGAATGAACTAATACCTGAGAGAATTATTATTGGATATAGAATGTGTATTGATTACAGGAAGCTGAACAAGGCAACCAGGAAGGATCACTACCCGTTGCCGTTCATCGACCAAATGCTTGAAAGGTTATCCAAAAATACCCACTTTTGTTATCTCGATGGTTATTCTGGCTTCTCTCAAATTCATGTTAACACTGCTGATCAAGAGAAGACCACTTTTACTTGTCCCTTTGGTACTTATGCTTACAGGCGTATGCCTTTTGGTTTATGTAATGCCCCTGCTACTTTTCAAAGGTGTATGTCTGCTATCTTTCATGGTTTCTGTGGGGATATTATGGAAGTCTTCATGGACGATTTCTCCGTCTATGGAACCTCCTTTGACCATTGTCTCCACAACCTTAATAAAGTTTTGCAGAGATGCGAGGAGACAAATTTGGTACTCAACTGGGAGAAGTGCCACTTCATGGCTAACGAAGGAATTGTTCTTGGTCACAAGATTTCTGAAAGGGGAATTGAAGTGGACAAGGCCAAGATCGAAGCTATTGAGAGGATGCCCTATCCAAGGGACATCAAAGGTATTCGCAGTTTTCTTGGTCATGCTGGTTTCTATAGAAGATTTATTAAAGACTTTTCTAAGACCTCGAGGCCCCTCACTAATCTTCTCCAGAAAGACATTCCTTTTGTATTTGATGAGGATTGTAAGGAAGCTTTTGAAGTCCTTAAGAAAGCTTTAATAACCGCTCCTATAGTACAACCACCTGACTGGAATTTACCTTTTGAGATTATGTGTGATGCTAGTGATTTTGCCGTTGGAGCTGTTTTAGGACAAAGAGTTGATAAGAAATTGAATGTTATACATTATGCTAGCAAAACCCTTGATAGTGCTCAAAGGAATTATGCTACTACTGAGAAGGAATTCTTAGCTGTAGTATTTGCTTGTGATAAGTTTAGGCAGTATATTGTTGATTCCAAAGTTATTATTCATACTGATCATGCTGCCATTAAGTACCTTATGACAAAGAAGGATGCCAAGCCAAGGCTTATCAGATGGGTACCCCTTCTCCAAGAATTTGATTTGCAGATTGTTGATAGGAAAGGGGAAGACAATCCGGTGGCGGACAATCTTTCAAGGATGGAAGATATACCGCATGATCCCATCCCAGTCAACGACAGTTTTCCAGACGAACAACTTGCCGTTGTAAAAGTACAATCTCCTTCCGATCCTTGGTTTGCACATTATGCTAATTTTATTGTTGCAAAGTATTTGCCTCCAGGTTTAACATTTCAGCAAAGGAAGAAGTTCTTTCATGATTTGAGGCACTACTTTTGGGATGACCCACATCTTTTCAAAGAAGGCCCCGACGGGATCGTGAGAAGATGCATACCGGAACATGAGCAGAAGGACATTCTCAGACAGTGTCATGATAGTCCCTATGGAGGACATCATGTCGGTGAGAGGACTGCACATAAGGTTCTTCAATCAGGTTTTTATTGGCCTACTCTCTTTAAGGATGCTAGAAATTATGTTTTAGCCTGTGATAAATCTCAGAGAGTTGGTAACATTATTAGAAGGAATGAGATGCCTATGAATTACTCACTAGTGATTGAACCTTTTGATTGCTGGGGTTTTGACTTTATGGGTCCTTTTCCTTCTTCGCACAAGTACACGCACATTTTAGTAGCTGTTGATTATGTGACCAAGTGGGTTGAAGCAATCCCCACTGAAAGTGCTGATCACAAGACGTCTTTGAAAATGCTCAAGGATGTAATTTTTCCTAGGTTTGGTGTACCTAGGTATCTCATGACTGATGGAGGATCACACTTCACGCACGGAGCTTTTAGAAAAGCTTTAGCCAAATACGATGTCAATCATAGAATTGCTTCACCATATCATCCTCAAACTAGTGGGCAAGTTGAGCTCACCAATAGAGAGATTAAGTTGATCTTACAGAAGACAGTAAACAGAAATAGAAAGGACTGGTCAAACAAGTTAGGAGATGCTTTGTGGGCGTATAGAACTGCTTACAAAAACCCCATGGGCATGTCCCCCTATAAGATGGTGTATGTCAAGGCTTGCCATTTGCCATTAGAGTTAGAGCACAAAGCTTCCTGGGCTGTTAGAGAGCTTAATGCTGACCCAAAATTAGCTGGTGAGAAGCGTCTCATGAACTTGACTTCTCTAGATGAATGGAGAAGTGAAGCTTATGAGAGCGCTAAAATGTTCAAGGAAAAGGTAAAGAAGTGGCATGATAGGAAGATTCTGAAACGTGAATTTAATGTTGGTGATAAAGTTTTGTTGTTTAGATCCCATTTCAGGTTTTCTCCAGGCAAACTACTTTCCAGGTGGGAAGGGTCATTTCATATTGAAGAAGTCTATCGGTCTGGTGCAATTAAGATTAACAATTTTGAAGGCACCAATCCTCAAGTTGTGAATGGGCAAAGACTTAAACATTACATAGCAGGAGACCCTGTCAATGTTGATGTGAATATAATATACACAACAACTCACGAAGAACATGTTGCAGCCCTGTTTCAGACGCCAGCAGAAGCAGAATAAAGAAAAGGTATGTATTACGGTAAGGAAACATCGCGAACCACCATAAAAGTTCCGTATTATGAGTTTTTGCAAAATTAGTAAAAATCTGAGCCTAAGTGGAGCCGGAGACGAGCTCCAGGGGGTCCAGGCGCCCCCCTGGCGCGCCGTACCTCCTGGCCGCACCGGGAGGCCGACTGGACACCCGGAAGTCCGTCTCCGACCCCGCTTTAGCCTATTACCTTCCTTTTTGTACACAAATTTTTGCTATATATTTGCCCGGATTGTTCCGGCAACGTATCTTGCGATTTCGTGTGTTTTCTTTTCGATCTGTTTCTGCCAGGGAATCTTTCAGCTGAATCTAGGTGACATGGCTTCTCCAAGTTCCCCGAAGGACAAGTTCGTCGTCAACGTCATCAACCCTTACCTCACTGAGGTGAAGAAGCACCCTCAGGTTGTTCGGATGGAGGACGGTGTCCTTCATCAAGAAGATCTGATGGGACCTATCAAGGAGGGGAGCATCCAGGCCAGGCTGGAAGAAGTGGAGCAAGAAGTCTTCAAGTACAAGAAGATGATCGAGCGTGGTGTTGAAGCTAACTTTGACATCATCAACGAGCTGAAGACCTACTTCCTGAAGGAGATGTGGAAAAGCATCACCGCGTCTGAAGAAAGAATTGAAGAGCTCCAAGGGCAAATTTATGATCTACATAACCAGAACTGTGAGTATGAACTAAGGCTTATGCGCATGGGTATGGGTGCTGCATGCATGATTTAGGAGACAAACTTCTCATATGAGACTGGAGAACCCCTTCCATGGAAGTGTTTCGCCGAGGACTACGTGATCAATGCCAACAAGAATGAGGAGTGGAATCTCCTTGGGTAACGGCATTCCCTTGGCTTGTTCCAAGCTTGGGGGAGTGCCCGGTATCTTTATCTTCATCTTTTGTCTTTTAGAGTCAAGTAGAGTCATATCATGTTTAGGGAGGTTGCTATATGAAATAGGTGTGTGCACTGAGGTCTATCATTCCTTCGGTGGAGAGATTGTATCCGTGAGTGTGGAGTCGTCTATGATGGAATATTAATGAGAAGTTTATTGGTTCCTTTTGCTGCACTCGGTATTCTCTTCACGCAATCGACCTTATATGATGATTCTTTTGGGGAGTATTGACCTTATATCAGGTATAGCTGTGAAAACTTTATTTAATCTTGGCAAACATAGCTTTGGTGATAACAACAAGCATGATTTTCTTAAAAGTATCGACATAGCCAAAACCTTTATGTTATTATGCTTGAAGTGTTATGCTGACAAGGAAGACAACTTGATGTGTTATGCTTATTTCAATGTTTATGCTTTATATTGTTTTGCATCTTAGTCATTATCAATTGTCTGCTCTCTCAAACTCTTTGCTAGCCTAACTCTGTACCAAGTGGAATTCTGCTTGTGCATCCATACCCTTAAGCCAATACCTTCCATATGAGTCCACCATACCTTCCTATTCGTGGTATTCCACTACCACCTCCTAAGTACAGAATTTATGTGTTATCCTTAAATGTTCAAAATCTTTTATTTTGTGCCTCTGCTTTAGCTCATGAGGAAGTAATAGTTAATTCATGGTCTTTTTGAGTTGGACAAGCTTCACCCCGGGATTGCATGTCTAATGTGCAAACCCATAATACGAGAAGGAACTGGCAAAGAGTGCGCCCGGCTCAAAAATAATATAACAAACAAACCCTCCTTCACGCTTTGTTCATGAGAAATCAGAAAACTTTGGCAGTGATAAACAAAGGAGATTAAGAGGATGTGATCGTCCTCGTGCGGGAGCCGTTCCTCGAAACTTGTCCAGCTCGAGAAGTAATTGAGTTATCTATTAGCATTCGTTGACAAATCATGCACCTCTCAAAACTTGTTTTCATTCTGTTTGATTTAAGGATAGCACATGAGTTTTCCCTACTACCCTAGAGCAGGGCCTATCTTTTAATCTTAGATTGAGTCAGTTATTCCTACTTCCTTCTATTCTTAAATAGAGCAGACATTTGATGTTGACAAGGATTCATTCATATAAAGTTGCATTAAGATTTGTCATATCATATCCTTGTTGACATTATCATTTGATAAGTAAGTTGTTTGTCAAGCCCAGCTAAGGCAAATATCTTCGTTTGTGTTAACACTTTCACTTCTTGCCTTATAACATGTTCTTTCAAAAGCTTCAATTAATCTCATCAAAACATAAGAGGAAGAGCAAAAGTTAAATCTATTTGTTGTTCTTTGACCAAAGGACATGTTTGGTATGATTTGATGAGTTTCCTTAGCCCTACTTTCGAATATAAGTGTTATCACTCTTTTATAAGGGCCTTATGAGTTGAAGATTGCTGTTGAGGATATTTGAGTTGGTAAAGAAGCTGTGATGCTTCTTGTCCGTATTCTATTTATCGACACTTCACTCTCTAAACTTGTGGACAGGTTTACCGAGCTCAGTATTCGCTTGGGGACAAGCGAGGTCTAAGCTTGGGGGTGTTGATACGTCCAAAATGCATCACTATTTTATATCGTAATTTATCCTTATTCATTGATATATTTCACGTTACGATGATGTTCTTATGTTGTTTTGGCCTATTTTACACAGTTTGCAACTTTCCGATGCCGAAGCAGCAGACGCAGGATTCAGCAGTAAAAAGTGGACGCTGAGTTGCCGAAGAAGAATACCTCCAAATTACCTGAAAATCGATGGGAGATATTTTCCAGACGGATCACGAAAGCACGCGAAAGGGCAACCAGAGGGGGGCCACAGGGTGTCCAGGCGCCCTGGGGGCGCGCCCCCCCTGGCCGCGCCGGGGGGCGCCTAGAGCCCCTGGCCCACCTCCGGCTGCCCCCTTTTGCCTATATACTCTCCGTTATCCGAAAACCCTAAAAACGAGAGTTTTTACGGAGTTCCGCCGCCGCTCCGTGGCGGAAACCTACATAGAAGAAAAAGCCATCTCCGGCGGGCAGATTTTGCCGGGGAGATCACCTCCCGGAAGGGGAGATCATCACCATCGTCATCACCATCGTCATCACCATCGTCACGGGCATCATCGAGATCATCATCAACATCATCCCCAACATCAGCACCATCTCCTTCTTCATCCAAATCTCATCTCACAATTGCAACTTGTGTTGTAACTCGTACTACCTATCCTCTCTACTCCATCGGTGTTGATTACTACTTTGTGGTGAATGCTATTGAGTTTTGTTGGAGAAATATTATTATGTCCAGATTGTTTATCACCCATTTATCTCCACTGATCATGATCTCTTTTATGTCTTGTGAGTAGTTACCTTAGTTCTTGAGGACATGGGAAAAGTCTTGTTGTTAGTAGTCATATGCTGTTGAAGTAATATGTGTTGTTTGATACTTAAGTTGTGTTGTCATTCTACTAGTGGTGTTGTGTGAGTCGAACACTCAACACTTCGCCTTATTAAGGACCTAGGGGAATACATTGTGTACAAAGAATGCTTACGGTGGGTTGCCGGAGTGACAGAAACCTGAACCCCAGTTCGCACGCTTTTGCACAATGGATCAATGGATCATCGGTCATATTGCTATGGTTAGGCTTTTGCCTTAAATTCTATCTTGTATTTGCGGATGCTTGCAAGGTGTTTAATCATAAGAGTGCACTCATCTTAGTCTAGAGAGTGTACTAGCATAGATCCACCCACTCAACACTTATCAACACATAACATAGTATCGATACGGAATATGGCGAAAGCACATGACTACCTCTCCCGTGTGTCCTCAGGAACGCTTTAGCCTTTATAAGTTCAGTTGCTAGGCCTCTCCTTTGCTCAGGAAGGATTGGGCCACTTGTCACTCTCAGTACCTTTTATTTTGCTTGCTTTTACTTTCCTGTCGCTTATATCAAGAAAACCCCTAAAAAGTTATCTTTCAGTGCTTGCAGTAATTTCTTGCTCAGAATCGCTTATCAATACCTTCTGCTCCTCGTTGGGTTCGACACTCTTACTTATCGAAAACGCTGCAATAGATCCCTTACGGTTGTGGGTCATCATGGAGCATCTGTTAGACCAAAGCATGAGGTCGTCTGCAGCTCAGTGGGCGATGAGATGGATAGGTTGCAGTTCCTGCCTAAAAACTTTTGCATTTCTTCTTTTCCAGACGTTCCAAAGAACAACAATGATGACCGTTGATCGTGGTCTGTTGGCCAGGTCCATTCCCCAAAGGTGCTGAAGGTCCAACGGTATTGTAGCAGAAAGAGAGCTCAGTTCCCGCCAAAGAGGGAGAAGATCTAGACATTGAAAGAACATGTGACTCGTTGATTCAGCGGCTAGGCAGAACGTGCAGCAGTTGGAGTCAGTTAGGCCCCTGTTGAAGCGTATTTTATTGGTGAAGAGTCGATTTTTACTTGCGAGCCATAGAAATATTCTGCATTTGTTGGGTGCATAATTTTTCCAAATGGCCGGAGCGAAGTAGTCGAGAGGCGTGTCGCTCCAAATGGCCGAGTTGCAAGTCAGCGGCTTGCCGTCGATACGCCCAATTCGTTTGTCATGTACCTGCACATTCAAGGAGACAGTTGCCAGCATAGCGCGTAGGTTTTCTAGTTCTAGTTCAGCGACATGAGAAAGGTGAGGCGCCAAATCCAGATTAAAAGTCGGAATGCTCAGTACCCGTGCAACGTTGGCCGAGGGTATGAGAGTATGGGAGAAAAGAGCAGGGAAAACTGTTGCAAGATTTTGGCTGGAGTTATGTACCCAGAGGTCCAACCAAAAGGCGGTGGTCATACCATTGCCAATATGCACCTTGGTTATTGATCGAAAAAATTCAAGCCCCTTGGAAATGTCGTGCCAAACATTAGATTCTAAAGGGTGAGGCGTATCAAGGTCCCTGTTATCAGACCATCCATACTTGACAGCGAGTTGGGAGCGAGTCCCAGAATCAAAAGTTGAGTGAAGCTTATTTAGGTGGGAAAGCAGAAGGAAAGAGTTTAAGTGATGCAGAGAAGAAAAACCTAGACCCCCTCGAGAGAACGGCGCACACACGAACTCCCAAGCCACTTTACACTGACCACCCGAAACTTTATCTTGACCCGCCCAGAAAAAGGCCCTACAACGTTTATCGATTTCCAGGACAGTACCCATAGGCAGCAGGAGAGCGTTCATGGCATAGATTGGTAAGGCTCGAAGCACTGCCCTAACCAAAACAACACGACCTGCAAGGGTGAGGAGAACCCCTCGCCAACCCGCGAGACGACGGTCAATCTTGTCAATGATGAAGAAGAAATCTTTTAGGTTTAATTTGTGAGTGGAAAGAGGGAGGCCAAGGTAGGACTGAGGGAACGAAGCAACCGTGCAACCAAAACTAGTTGCAAGTTGAGATGCGAGATCCGGATCAACATGAATTGGAGCAAAAGTGCTTTTGTGGAAGTTAATCACCAGCCCGTGGCTTTGGAGAAATCAAGAAGGATAGATTTTAAAGTTTGCAGTTGGTCATGGTCAGCTTGCAAAATGGTAAGAGTGTCGTCAGCATATTGAAGAATCGGGCAAGGAATGCTCGGATCGATCAGGTGTATAGAAGGCCATTTGTGACGCCCGGATAGTTAAGCTACAATAACCATCCGCTAATGATGCCACGTCAGCACAATTACTGTTGCTAATCTTGCGATGATACAAATCTCGTTCAAATTTCAAATTTAAAATAAAGTCAAACAATAAAAGTTTTCAAATACTAAAACTAAAATGTTCTAAATGGGTCAATTAAATCATAAGTACTTATGGTGAAGAAACCACATTCTTATAAAACGTTTAAATGCACTTAAATAAATAAGGCAGTGGCAAAACAAATATTCAAATGCTTCTAAAATAATAAACAATTTCAAACCTATTTTATTTCTGTGCTAAACTGTTTGTGGTAGTGGCCTAAATTGTAACACTATTTTAGGTGTCACTTTTGTATTTTGTTGAAACTAAACTAAAACAGATTAGAAGTAAAAGAAAATTAAGAAAAGGAAAACATTACAAAAAAAAGAACAAACAAAAACAAAGAAAAGGACCCCCTGGCCAGCTGGGCCTCGGCTCAATTGGCCGGCCCATCACAACCCAGCCGGCCTCCCCTTATCCCCCCCACTCACCTAACCCTAACCAACCCAGGCCCCCACTTCCCCCCGATCCCCACTTCTCCCCCCGCCTGGATCGGATCGGACCAGGAGGGCCCGGTCCCGCTGGTCGCGCCCGACGTCCCCGCCGGCGACTGGACGACCGCACCGTCGCCGGACCGCCACCGCACCATGCCAGCCTCCCCATCCCCTTCCCCGTCGGACGCCTCTCGCTGGATCGCCTCGCCCCCAACAGCGCCGACCTCGACCTCTTCGTCCCCGACTCCGTTCGCCTCGCTGTTGCGAGCTCCGACCACCCCCGAGCTGCCTCGAGCCCATTGTCGCCCCCTACAGCTTCGGGGTGAGCTGTTGCGCTGGTTGCGCCCTTCCCCTCCTTCTCTTACCGTCGCTAGCTACAGCGCTGCGCTAGACCGAGCTCCGGCAGCCGCGGCCCCCGTCGCCGGCGCGCTATCGCCACTCCCTGGCCAAACCGAGGCCGCGCTCGTCGCACCCGCTCCCTTCCCGCGGCGCTGCCCATCACGCTCGCGCGCGCCCGAGCCTTCACGGCTCCGGCCGCAGCCTGCCGTCCGCGCCTCCCCCCGCTTCGCTCCGGCTCCGGCCGCCCGGCCATCGCTCTAGCCTCCTATGGCCTCGCCGCTCCCACTTCCGGTGACCGGCGCCGCGCTGGTGACCATCCGGGCCGTTGGCTGCGCCTGAGGCTAGCGCCCGGCTCTCCTCGGCGGACGCCTGTGCGCCCAGCGCCCGCATCACCACTCGCCCGTCGCCCCGACACCCCAAACCCGCTAAGGCCCCCAGGGCCACTGCCAGGTGGGGCCCCATGGCCCCAGAACGTTTTAAAATAAAAGAATATATATATATAATAATAATAATTAAAATATAGTTAATTAATTAATTTACTTAACTCGTTAGTTTAATTAAACAGTAATTAGATTAGCTAAATCCTAGTTAAACTAAACAGTGTATGACATGCGGGACACGCACGTCAGTTTGACCCAGTCAACCCCCTGTTGACTGCTGACATCATGCTGTCGTCATGATGACGTCAGCAGACACTGTTTTGGATAATTTTGATTTAAAATAACTAAATAAATTCTAAAAATGGTTAAATCTTTTAAAATTAATATAAAATAAACCGTAGCTCGGATGGAAAAACTTTGTACATGAAAGTTGCTCAGAACGATGAGACGAATCCACATACCGAACAAGCAACATTCCCCCTCTGCTTCATTTGCCCGAAAATGGCTAACACTGGGAATACCTTCCCGGATGTTTTCCATCCTCGCCAGTATCACTCAGTACCGCATTAGGTCACACGTAGCATCGCGCTTTGCCATGTTATGCTTTGTGTTACAATTGTTTGCTTTATATTTATTGTTTCTTCCCCCTCTTCTCTCCGATAGACACCGGGGCTGAGACCGCTGACAGTGCCACGATGATCGACGGTGTCGACGACGACCCCTCCTTCTTGCCAGAGCAACCAGGCAAGCCCCCCCTCTTGATCACCAGATATCGCCCATTCCCCTCTCTCTTATTCTTGCATTAGGTTTGCTACTGTTGTTGGTTCGACAACTCCTATTCTGTTTCATAGCCTGTCATTGTAGCTACAACTGTTGATACCTTTACCTGCTATCCTAATGCATAGTATAGGATGCTAGTACTCCATCAGTGGCCCTACATTCTTGTCCGTCTGCCATGCTATACTATCGGGTCGTGATCACTCGGGTGGTGATCACGGATATATATATATTATACTATTACATACACATGATGATGATTCAGATATGGGGGTTGAAGGGGCAGGTGGTTCCACACACGTAGTGGTGGGCCTGGGTTCCCGGCAGCCCCCTGATGGTTACTTTGTGGCGGAGCGACAGGGCAGGTTGCGACCACCTAGGAGACAGGTGGGCCTGGCCCTGGTCGTTGTCCGCGGTTATTTCATAATAACACGTTTAACGAGATCTTGGTATTTGATCCGAGTTTGGCCATTGGCCTATACGCACTAACCAGCTACGTGGGAATAGTTATGGGCACTCGACGTCATGGTATCAGCCGAAGCCTTCTTGACGTCAGCGACTTAGCGGCGCGCGTCGGATTGGACCGGAACACCTACTCTGGTATTAGGAGAGGCTAGGTCTGCTTACCGGCCGCCCTCGCAACGTGCAGGTGTGCATTGGGTGATGGGCCCAGACCCCCGTGCGCTTAGGGTTTAGACCGGCGTGCTGACCTCTCTGTTGTGCTTAGGTAGGGCTGCGACGTGTTGATCTTCCGAGGCCGGGCATGACCCTGGAAAGTGTGTCCGGCCAAATGGGATCGAGCGTGCTGGGTTATGTGGTGCACCCCTGCAGGGAAGTTAATCTATTCGAATAGCCGTGTCCCTCGGTAAAAGGACGACCCGGAGTTGTACTCTGACCTCATGACAACTAGAATTGAATACTTAATAAAACACACCCAGACAAATTCCAGTTATAACAGACAAGTTCCAGTTATAACTCGGTGGTTGCTCTCTCACAGGGTGATGTGCGGGAGGATCGCCGGGTAGGATTATGCTATACGATGTTACTTGGTGAACTTACCATCTACTCCCTTCTACTGCTGCAAGACGGAGGCTGTGAGAAGCGGGGATACTTGTTACTTTCCAGCTACCCTCATCTTCTGCTGCAAGATGGAGGCTACGAGAAGCGTAGTCTTCGATTGGATTAGTTATCCCCCTCTTATTCTGGCATTCTACAGTTTAGCCCACAGATATTACCCTTTACACATATATCATTGCATATGTAGTGTAGATCCTTGCTTGCGAGTACTTTGGATGAGTACTCACGGTTGCTTTGCTCCCCCTTTTGTTCCTTCTTATCGGTTGATGCAACCAGATTGATGGAGTCCAGGAGCCAGAAGATCCCGAGGATGTTTCTACGTGGAGTTTGGCTTCGAGGAGTTGTTAGGAGGTCCCAGGCAGGAGGCCTTGCCTTTTCGATCGTTGTTACTTTTGTGCTAGCCTTCTTAAGGCAAACCTGTTTAACTTATGTCTGTACTCAGATATTATTGCTTCCGCTGACTATTGTGTTTTCGAGCTTATGTATTCGAGCCCTCGAGGCCCCTGGCTTGTAATATAAAGCTTGTATTATTTTAATTTGTGTCTAGAGTTGTGTTGTGATATCTTCTAGTGAGTCCCTGATCTTGGTCGTACACATTTGCGTGCATGATTAGTGTACGGACAAATCGGGGGCGTCACAAGTTGGTATCAGAGCCGACTGCCTGTAGGAATCCCCCTTTCCAACTCCTTGGCCGAAGTTGAGTCTAGTCTTTGGAAAACAAATTTACTAACTTGTTGTGTGGCTTACGGGCCCACAACACCAATGGGTGGTATTAGGATCTTTTACTCCTCGTCTATACTCTGGGACTCTGATCTCTCTTCTATTCGGGTTAAAAGATTCTACTAACTCTGACTCTAGGTTCTCGCAACTATTTCTCCCGGAGAGCCCTCATTCCGGAAGATCACCTGCTCCGTCAGAAGATTCTGAGGATATCTCTCGATATTTCCCCAAGACCCTTGTGCTCATCGCCTTTGCGATTCACTGCCACTGATATATCCGTATGGATATCTGCATGCACTTGTTATTCTCATGATCATTCCTCGTCGCTCTTGTTGTTACAAGATGCCTCGAAATATTCTCCCTTGTCCCGAGAATCCTTTGAGTTTACTGTCTGGCAGTTTTATTTTGCATGAAAACCCTTACGGTTATTTCCTCACACTTATCAAGGATCCGTTCTTCTCAATTGTTCATGTGTCTCACAAAATTCTTCGGAATACTTTTTGATCTTTCGAAAATCCTCTACAACATGTTACTCTTGAAATTCTTGCCTGCTTGCATTATGGTTAATTCCATATGACTAGTAGTCTTCATTGACAACCATTATCTTAGCCATTTGGAGCCTATTGAGTCAATGTGTGCGCATGCACGCATTCATCAGGTTATCCTTTTTGAAGTTTTCTTTCCGACTCGATGTCATTCCGGACATGAGTTGGTTCTCGGTAATTCAAACATTTATTGATTGACCAACTAAGTGTTTTCCGCTTATCCATCCTGGATCAGAGTATATGCTTCTGGTCCTTCATTCTAGAAACCATAATTTCTTTCTATTTAAGCATCAGACTAATCAGGTGATTCTTGAATCTGATGCCTCTGCATTCTTCCTTCCTGTGAGTGAGTATCGATTTTTACATCAGCTCCATTATGGACCGCCCGATCCATTGTTGGATTGTTATCCGACAGTGTCCTTCTTATTCAAACACCTTGTGAGTTCTTCCCCTGATACATAATGCCATTGGTAAATTGTATCCTCTGCTTTGACAAACATGCTCTACTTTTGAGCTGATGATATTCACTTTTGAAACTTGTGGTATATGTTACTAAGATGCCCGATTGGTTGAACCTATGCCTTCCCGTAATCCGTGAGAACCCGAAAGATTTCACAAGTCATACTCTTTCGGTGTTCTGCCAAATAAAATTCCAACACTACAGTTTTATCAAAGCGAGAGGTGAATGAAATGATATGCATTAAAGAAGTGGGAGTCGACCTTGAACTTTGTGTTCATGCCCATGAAAATGATGTAGACCGTCTCGGAAGCTTCTTGCAATATGATTATCCAGTTGTATGATTCTTTCGGTATTCTTGAATTGATTCCTTATAGTTATGGTTCCGACCATGCTATCCTGATCTGGTATCTCTGATGGGAATTCATTCCAATGCCTCGTCCATTTTTGGCAAGGTTGAAGTATCTACTGTCATATGTCAATGACCCGGTTCTACTTCTATCATGTTCTACCTTCGAGTACTACCCCCTGGTATATCGAAGATGCCTTGCCATTGCACCACATCTTACTAACTTTATTGAAGGAATATCTTTCCTTGTCGTAATCACCCTATGGGTTCTGGGTTGTGGTCAACCGAGGACACTGACTAGTGAAATTATTCCGCACTATAAATCAAATACCCCTAGTATTTTTACTGGGAAATTTTGAACTCAATCTAGTCATTCCAAGACTATCGGCTGCATCCTGGTCTTGCTATCTTTGACTGTGCTACCTCGTCCTTCTCTGGTGCACGAATTCTTCAGTGTGTGAGCACGACTTACGTCAAGCTTTCAACATCATGTTGCTTGTCTTGAAAGGCAACTTGGTTCCGAGCTTACATCTTATATATTGATACTATAACTTACCACTTCGTCATTCCCTTGCTTGTTGGCGTTGTTATTTGATTGCATCCTCTTGAAACCTCCCGGAAAATGTGTCGGATCACCTTCAACACTTTGACTTCTTCCGAGTTGTCAAATGTGTTCATGATGCGAAATACCCTCCTTGCCCTCGATGATTTTTATTATCACCAGCAACACCCTTGACTTCCTCTCATCGCGAACTTGTCCACATTATGAGTACAACTTGCTCTCCAGCTAGTGTTGTGTTTTGCCTTGAAGTATTACTGTCTTTTATGTCGAGAATGTTGTGGGGATTGCTCCACCTCTTAGAAATTCTCGGTATGATGATACTTCTCACCATCACCATTCTTCCTTGGTCCCCGTGATGTTTATAACCGGGATACCAATATGCTAATGATGCTACTTGAGTTCTGCACTGCTAGCAACCCTATTGCTCTGAAGTTAACAATCGATAGTTCGTTCTTAGACTGTTGGTTATTGAATTGTCACTCTAACATTGATCTTGCTGCCTATGGTCATATTTCGGGCACACCTTTCACCTAATGATTAATGGTGTATGTTTTTTTTCGAGCATACAACATTATATCATTTGAATTGATAAGTGTCATCCTCTTGTTCACATTATTGTGGAAATCCATCCATTTGGAATTCTCGATGAATTGTCGCTGAGCCCATCAACCACCTCCTCATCCTATCCTTGGTTTAATGATGAACTATTGTTTCGGGATCCCGCTCCCATAGTTCATTTCCCGATAATCCTGCAATGTCATTTCGTCGATTTGTGCTGCACCTTTTCTTCTCAAACATCCCGAGTCTGAGGTATCATGACACCAATCAGATCTGAATCTCGATCAGATATGATGGTTGGGACAACTTTCTAGTAGTTATAATGTCGGTCCATTGATGACCCAGTAATCTGATGTCATGCCTAGCACCCCTGGCTGGAGGACCTATCATTATAATTTCTTTTGCAAGGATAATCATTCTTTCAGGAGGAAATTGCATGACTTATTTTGTAAGTTGCTCCTGATGGATCATTTGTGGAAACACCATATCATTGCTACCTCGAAGCATGGTAATGATACCCCGCTCATCAACACGAACATTGGAGGCGCGATGCTAAGTGTTTCTTGGTCAGTTATACAAACACCGTTGAATGGGTAATATCTTGATTAATCCTCGCCTCTTTATCTGAATGGTTGGGTACTTGCTCTCCTAACCTGTCGGGGATATACCCCGCGGTATGAACCGGCCGGAATTATAACCCGGCCGGACTTGGCAGTTTACTTAAGATGGTTTACACTTGGCAAAATATTGGTAACCCGGCAGGTGGTTCATGGATGACAAGGCCCAAGGCCCGGAAGGCCGGTTCATATTAATTGTGGGCTGGTTTATGAAGAAAGCATAAGGAATATCCTCTTACAAAGGAAGCAAGACTAGGACTCCTTGTAATAGATCAATCCTAGTCCTACTAGGACTAGTCATGTAACCCGCCCCTTCAACATATATAAGGAGGGGCAGGGCTCCCCAAAGAGGACAAGTTACAAGTTGGGGGAGAAGTTTAGACAAGTTTCTAGGGTTAGAGACCAAGAGCCGGTTTACCGGCGACACCACGAGGATCATAATGAGACCTAGCCTCAAACAACACGTAGGGTTATTACCGGATGATGTTTCCCGGGGCCCGAAGCTATCTAAACCCTTGTCTTACATCGCGTCTCTTGATTCCGCCCAACCCCTCTCAAGCTACTACATAGATGCGCGGCGCCACAACTAAAGTCCGATATACCGGACATCTGACGTGTTAATTCCACGACAGTTGGCTCCCACCGTGGGGCCAGCGCAAGGTGGTGTTGAGTTCTTGAAGGGATCTTTTTCAAAGGATCCAAGAGTTCGTAGTTTTCCAGATAAACGGATCTCCATCAACGACGAGCAGCCCGAAGAGCATATACAAGATTCAAGATCAAAAAAGTTTAGGATCCATAAGAAGCATGTGTAGCAGACCAGAAATTTCTTTCGTCCGTTCCTTGCGATCCGTCGAGTTACGTACAAGGAGGAAACTGCGCTGGACAGATCACATCGGGAGCAGCTGGCGTATGCCAGTTCGCTTCAAATCCTAGAGTTTAAAGGAGCAAAACAATCTGGTTAGCTACCACGTACTCACGTGAATACCCAAATCAAAGGATTAATTACTTGTGATGTGCTGGATGGAAGCCAAGATGGAAACCAGACCAAGTCGCCGAGGCCGACGGATTTGACGGTTCTGTTCTCCGTGTCCCAATCTAAATTGGTGTCATATTCCATTGATTTTGCATGGCGTGGTTCCCTAGGCCTGCTGCCGATATTTTCAAACGGACCAAGGCAACGACCCGGAAACTGAGCCAGGTACAATCCAGATTACTATAGGACTAAGTCTCCGCTGCCTCGTGTACTCCCTTGCGACCGTCCGAGCCGCCACCGCGGCACCCCTCGGCCACTACGCACGAAGCCGCTGTCCAGGAGCGACTATCTCCATCGGCCGTTCTACTGGAGACGCGCCCCCGCGGCCTCAAAAGCCGGCCCTGCCAGGGACCGTTGTACGGCGGGTCAAAGGCATGAAGACCGATTTCAGCTAGCATTCGGATGCCTGAAGAAAGATCAAATCAGTTTTTATATCCCTTTAATACACGAAGAAGCAAACATCTCAAAGGCACAAGTTTCCAGCGCAGTATTACGTACGGGACAACTCCGGCCATGCACGTACCGTGTGCAAAACAGGAAATCATCAGTATATTTGATATGAAGGCCGTCTGCTGGTCTTGTTTACATGGGGCTGCACTGGAATATGTCCAATGTTATCCAATACTAGTATCCGCATTCATCCGGAAAATAAATCAGGTGTTATCTATTCTCAATATTTATAGCACATATTAATTCTTCTGGAACAATTACTCTGTCTTTCAATATATTTTATGCAGGACAAAGTCTACTACAGAAGTGACATCATAAATTTGAGGCTCGCACCGGCTTAGATGTCGTGGTCAACTCTCGTGCCTGCACCGGCTACCACTGCTGCGACTTGTCAGTCCGCGCCCACGCGCGCTGGTCTCCAACACCGCGGCTGACTCCCTCACCAATGGACGTGCACGCGCCACCGCTTCCGCGATCCGGTCCTCGTTAACACACCGGTGCCGCACCCGTCCTCATAAACCGGCCCAGCGGATACGCGTGCAGTCGCTTTACTGTCCGCACCTGCGATTAACTCGCCCGTGCGTGCCGGTTTAAAATACCACGGCCAACTCATCTGTTCTCCAGACGAATCAGGTGATATCTATCCTATTTATTTTAAGACTTGTTAATTCATCCGAGCAAAAATACCTGGCCCAGTTGTATTTTATATGCAGAAAAATTATTCATTATAAAATGGTATTATACCACGGAGGTGGAGGCACGCCAAACATTGTTCGACACAAGTGATCGTCGTTGTTCCACGGATTCAAGCGCCGGTTTACAACGCCTTGGCCGTCTTTCACGACCGCGCCAGTTTACAATGCCGTGGCCATCTTTCGCGACTACACCGGTTTATAATGCCGCGGCCATCTCTCACGACTGCGCCCGCTCACAACGAGGAAGACAACTAGCCCGTCGGCGCCGGCTGACCCATCTGCTATTCGAGCAAATCAGGTGTTATCCTTCTTATATATTTTATCATTTTATTTCCCCTGAGCACCATTACACTACCCTATTGGTGTTTTCTATATACAGGTAAAATCATTGTTATACTGCGGATATAAAACACGCACTGGCAACGTTCTACAATGGTGTTTTTATCTGTGTCCATTACTTGATGAAACGGACGGCCGGTTCACGCATCCGCACTGGTTTACAACACGGAGGACAACTTGCTCGTCTCCGCCGGTTTACAACCCCACAGCCGGTTTAACTGTTTGAGCCGCCTCTGATGCTGCGGTCGTCTTACTGTCCGCCCTGCGATCCGGTCTATTCGACATACCGGTTAGGCTAAACAGACACCGATGAGGATCATAAGGTCCAAATTCACTCAGGTGATATCCATCCAAAGTTTATTTCTCTTGATGTATATCATTTTCATCAAGAAAACAAGATGCTTTGAACAAACTGCAGAAGGGACCAAACTAGGGGGCTACGGATCACATATGAATCCTCGACGAAATCTTTTCTGGTCCGGTCTACATAATGTTCTTGTCCTTAGGGATCCACCTTTGATGGCAGATGTAATATTCCTGTCCCTTGGTGGACCAAATCCCTTTGATGGCAAAAGAAAAGTTCTTGTCCTTAGGGATCCACCTTTGACGACAGATGTAATATTCCTGTCCCTTGGTGGGCCAAATCCCTTTGATGGCAAAAGAAATAAACCGGTTCTTGTCCCTAGGGAACCTTCCTTTGATGGCAGATGTAATATTCCTGTCCCTTGGTTGATCATTCCCTTTGATGGCAAAAGAAAATCTGTTCTTGTCCCTAGGGTACTTCCTTTGATGGCAGATGTAATATTCCTGTCCCTTGGAAGCCGTATACCCTTTGATGGCAAAAGAAAATTTCTTGTCCCTAGGAGTACATCCTTTGAAGGCAGATGCAATATTTCCTGTCCCTTGGAGCACATCCTTTGATGGCAAAAGAGTACATCCTTTGATGGAAAAGTTCTTGTCCCTAGGAGTACTATTAGTCATAGCCCTTTGGGTCGTACGCTTTGATTGGTACATAGGGAGCCTGGCAGCTCGCAAGAAGCCTCGACTACATGGTCTTATTTGCAACAATGTTTTGCGTTTTGTGATTTTTTCAAAGTTTTTCGTGGGTAACCAAGTTTTTTTCCGGGATTGGGCAACTACAAGGTTGACCATATATTTACAAAGTTAAAGTCTGGGTCATGAACACCAGCGAGAGTAAAACCAGCGTTCATCGTAACCCGAATCGGCCTTCATGATGAGCCGACAAAGAGCCAAAAAAAATAGATTGGCAGTACATGATCAGTTATAATGACCGGTGTTCATTAAACCGGCCTGGCTTTCGACTATAAGTCGCTAGTATGAGATAAAATAATGACCGGTGTTTATTAACCCGGCCTAGTTGTGATCAAATATCACTGGAACCGGTTTTCAAACCGGATTATATTATTCAAATCTTTAATAGCCAACATGGCTGGATTTTTATATTATGATTGAGGTTATCAAAGTCGCTTTAAGCACAATGGATATTATTTCATCGATGGAAGTGATTTATTCTACAAAGGAATAGTCCCGAGTTGCTGCAGGCTTACAACCCGGCACTTGGGGGCTACATTATTCAAATTGAGTTTACATCAAATACACAAGTCTCATGTCGCTGCAAGCATGCACCATGACACTTGGGGGCTAATGCAAAGTCATTTTTTTGCTCACTTTATTGAAGACCCGACTCATCACATTATAATGAGCCGGCCCTTGGGGGCTACCAATCGCTCCTATCAACAATTCAAGGTACACAAGTATTAATCCATTATATTGAAGGGTCCACTGCTCAGTTGGTAAAGCACAAAGCTCTCAACCTTGTGAACATGGGTTCAAACCCCACGATGGAAGTTACATTATATAATGTTATTTTCAATGATTATATCTACAAAGTCCCTGCTCATTATTGCATACATAACCCGGCACTTGGGGGCTACATGTTGCTGTTCAAATTTACATGATCATATTTTCAAAGTCCCTGCTCATTATTGCATAATGACCCGGCACTTGGGGGCTACATGATATGGTATATTCAGTTTCATAGTGATTGGGATGAACAATTCGGATTTCTTCAAGATTGCAAGATTTATATTGAAACAAGTCTTAAGCTATCACTATGTTCTCCTCTTAAGACTTGGGGGCTACAGGTAATATGCATATAAAGGAGGAACATCTTCAAATTATCAGATTTGGGTAAATCCGGAAGATCAATCATAACCCGGCGTTGGCAACAATCATAACCCGGCATTTATAAACAGTCATGACCCGGAATTATCAATTTTTATAACCCGACAATGGTGGTAGTCATAAACCGGCAAGTTCTACATTTCCAAACTGGTTGGATATCAATTGAATATTTGAAGATCAATATTTTTTGTCAAGTCAGAGCATTGAAAGGCTGATTCGAATGAATTCTGGATTTACAATATTTCTATGCAAGCAAGTTGATTATGGAGCTGGTCTGTTGACCCGGATTTTCTAGAAGAAGGAAAGGACAAGGACTTAAGGATGGTCAGATGCCGGTTTACAAGAAATTCTTAACCCGGAGCACAACCTGTCAGATTCGCTCTTGGGTTTATTTTGCAGCATAAGTTTACCATGGATAAATCCAAGCTAAACTTGGGGGCTAATGTCGAGGATATACCCCGCGGTATGAACCGGCCGGAATTATAACCCGGCCGGACTTGGCAGTTTACTTAAGACGGTTTACACTTGGCAAAATATTGGTAACCCGACAGGTGGATCATGGATGACAAGGCCCAAGGCCCGGAAGGCCGGTTCATATTAATTGTGGGCCGGTTTATGAAGAAAGCATAAGGAATATCCTCTTACAAAGGAAGCAAGACTAGGACTCCTTGTAATAGATCAATCCTAGTCCTACTAGGACTAGTCATGTAACCCGCCCCTTCAACATATATAAGGAGGGGCAGGGATCCCCAAAGAGGACAAGTTACAAGTTGGGGGAGAAGTTTAGACAAGTTACTAGGGTTAGAGACCAAGAGCCGGTTTACCGGCGACACCACGAGGATCATAATGAGACCTAGCCTCAAACATCACGTAGGGTTATTACCGGATGATGTTTCCTGGGGCCCGAAGCTGTCTAAACCCTTGTCTTACATCGCGTCTCTTGATTCCGCTCAACCCCTCTCAAGCGACTACATAGATGCGCGGCGCCACAATTAAAGTCCGATAAACCGGACATCTGACGTGTTAATTCCACGACATAACCTGTACACCATGTTCTTCTTGTCCATCGGATGGATATACTCCTAATAATTGTGTGTAATCACAATTTTCCTTTCCATTTGTTTGTTTAACCTTTCCTTGATATACATATAATCTAAGCAGTAATAATTCTCTACTTATGTAAACACCTCGTTGTACAACTCTGTCAATACGACCTTGATTCTATTGTTGATAACATTCCAATACTGTCGGTGGGCGAGAACCTTGCCTATTGGTCCGCCTCGTTTCAATGAGCGGGAAAATGGTTCTCTTCGTTCCCCGTCCTTGGTACCGACATAGCTGACAAGCTATCCACTGACATGCTTCCCTGTCGTGGCTGTGCAAGATGTCACCACCCTTCCTAATTTCAACCCACATGGTGGGCCCATAACCCACAGGTGCACTGGATCGAAACCTGACTCTTCTTTACAACCCGGATTCTAATGTATCCTTTGCACCTGGCTTCGTATGTGATTCACGAGCTAAATTCTATACCATTATTCATCCTGGAACCAAACACCATGTTATTCTCGTTATTCAAGCCCCCATTCCAGCTTCTGTCTAGGCATCGAATGGTTGCCAACCCATTTGAAACTTTGGTACCATCGTATTTTGCACTCAACGAATTCACTGAAATACAACTCGTGGGGTACCTCGTGTATTTCCCGTTGAGTTCACCGTCAGATGCCCAGCTTTGTGGAGATGCGTTCTTCCGGAGTTTCCCCCCTGGCCGCGTTCGTAGGACGATGGAGATCCCGAAGAAAGGATAACAACTTGATCACGATGAATTGAAGCAGAGAAATGAAGACATCAACGCAAGGAGTCAACCTCTTCGAGAAGGGCAACCAAGACCAAGAAGACCCGTCAGAATTTCGCAACCAGAACATCCCCCTTACTCCACCGCTTAAATCTCGGGACGAGATTTCTTGTAGTGGAGGAGAATTGTGACGCCCGGATAGTTAAGCTACAGTAACCATCCGCTAATGATGCCACGTCAGCACGATTACTGTTGCTAATCTTGCGATGATACAAATCCCGTTCAAATTTCAAATTTAAAATAAAGTCAAACAATAAAAGTTTTCAAATACTAAAACTAAAATTTTCTAAATGGGTCAATTAAATCATAAGTACTTATGGTGAAGAAACCACATTCTTATAAAAGGTTTAAATGCACTTAAATAAATAAGGCAGTGGCAAAACAGATATTCAAATGCTTTTAAAATAATAAACAATTTCAAACCTATTTTATTTCAGTGCTAAACTGTTTGTGGTAGTGGCCTAAATTGTAACACTATTTTAGGTGTCACTTTTGTATTTTGTTGAAACTAAACTAAAACAGATTAAAAGTAAAAGAAAATTAAGAAAAGGAAAACATTACAAAAAAAGAACAAGCAAAAACAAAGAAAAGGACCCCCTGGCCAGCTGGGCCTCGGCCCAATTGGCCGGCCCATCACAACCCAGCCGGCCTCCCCTTATCCCCCACTCACCTAACCCTAACCAACCCAGGCCCCCACTTCCCCCCCGATCCCCACTTCTCCCCCCCGCCTGGATCGGATCGGACCAGGAGGGCCCGGTCCCGCCGGCCGCGCCCGACGCCCGACGTCCCCGCTGGCGACTAGACGACCGCACCGTCGCCGGACCGCCACTGCACCATGCCAGCCTCCCCATCCCCTTTCCCGTCGGACGACTCTTGCTGGATCGCCTCGCCCCCCAACAACGCCGACCTCGACCTCTTCATCCCCGACTCCGTTCGCCTCGCTATCGCGAGCTCCGACCACCCCCGAGCTGCCTCGAGCCCATTGCCGCCCCCTACAGCTTCGCGGTGAGCTGTTGCGCTCCTTCTCTTATCGTTGCTAGCTACAGCGCTGCGCTAGACCGAGGTCCGGCAGCCGCGGCCCCCGTCGCCGGCGCGCTATCGCCCCTCCCTGGACAAACCGAGGCCGCGCTTGTCGCACCCGCTCCCTTCCCGCGACGCTGCCCATCGCGCTCGCGCGTGCCCGAGCCTTCACGGCTCTGGCCGCAGCCTTCCGTCCGCCCCCCCCCCCGCTTCGCTCCGGCTCCGACCGCCCGGCCATCGCTCTGGCCTCCTATGGCCTCGCCGCTCCCACCTCCGGTGCCCGGCGCCGCGCCGACGGCCATCCGCGCCGTTGGCCGCGCGTGAGGCTAGCGCCCGGCTCTCCTCGGCGGGCGCCTGTGCGCCCAGCGCCCGCATCACCACTCGCCCGTCGCCCCGACACCCCAAACCCGCTAAGGCCCCCAGGGCCACTTCCAGGTGGGGTCCCATGGACCCAGAACGTTTTAAAATAAAAGAATATAATATATATATAAATAATAATAATTCAAATATAATTAATTAATTAATTTGTGAATTAATTAATTTAATTAATCATGTTTAATTAATCTAATTAACTAGTTAGTTTAATTAAATAGTAATTAGATTAGCTAAATCCTAGTTAAACTAAAAAGTGTATGACATGCGGGACCCGCACGTCAGTTTGACCCAGTAAACCCCGAGTTGACTGTTAATTAATTAGTGAATTAATTAATTTAATTAACTAGTTAGTTTAATTAAACAGTAATTAGATTAGCTAAATCCTAGTTAAACTAAACAATGTATGACATGCGGGACCCGCACGTCAGTTTGACCCAGTCAACCCCTGTTGACTGCTGACGTCATGCTGGCATCATGATGACGTCAGCAAACACTGTTCTGATTAATGTTGATTTAAAATAACTAAATAAATTCTAAAAATGATTAAATCTTTTAAAATTAATATAAAATAAACCGTAGCTCGGATGGAAAAACTTTGTACATGAAAGTTGCTCAGAACGACGAGACGAATCCGGATCCGCCGTCCGTTCGTCCGCCACACATCTCTATCATACCGAACAAGCAACATTCCCCCTCCGCTTCATCTGCCCGAAAATGGCTAACACTGGGAATACCTTTCGGATGTTTTCCATCCTCGCCAGTATCACTCAGTACCGCATTAGGTCACACGTAGCATCGCGCTTTGCAATGTTATGCTTTGTGTTACAATTTTTTGCTTTATATTTATTGTTTCTCCCCCCTCTTCTCTCCGATATACATCGGGGCTGAGACCGCTGACAGTGCCACGATGATCGACGGTGTCGACGATGACCCCTCCTTCTTGCCAGAGCAACCAGGAAAGCCCCCCCTTTATCACCAGATATCGCCCGTTCCCCTCTCTCTTATTCTTGCATTAGGTTTGCTACTGTTGTTGGTTCGACAGCTCCTATTCTGTTGCATAGCCTGTCATTATAGCTACAACTGTTGATACCTTTACCTGCTATCCTAATGCATAGTATAGGATGCTAGTACTCCATCAGTGGCCCTACATTCTTGTCCATCTGCCATGCTATACTATCGGGTCGTGATCACTCGGGTGGTGATCACGGGTATATATATTATACTATTACATACACATGATGATGATTCGGATATGGGGGCTGAAGGGGCAGGTGGTTCAACACAGGTAGTGGTGGACCTGGGTTCCTGGCAGCCCCCTGATGGTTACTTTGTGGCGGAGTGACAGGGCAGGTTGCGACCACCTAGGAGACAGGTGGGCCTGGCCCTGGTCGTTGTCCGCGGTTATTTCATAATAACACGTTTAACGAGATCTTGGTATTTGATCTGAGTCTTGCCATTGGCCTATACGCACTAACCAGCTATGTGGGAATAGTTATGGGCACTCGACGTCGTGGTATCAGCCGAAGCCATCTCGACGTCAGCGACTTAGCGGTGCGCGCCGGATTGGATCGGAACGCCTACTCTGGTATTAGGAGAGGCTAGGTCTGCTTACCGGCCGCCCTCGCAACGTGCAAGTGTGCATTGGGCGATGGGCCCATACCCCCGTGCGCTTAGGGTTTAGACCGGCGTGCTGACCTCTCTGTTGTGCTTAGGTAGGGCTGCGACGTGTTGATCTTCTGAGGCCGGGCATGACCCTGGAAAGTGTGTCCGGCCAAATGGGATCGAGCGTGCTGGGTTATGTGGTGCACCCCTGCAGGGAAGTTAATCTATTCGAATAGACGTGTCCCTCGGTAAAAGGACGACCCGGAGTTGTACTCTGACCTCATGACAACTAGAACTGGATACTTAATAAAACACACCCAAACAAGTTCCAGTTATAACTCGGTGGTTGCTCTCTCATAGGGTGATGTGCGAGAGGATCGCCGGGTAGGATTATGCTATACGATGTTACTAGGTGAACTTACCATCTACTCCCTTCTACTTCTGCAAGACGGAGGCTGCGAGAAGCGGGGATACTTGTTACTTTCCAGCTACCCTCATCTTCTGCTACAAGATGGAGGCTACGAGAAGCATAGTCTTCGATTGGATCAGTTACCCCCCTCTTATTTTGGCATTCTGCAGTTTAGCCCACATATATTACCCTTTACACATATATCATTGCATATGTAGTGTAGATCCTTCCTTGCGAGTACTTTGGATGAGTACTCACAGTTGCTTTGCTCCCCCTTTTCCCCCTTTTGTTCCTTCTTCTCGGTTGATGCAACCAGATTGATGGAGTCCAGGAGCCAGAAGATCCCGAGGATGTTTCTACGTGGAGTTCAGCTTCGAGGAGTTGTTAGGAGGTCCCAGGCAGGAGGCCTTGCCTTTTCGATCGTTGTTACTTTTGTGCTAGCCTTCTTAAGGCAAACTTGTTTAACTTATGTCTATACTCAGATATTATTGCTTCCGCTGACTATTGTGTTTTCGAGCTTATGTATTCGAGCCCTCTGGCTTGTAATATAAAGCTTGTATTATTTTAATTTGTGTCTAGAGTTGTGTTGTGATATCTTCTAGTGAGTCCCTGATCTTGGTCGTACACATTTGCATGCATGATTAGTATACGGACAAATCGGGGCGTCACACCATTAGCGGATGCATGCAGAATCAGACGTTGTAATACATCGGCTACAACAATAAAGAGATAAGGAGAGAGCACATCTCCTTGACGAAGCCCCTGTCTGCAGTTGATCCATGGACCAGGCTTACCATTAAGAAGCACAACAGACTGGCTAGTCCGATTAAGATTATGAATCCAATCACACCACACCGGAGGGAAGCCCTTAGCTCTCATAATGGCATACAAGGTCGTCCAAGACACGGAGTCAAATGCCTTTCGGAAGTCTAGTTTAAGGACGATAGCCGATTTTCTGCGTTTGAAGCAAGTTTGAACAATATCGGCAGCGTAAGAAAAATTATCAGCAATACCTCTACCTTTAATAAAACCGGACTGGTCCTGGTGAATGATTGAGGAAATAAAAGGTTGAGCTCGAGTGGCCAGGCATTTTGAGCTGATCTTGATGACACAATTTTGAAGGGATACCGGCCTGAAGTTATCAGGGGT
Organism: Secale cereale; assembly: GCA_902687465.1. NCBI lineage: Eukaryota > Viridiplantae > Streptophyta > Magnoliopsida > Poales > Poaceae > Secale > Secale cereale. The sequence goes on from LR738710.1 coordinate 68,671,260, forward strand.
CGTGGCTCCAACTTTTTTTGGTAGAAGCACAATGAAAGCTTTGTTGATCTTGTCTAGCTCGGCACAACCTTTATGGAAATCATTCATGAAGTCGAGCAAGTCAAGTTTGAGAAGATCCCAATTAACTTTAAAGAAGGCTGGCCCGAAGCCGTCTGGCCCAGGGCTCACATTTACGTTCATGCTTAGAATGGCTAATCTAATTTCGTCCAGAGAAAAAGGCCTAGTGAGCGATAGAGCTTGAGAAGCGTTTAGTTTAGAGCCAAGCATGAGGTTTTCAAGATCAAAGTTAATGTCAGTGGGAGCTTGAGTTCCAAGTAGGAGATTAAAGTAGTCGTGCAGCATGGCAGCTTTTCCATTATGGGAGGTCACGTCTGTCCCATTGACATGCAAACTAGGAATTTTATTTTTGCGAAAACGGACAGAAGCACACACATGCATGTAAGCAGAATTTTCGTCTCTGATAGTGCACTCTTTGATTTTTGCTCGCTGGCGCCAGTAAGCAGCCAGAATTTTGTTAAGATGATGTAAGGCGACTTTAACTGCAATGCGAAGTTTAAGTTCCAGAGATGAAAGAGGGCGATCCTCCTCAATTTTTTCAAGGACCGAAATCATCGTAGAGCGGTTGGTAGCATGCTGCCTAGGCGCCTTAGCGTTGAACATCCACTTCTTTGCCATATTCTGCGTCCGTTTTAGCTTCAGGCAGATGCGGCCTGCAGACCCCAACGATCTATGATTGGGTCCAACACTTTTCCAATTGGAAACGATTTGCTGAACAAAAGAAGGGTTTGAGAGCAAGTGATTGTTCAATTGGAAAATTGATGGTTTCGGGATATCTGTGGTAGCCGTCAGAAGGATGGGAACGTGGTCGGAGGTTGTGCGTGCAAGGGATGAAAGAGTTGAGTCAGGGAACAAATTTGTCCAATTGAAGTTGACAAAAGTTCTATCTAAGCGGACAATGATCGGGTTATCCTGTTGGTTGGACCAAGTGTAGAGCCTATCCAGAAGAGGAACTTCCTGAAGATGCAAGGAGTTGATTGCAGACAAGAAAATGCTGGCCTCGTTAGCGTTGAAATTTGCCGATGATTTGTTACACGGCCTTAAAACAAGGTTAAAGTCCCCCATAATCGTCCAAGGACAATTAATCATATGAGATAGAGGGATGAGAGAGTCTACAGAATCTGATTTACTAGCATGGTCGCAAGGTCCATAAACATTTGTCACAACAAAGGAAGTGCCATTCGCACGAAAGGAAAACCAACAAGAGATAGCGAAGCGATCAATCTGAACTTTTAAGCACTCAAGATTTGCATCATCCCACGCAGTTAGTACCCTACCGGAGGCACCAATAGAAGGCAGAAAATGATAAGATCGAAGACCAAGAGGAAGGAAAGAGATTGCTTTGAAGGTTGAGATTTCCTGAAGTTTTGTTTCCTGTAAACAAATAATTGAAGCCGAAGCTGATTGAAGGCCTTTTTAAATGTCAATGCACTTGTTTGGCCTCCCTAGGCCTCAAACATTCCACGAAGCGATTTTGATCGATCTATTCATGGGAAACTAGAGAAAACAACAGTAGATAACCCGGAAGGTAGCAGAGATAATTAAAGGTCACGGTTACACTGAATAACAGGGACGAAGGGAAATAAGGACCTGAGGCATACATGGCACCCGCACAAAAAGTAACAACACAAGCAGCAACAGAAGGATCTAAGCCGCAGAAAAGAAAAAAAGGGTGGGAGGCAACAGGCACGCCGTAGTGGTGCAAGGCGAAGTTGCTGAAACTAAAACTGAAGAGGGAGTCGCAGCAGCAAGGAGAAGATGGCCTGAAGTAGCACCACAGCTGGCAGCGAGGAGAAAGGCCGTCACACATCATTGAACTCTGGGGCCGCCTTGTTGAGATCGATCTCGGAGATGCCGCAGGCGTCCGCAAACTGCATCACTGATGGGCCTCGAACCCCTCGTTGGTTACCCCAACTGGAAGGTGTAAGATGCAGTATGTAGAAGTGTTTTCCCTTAGCAAAGATGCCAAGGATCGAATCCCCAGAGACTCCTAGGTTCAACAAGTAGGTGTCAACTGCTAACGGCGCCTATTAGCAATCAACGTGGACCTGCACACAGATACAAATAACTTTGCTCCCAACGAGTACAGAGAGGTTGTCAATCCCTCCGGCCTTGTAGTTCACAAAGGGTTAAAAGCAAATGATAGTAGTGATAGATAATGTTTTGCAATAGTAAATAATAGCGAAAAGTGAATAGCGGATGTGATCAATGATGGTAATATGGACCGGAGTCTCATGATGTTCACTAGTGATGTCTCTCTCCCAAAAGACGATAAAACAACTATGTGAGGTAAACAAATTACAGCTGGGCAATTGACAGGACCACGAACGCAGACCAATGCTGATTACATTGCGAGAAAGGTTGAGGTTCAAAGCATGGGCGGTACGCCAAAATAAGTAGACCGAAATCCATCAATATCTACTACTAATCATCCACCTTGAGATATCTATCCAGAACATCTCGCTGGTATTAAGTTGCGAGTCTCACCCATAATGTAAACTCAATGCAACAGACAACTGCATTAAAAGAACTTTGCGTAAAGTAAACAATCCTTGCACCCGCGGGCACAAGCACCGTTGTTTTCCCCCTTGTGGCAACAGCACATACCCTAGACTCATGTTTCTGTCACTCAAGCTAGTCATCGAGGGGCATGAACCCACAATCGAGCATAACGTTCCCTCTTGGAGTCACTACGTATTACTTGGCCAAAGCAATAAATAACAACGGAGAACATGCAAGAATTACTTATGAACATAAATATAAAAGAGGTAGATCAAATATATTACTCAAGATCAATCTGAACATAATCTCATAATCCATCGGATCCCAGCAAACTCAACATAGCAACATCATAAGGATTACATATGTGCCTCGATCATGTAGGGCAGCTCACGAGGACTAATTAGTGAAGCACAAGAACGGGAGGAGAACATCACATAGCTACTGGTCATGGACTCATGGTCCAAGGGAGACTACTCACGACTCATCCGGGAGGCGTCCATGGTGGTGGAGAAGCTCCCGGTGGTGATCCTCCCCTCCGGCAGGGTGCCGGGAAGAGTTCTCCTGGTGCTCCCGGTCTTGGAAGCGGCGGCGGCGGCGGAACAGAGATGGGATCGCGAAAGAGTTCCTGTTCTGAGGGTTTCGGAGGACGCTTTAAATATATGCCAAAGGGGGGCATCGGGGAAGCTTCGGGGGGCCCAGGCGCCCCCCGGCACGACCCAGGGGGGGGGGCGCCGCCAGGGCGCCTGGAGCCCTGGTGGCCCCCTCGGCTGCCCTTTGGATGCACGGTAGTTTCCGGAACGCTGATTTTTTATATATTTTTTCTGGATTTTTCCTGGCAGTTCTCGTAACGTGAAAACCTGAAATACAAAAACAGCCGAAAAAAAAACTGGCACTGGGGTGCACTGGATTAGTAAGTTAGTCCAAATATGATCAAAAGTGTATGGAAGTGTATGAATATCATAGCAATATCACCCAAAAGTGGCATGGAGCAAGCAGAAATTATAGATACGTTTTGGACGTATCAACATCCCCAAGCTTAATTCCTGCTCGTCCTCGAGTAGGTAAATGATAACAAGAATAATTTCTGTGGTGACATGCTATTAACCATATAGGACTTTTTCCAGTCATATGACAAAAGCTTACTGAGACAATGATTCTATAGTAATTAAGTTGCCTCATGAGAAAATCACAAATGACTGAAAGTTTTACAACATGACATTGAAGCATCAAATATATTTGCAATGAACATGATGTGCAAATATGATAAAGTGATATCTAGCTTGCCCCCTTTAGTGAAGCAAAACATAAATGCAGGGGCACCTTCAAGGTTTAAGTGATGACTAGATACAATGATTTCAAAATAAACGATATCACAATCATGCAAAAGACAATGCTACTTTGGGACAATGCACATTACACTCAGAATGACAATCATGCTCTCAGTAGTTGGTGCTTGAAGAAAGAAGGTGGAGACTCAACATAAAAGTAAAAGAATGGTTATATGTTAGAGCTTTTTATTTTGAAAACATGGAAGCAATTTTGTCAACGGTAGTAGTACTTCATATGTGTCATGCATAAGACATCCTATAAGTTGCAAGCCTCATGCATCGAATACCAATAGTACTCGCACCTTGTCCTAATTAGCTCGGATTTCCATGGGTTATCATTGCATTACATATGTTTTAACCAAGTGTCACAAAGGGGTACCTCTATGCCACCTGTACAAAGGTCCAAGGAGATAAATCACATTTGATTTCTCGTTTTTGATAGATCTCAACTTGAGGACATCCATACCGGGACAACATAGAAAATAGATGATGGACTCCTCTTTAATGCATAAGCATATTCTCATAAGAGATTGAGGATTAATGTCCAAGCTAAAACTTCCACCATGATGCATGGCTTTGGTTGGCGGCCCAATGTTCTTCTCTAACAATATGCATACTCATTCAACCCATGGCAAATCACCCTTACTTCAGACAAGACGAACATGCATAGCAACTCACATGATATTCAACAAAAGTGTGACAGTTGATGGCGTCCCCAGAAACATGGTTACCGCTCAGCAAGCAACTTATAAGAAATAAGATACATAGGCAACATATTCTTTACCACAATAGTTTTTAAGCTACTTTCCCATGAGCTATGTATTGCAAGGTTAGTCTGCTTAGTACAGGTGGAGGTTAGCAAAAGACTGGGAGCGACCAACTAAGAGAGCAATGACGGTCATAATCATGCAGAGCGACAAAGCAATATTGAATCAGGCTTGGTAGTTATATCGCTACTCAGAAATAAAAGATCATCAAGGCTTGACAGACTTTCTTTACAGTCTTAAATATGCGTGAGCATACGCCAAATCAATCAAAATAAATTCTCGAAGGAAGATATTACTAAACCATACCACATCATAGGCAAACAAATCAAGTTGGTACTCCAATAACACATTGGGAATCCCCCAGCTATTTGAGACTAACCATAAGAAAACCTGAACTACTAAGTGCCATTATGCACATAACATCTTTATCATAGACATATTAACCAATGCAACGGAAGCAAACTCTCTTAATAAGGTGAGCATGATAATTAAAGAGAGTTCAAGCAACCAACTAAACAAAAGCTCTTTGAAAAGATAAGCATGAATACTAAGAGCAGAGCATGATAGTAGCTATTAAAAGACAAAGAACACACACAACAAAGATAGACATGAAAATTCTATGTTATGTTCTAGGTAGAAGTGGAGCGTGTTTCCCTCCCACATAAAGAATGCTGAGTTCCGACTCGTTATGAAAAACTAAAAAGAAAACTAAAAGCAAGACGCTCCAAGCATAGCACATAACACATGAAGTGATAAAAATATAGCGAAACGAAAGACGAACTGATAATGTTGATGGAGAAGGGGATGCACGGGGGAATCCCCAAGCTTAGACGCTTGAGTCTCCTTGAATATTTCTTGGGGGTGCATGGGGGCATCCCCAAGCTTGAGCGCTTGACACTCCTGAATCTTTTTATCATCTTCCCTCGCACACTTGAAAACTCCCTTCATACATAACTCATCATAATCTGATTAGGGAGGTTAGTACCCTTAATAAAATAATTATACCTTGCTGGAAATAAAGATATTCTTGAAGTTCTACTGTTTCTCAAGATTGCCAAAAGGTTTTTGCAAAGAAAAAGCAAGCTCTTGGTTTGCGAAATGAAGGAAAGGCAAAACAGGACAGAATCTGTGAAAAACAGAACAGCAGGTAGTAATTGATTTGTTCGGGGCACTTCTGCAACTCAAATCAAAAAAACTCAGAACAGACGCATGAAAGACCATTATATAGAGAACGCTGTCGAAAAAATTCAGACCAAAAAGATGATCTGGTGATTTTATACGAATTTTTCTATCCAAGGACAGAATCTGTTTCCTGGACAGCACCTCACAACTTTTGAACTTTCTAGCAATCAGAGGCTATACTTGGCACAAATATGAAAAGCAAAGATACAATGATGATGCTACAGCAGTAAACAACATCAAGACACAACAAAAGCAAAAAATTTATTCATGTGGGCTGCCTCCCAAAAGCGCTTTCTTTTATGCCTTTAAGCTAGGCATAATGCATAGAGGAATCAATAACCATCATAATAATCGGAGTTATAAATTGATTCATATGGTTCCTCAACAAGTTCACTCTTGCTCCTTCTAGGAAAGGGGTACACACCTTTTGCCTTCCCGCGTAAGCGGATTTGTCCCTTACCTATATCGATGAAGCCTTTTACCGCTCGGAGGAAGTCCCTTCCAAGCACTATATTTCCTTGGTTTGGCTCCATGATGAAGAAATCAACCATTGCAATCCCTTTAAGGAATTTAACTGGCACATCTTTTATTCTTCCCTGGATTTCAGAAATATCTCCATTAGTGTGTTCATGATAAGATGATAATCTATCCATGTTAAATTTTAAAGAATCATAAACAATTTTTGGCATAGTAGAAACCATAGATCCAATATCACAATAAGCAAGGAAGTCTTGATTAGAGATGCTAATCCTAACAAGAGGCTCCCAGTCATTATCTATTTCCAAAATATCTCTCTTATTGGGTTTGGGTTTCTCTACCTTCATTAAGTCTAGAGCATCCATTCTCTTTTCAATAGTAGCAAGTCTATCTATGACAGCATCAAGATTATGATCATAAACAAAGTAACTAGATAGACCATGTATAATTTCAAGAGCTCTAGCTTCATCACACTCTAGGAAATCTCCCTCGGCTATAATGTCAAGAGAGTGTTTACACCATTTAAAAAGACCTTGGTAAAAATTCCTAAGCACAATTTTTATAGGTATCCAAGGCATAATTCTCCTATGTGCATCAGAAATTCTGTCCCATGCCTTCTTCATATTTTCTCCATCCCTTTGATGGAAATCTAGAACTTCTGATTCCCTCAAAGCACCATATCCTGACATGTTTAGCTAAACAGAAAGGACTACTAACAGAAAGGTAAATAATTTTTTTGTGATTTTCGATAAAAGATACTAAAGCAAAAACTGAAAGGTAAACTAACAAGACTAAAAGCAAAGGTAAAAGATAGCATGCAACTCCCCTATCCTGAAGAGTGGAGTCCCCGGCAACGGCGCCAGAAAATACTCCTTGATGGGCCTCGAACCCCTCGTTGGTTACCCCAAGTGGAAGGTGTAAGATGCGGTATGTAGAAGTGTTTTCCCTTAGCAAAGATGCCAAGGATCGAATCCCCCGAGACTCCTAGGTTCAACAAGTAGGTGTCAACTGCTAACGACGCGTATTAGCAATCAACGTGGACCTGCACACAGATACAAATAACTTTGCTCCCAACGAGTGCAGAGAGGTTGTCAATCCCTCCGGCCTTGTAGTTCACAAAGGGTTAAAAGCAAATGATAGTAGTGATAGATAATGTTTTGCAATAGTAAATAATAGCGAAAAGTGAATAGCGGATGTGATCAATGATGGTAATATGGACCGGAGTCTCATGATGTTCACTAGTGATGTCTCTCTCCCAAAAGACGATAAAACAACTATGTGAGGTAAACAAATTACAGCTGGGCAATTGACAGGACCACGAACGCAAACCAATGCTGATTACATTGCGAGAAAGGTTGAGGTTCAAAGCATGGGCGGTACGCCAAAATAAGTAGACCAAAATCCATCAATATCTACTACTAATCATCCACCTTGAGATATCTATCCAGAACATCTCGCTGGTATTAAGTTGCGAGTCCCACCCATAGTGTAAACTCAATGCAACAGACAACTGCATTAAAAGAACTTTGTGTAAAGTAAACAATCCTTGCACCCGCGGGCACAAGCACCGTTGTTTTCCCCCTTGTGGCAACAGCACATCCCCTAGACTCATGTTTCTGTCACTCAAGCTAGTCATCGAGGGGCATGAACCCACAATCGAGCATAACGTTCCCTCTTGGAGTCACTATGTATTACTTGGCCAAAGCAATAAATAACAATGGAGAACATGCAATAATTACTTATGAACATAAATATAAAAGAGGTAGATCAAATATATTACTCAAGATCAATCTGAACATAATCTCATAATCCATCGGATCCCAGCAAACTCAACATAGCAACAGCATAAGGATTACATATGTGCCTCGATCATGTAGGGCAGCTCACGAGGACTAATTAGTGAAGCACAAGAACGGGAGGAGAACATCACATAGCTACTGGTCATGGACTCATGGTCCAAGGGAGACCACTCACGACTCATCCGGGAGGCGTCCATGGTGGTGGAGAAGCTCCCGGTGGTGATCCTCCCCTCCGGCAGGGTGCCGGGAAGAGTTCTCCTGGTGCTCCCGATCTTGGAAGCGGCGGCGGCGGCGGAACAGAGATGGGATCGCGAAAAGAGTTCCTGTTCTGAGGGTTTCGGAGGACGCTTTAAATATATGCCAAAGGGGGGCATCGGGGAAGCTTCGGGGGGCCCAGGCGCCCCCCCGGCGCGGCCCAGGGGGGGCGGGCGCCAGGGCGCCTGGAACCCTGGTGGCCCCCCGGCTGCCCTTCGGACGCACGGTAGTTTTCAGAACGCTGATTTTTTTATATAATTTTTCTGGATTTTTCCTGGCAGTTCTCGTAACGTGAAAACCTGAAATACAAAAACAGCCGAAAACAGAAACTGGCACTGGGGTGCACTGGATTAGTAAGTTAGTCCAAATATGATCAAAAGTGTATGGAAGTGTATGAATATCATAGCAATATCACCCAAAAGTGGCATGGAGCAAGCAGAAATTATAGATACATTTTGGACGTATCAATCACGTCCTTACGCGGAAGAGGAGGAGTTCCCTCCTTAGCTAGCTCCAGCAGCTCAACTGCCGATAGCATGCCCTTGGAAGGAGCCGAAGGATGGTCAACGTACTTCAGTTTCTTGCGCAAGGTAGCCTTTTCCAGCACGGTGAGACGGGTTGGCCGCTCCGCAGCCTGGAGGCGAGCACTCCGGCGGGTGAAGACGATGGTAATTTTGCCAGGAGGAGGCAGCTCGGGGGCGACGGAAGGAGGCGGCAGCGTAGCGACCGCAGGCTCCGGCGGCGCCTGAGTCAGCAAGGCAGGTGCAGGTGCCTCGACGGGGAGTAGGGGGCACCAGTGTCGAACAGCTCGATGGTCTCCATGACCTTGTCCTCTCCGGAGACGACATCGCCGAAGCTGCGGCCACGCCAGTCCGAGCAGAACACGTCGGCGTCCGTCATCGGCGACGCGCCTCGCCCATCGTGCCCATCCTGTTAAGATAGCCAATATAGCATGAAGCAAGATTAGCCACCACAAGGCGAGGTGAGCCAGCGGGGCGCATTGGGATGCGGTAGAAGCCCCTCTCGCCGTTTTGGCCAGTGACGCGGACGTCGTAGAAGCCGGCGAATAGCTTGACGTCGACGGACTTGGGGCGGGCATCGAGCGGCACCGCCACGACCAGGGGCTTGTGATTGGCCATCATGGTCGTCCCCCCAGGAAGCTGCACGACACGATCCGGATGGTGGATGTCCGTGGACGGTGGCGGTGGTGGCGCCAAGTCCGCATCCATCCCAGCTGGAAAATCACCACCACCGCCGCCGTAGTGGTCGTCGTCCCCTCCGCCACCGTTGGAGTTGTCATCGTCGTCGGTGGCGATAGGGAAAGACGGGTCTGGTGGCAGCTCCTCGGAGCGCACAACCAACACCGAGGCGATAGCACCAAGGCCCGAGAAGCCGTGAACTGGGATAGAGTAAGGGACATCAGAGAGAGAACGGCTCTTGACAGAGATCAAAATGGCTGAGTAGTCAACCCCCGTAAGGCACACCAGATCAATCTGGATAGGGCAAGCGAAAGGAATGACAGAGTTGGTTATAGTATCAGGGAACCAATATTCAATGGGGAAATCCTGTAAGTTCAAGGCCGAGACAGTGCCAAGGCAGAAAAGGAACCGATTGTGTGTTTCATCATGGCGAACCAGGTGGACAGAGTTGATTGGGCAGTGGAAGGGGCCAGAGAGGACAGAAAGTTCCCTTTCATAAGACGAACCAAAAATGACTAGGCCCGCACCTTGGGAGGAAGCCCTAATAGCCACCTGAGGGTCCCCAGCCCCAGTTTGCAATGCCCTACGGATCATGGCTTGAGGAGAAGGGTGTGGTGGGTTGACATAAGCGAGGGCAAGGTTTTGAAAGTGTTCAAGTGGGACATAAGGCATGAAAACATTGGATTAATCGCGACGGTGCATTGGCGGTGAAGGATAAAACATAGAAGGGATTGAATCCGAATCAGTGGATTCCTCCCCTGATTCAAACTCAATCTCCCCAGGATCCTCCTCCTCCTCTTCATCAACTTCTGCTGCGTCCAGTTGCTCCAGGAAGGCAAAAACACGGGGAGGGGTGGAGTTTTGGGTGGGGGAAGTGTTTTCTTCTTCCTCAAAGGAGGAGATCACGATGGGAACGGGAATGAAATCCGCCATTGGTGTGGGTTGGGTTGCAGGTGCAAGGGTAGGTGAGGAGGATGGGGCGCTTAAGGGAGAGCGAGAGCGAGAGCTGAGAGATTGGGATGAGAAGATGCTTAGGTTGGAGGGGGTTAAAATAGCCAATCAGTGGCGTTGGGTATGCCCCGAGTGCCAGCAACGACGGCAGCGGATAGGATCTCTACAGTCCTTGACCTGATGATCCAGAGCAAGGCAGTGATGGCAGCGTTTCATGAAGTTAGGGTTTTTTGGAGGAGATATAGAGCATGAAGGAGGTCGAGGAGGAGCATGCATGCTATAAGGAGGGGAGGAGAGGCCACGGGCATACGAAATCTTTGGCGGGCCAAAGGGCTGGGAGGGCAAAGCGCTCGGCGGCCGAGTAGACGGCGGGTAGAACGATGAAAAGTTTTTGAGTTCTACGAAATCACATCCCGTGAGCAGTGGACTGCTTGGCGTATGAGAGCAGTCGCGGGTAGGCTGCGGGGAGGCTGAGGTTGACCCTTGAAAAGGGCCCGCAGGCTTTGGCAGGATTCCAAGGGCGAATAGATCTAATATGGGATACTTCCTGCACTTGAAGGGCTTGGATGCGTGGCCGCCGATGGTTGGGTGCATGTTGGGAGCCATGCAGCCTAGTACGTCGTGGGTGATGGCATCGTAGGTTAGCCAAGGCAACGGGCCTGCCGACCTTGGCAGCACTCCAGCAGCTAGCACGTCCAGAACTCGAGCACGTGAGGCAGGTTTTACTGCGCGGGTCAGGCACGCCGCATCGGGCCGCACAACGATTAATTGACCAAGGACGAGAGAGCCGTCACGAGGGGGCCTAGTACAAGCTGAAACAAGGTCAGAATGACATGGAGGGCGCTCCGAGCCGAGCGGAACGGATGCCGAAGAGCATGGGTGGCATGCCGGGCCAAGGAGGCTGTCGCCACGGGCAGAGGCCGCAGCGCCCGTGGAGGAGCTTGCAGATATCGGAGACTCGGTATTGGTTGCAGCGGTTGCAGCATCAGCAAGCTAATGTGGGAGGACAGAGCCCACAACAAGGGACAAGGAGCAATGAAGAAACGCTTTGGCACAACAAAGTTAGCAGGAGGTGCAACGTGGAAGGTTACCACGATGCCGCTATAGTTAATCCCTTCGAGGGATAAAACGAACTGAGCAATGCGCTTACTAGCAACTGAAACCGAGAATAAGCAGGGACTAAACCGACAAACACAAGGAGTTTAAAAAACAAAGCCTAACCATGACTTGAGCAACGAAGCAATGGTGTCCGCGTGCGGCGCCGGTGAAGGCAGCAACACTTGGACCCAAATCGATTCCGGAGTCGCCGAAGATGGCACCGGAGCGATGGGGAAACATACCGGCGAGGAGAAGTTCGTCAACGCGTAGTGAAGGAGAGCGTCGCTTGGCGTCCGCAAGAACTGGTAGAATGGCCCAACTTGACAACGACGAAGCATCTCCGGCGTGGATGCGAAAGGAACCCCGGCCTGAACGGAGTAGCCAACCGCAAGTCGTCGCCCGCCGCCATCGAGACCGACGGCGGCAACCGCTCCAGACCATCCACCCGCGTTGCGACCACGGTGGTCACCGCAAGCCCGACACCGACAGGCGTGGGTGTCGCCAAAGGCGACATGGAAGCTCGCGAGCATCGGCCACCGCCCAAAGCGGTGGTCGCCGCCGCCGTAGTAGATAGCGGCGCAGAGAGAGCTAGCATACTAGCGGACCAGGAAGGTGGCCGCCGCGGCCGGAGTGGCCGGCGGCGCAGAGCTTGCAAAATCGCCTAGGCAGTCGCCAAGCCGTTATGCTGTGTGTCACAGTGTCAGTTCCACCTCTTAGCACAATATAAACAGTGCATCATTTTATGTCTACACTTGCATGCGCTGCGGCAACCAGAAGAATCTCATGCATCAGAATATTATATTGCACATTATATGTTGCGGATCCAAGAACCCATATAATACCTAAATTTTATCAGTAAAACAAGAATGTCTAACTTTTGAAAATCACACCAAGATCAAAGCTTTCCGATTTGGCAGTTCATCGATAAACACTTCATGTGAAAAATATAGCTGGCAACAATATCAGGGTTGTGACATACTCCCTCCGTCCCAAATTGAGACACTTATTTTGAGACAAATATATTTGGCAGTTCATGAGAAGTTGTACTAAAGTCGAGACACTTATTTTAAGACGAATGGAGTACTAATTACCTTTTAATTTGATAGTTAGTCTTACAAATGCACTAGCACCACAGACATTGGTCTGTATCACCATTGCATGAATCAACGCAATCAAGAATTCAAACTTCTCGCAAAAAAACAGCGAATTCAAACAACCAACTTATATTAGATTGGTGTGCAAAATATCCGATACATGAACTTAAATCCTAATGTCGATTGGACGATATGTCACGCAAGGATAGAAACACATACACCCTTCGCATTTTTAAAAGTTCTGACCTAAGTTGGAAGGATGCATTGGTAAGAAACAATGGGTGCCTAATGCCCTCATTGATACACACATGCCGTTGTAGTTAATAACAAGCTTGAATGAGAGGGGTGCAATGATGTCGCTTGAAGCTACGTCGGTATTTCCCCAAAGAGGAAGGAATGATGTAGCACAACATCGGTAGGTATTTCTCTCAGATATGAAACCAAGGTTATTGAACTAGTAGGAGAACCAAGCAACACAACGTAAACAACACCTGCATACAAATAACAACCACTCGCAGCCCAACGTGTTAAAGGGGTTGTCAATCCCTTTCGGGTAACGGTGCCAGAGATGGCTCGTGGACGGAAGAAAGTTGTAATAAATTGATAGATCAAATGCCAAATAAAATAGAACACATCAAGGTATTTTTGTATTTTTGCTTTAACAAATCTAAAAATAAATGCAAAAGAAAAGTAGATCGCAAAGACAAATATATGGGAACACTAGTAGAAAACAGGGCTTTGGTCACAACTCAATATACACATTAGTCCTGGTTGCATTACGAACTAGGACTAATGTGAGCATTAGTCCCGGTTCGAGCGACTAAAGGCATTAGTCCCAGTTCAAATGGGACCTTTAGTCCCGGTTTGAGACATGAACCGGGACTAAAGGGCATCGCACCCTTTAGTCCCGGTTCGTGTCTCAAACTGGGACTAAAGATTAGACCTTTAGTCCCAGTTTGAGGTACGAACTGGGACTAAAGGGCATCGCACCCTTTAGTCCCGGTTCGTATCTCAAACCGGGACTAAAGGGCCCACTTCTCAACCTCTAAGGCCCCCCGTGTTTCACCATTTCAGTTATGAAAAAAAACAAAAACAAAATGATAAAAAATTAAAAAAATTAAATCCTTCGAGATGTAGTTATATTACTACATGTACTAGTTAGGAAAATTTAAAAACTTAAATTTGGACATGTTTTGCAAAAATATATTATGAAAAAGTAAAATGACTATAACTTTTGCATACGATATCCGAAAAAACGTATAATATATCAAAATGTTCAACACGAAAATCCGCATCCGATTTTGACAGCCTATGGCATGTTTGCAATTTTTTAGAATCCTCAAATTCTAAAAGGAAAAAAGTTATGCTCAAATTTCAGTTTTTTTTTTGAATTTTAGTTAAATCTGGTCAAACTACTTATTCAAGAAGTATTAGTGTTACTAAATAATTATTCAAGAATATTAGTGTTACTAAATAATTATTTTAGTTTTTTTTGAATTTTGGTCAAATCTGGTCAAACTGTGGTCAAACTACTGATTCAAGAAATATTAGTGTTACTAAATAATTATTGTTTTTTAGAATAATAGTTTCAAACTCAAACAGTGAAATGTGTGACTTCATGCTCAAGCTAAACTCCTGAGGGTTAATAGGGTTGACATCTTACTAATGTGAGGAAAACAACAAGTGCAGACTTGGAAACGAGGGGGAATAGAACCAGAAAGTTAAGCGTGCTCAGGCTGGAGTAGTGAGAGGATGGGTGACCGGCCGGGAAGTTAGATGATTTGGAATGATGAGGGTGATTAGAGATTAGAGGTTAAATTGAGTAGTGATGAGGGGTGGGTGATTAGAGATTAAATTGTAAAATAATTCAGAAATTTGAAAATCGAGAAAATATTAAAAAATAAAAAAATTGTAAAATTACCTTTACTCTCGGTTGGTGGGACTAAAGGTGGAGCTCTAGCCAGCAGCCACGTGGAGGGCCTTTATTCCCGGTTCATATAAGAACTGGGACGAAAGGGGGGGGGCTTTAGTACCAACCCTTTAGAGCAACTCTAGCAGACCCCGCCTCCGGCGCAAGCCCGCATAACTCCCGTGATTATACGGGCTTGGCCCATTTTTCTGGCCAGACCAGAGCCCGCATCGGTGTCCGGCCCGTAAATATTTTTACCGCAGCCCGCAAACGCTACCCCCGAGCCACTATAACTGCGGGTTTGTGGGGCAGATGCGGCTCTAAACCCTATCCCCCCACAGTCGCGTTCCCCTCCAATTCCCCACCGTGCCGCTCGATTTGTCGCTGCCGACGAGCCTTGGACCGCCATGGATGACTCGGGGGATGAGGAGGAGCGCCGCCGCCGCGCCAGATCTGACGCCGCGCGCAAGCGAGGGGCGTGTCGGTGGCTCAATCTAGGTGCCCAGCCACCGCGAGCTCGAGGAGTTCGAGCTCGAGCGCGGCCGTCGCCGCCGCGCCTCCTCCGACAACTGGTCCGCAGGGAGCTCATCCGGCCACGGATCCGCGGGGTGCTAATCCGCGGGCGCATCGAGCTCGCGGCTCGTTCCAGTGAAGAGGGAGCTAGAGGAGGCCGTGCCCGATGCGCCGCCGCACCGAGGCGTCATCGGACCCAAGGACTACCTTCCCCCAGGGCAGGAGGAGCTCCTCGAGCGCGTCATCCTCGAGCGGTCGGTGAGGGATCAGGAGGAGATGGAAGAGCATATCCGGCGCGAGATCGAGTACAAGCGGCTCTTCCTCGAGATGAGCATCACGACATCATAGGCGCACTCATCGAAGGAGGCCAACCTGCGCATGATGAAGGCGGAGCAGGCGAAGCTCTACATCAAGGTCGACTCCGACTCCGACTGATCGCCGCCGGTGGGCAGCTACCGCAGGAGCTCTGGTGAGCTCAATTTTGTTGTAGTGGTGCGGTAGCGTAGGCCCCGTCTAGCATCTCTGACCTTTAATATGTATGTATGTGGCGTGTACGAACTTATTATGCGAAGAAGAACCATCTATGCGAGCGAGCTTAGGCGAGCTGCTGCTTAAATTTCTCGCGCGAAACATATTTTTTTAGAAATTACGGGTTTGTTTGCGATTTCTAGTCTGCTGCGGCAATTTTCAGCCTGCATAAGCGCCCCCGTGCGACTTGCAAACACAGTTTACAGGTCTGCAAAATGCGGGGTCTGCTAGAGTTGCTCTTAGTCCCGGTTCCAGAACGGGGACTAAAGGCCCTCTTGAATCGGGACAAATGGCCCATTTTCTACTAGTGGAAAGAGACCCGAGGGCCGTAGGTTTCACTAGTGGCTTCTCTCGAGAAAAATAGCAAACGGCGGGTGAACAAATCACTGTTGGGAAATTGATAGAACTTCAAATAATCATGACGATATCCAGGTAATGATCATTATATAGGCATCACGCCCAAGATTAGTAGACCGACTCCTGCATGCATCTACTACTATTACTCCACACATCGACCGCTATCCAGCATGCATCTTGTGTATTAAGTTCATGGAGAAACAGAGTAATGCAATAAGAACGATGACATGATGTAGACAAGATCTATATATGTAGAGATAGACCCCATCATTTTATCCTTAGTAGCAACGATACATACGTGTCGGTTCCCCTTCAGTCATTGGGATCAAGCACCGTAAAATTGAACCCACTACAAAGCACCTCTTCCCATTGCAAGATAAATAGATCAAGTTGGCCAAACAAAACCCAAATATCGGAGAAGAAATATGAGGCTATAAGCAATCATGCATAAAAGAGATCAAAGAAACTCAAATACTTTCATGGATATAAAAAGATATAACTGATCATAAACTCAAAGTTCATCAGATCGCAACAAACACACCACAAAAAGAGTTACATCATATGGATCTCCAAGAGACCATTGTATTGAGAATTCAGCGAGAGAGAGGAAGCCATCTAGCTACTAACTACGGACCCGTAGGTCTACAAAGAACTACTCACGCATCATCGGAGAGACACCAATGGAGGTGGCGAATCCCATCCATGATGGTGTCGAGATTGGATCTGGTAGTTCTGGACTCTGCGGCGGCTGGATCAATATTTTGTCGACTCCCCTAGGGTTTCTAGAATATTGGGCTATTTATAGAGCAAAGAGGTAGTCCCGGGGGTACCCGAGGTGGGCACAACCCACCAGGGCGCGCCTAGGCCTCCTAGCGCGCCCTGGTGGGTTGTGCTCTCCTCGGAGCACCCCCTGGCGCAGCCAATGCCATTACGTGTCTTCTAGTCCATAAAAAATCTTCATAAAGTTTCGTTGCATTTGGACTCCGTCTGATATTGATTTCCTTCAATGTAAAAAACATGCAGAAAACAACAACTGGCACTTGGCACTATGTCAATAGGTTAGTACCAAAAAATGATATAAAATGACTATAAAATGATTATAAAACATCCAAGATTGATAATATAACAACATGGAACAATAAAAATTATAGATACGTTGGAGACGTATCAGCATCCCCAAGCTTAACTCCTACTCGTCCTCGAGTAGGTAAGTGATAAAAATAGAATTTTCGATGTGGAATGCTGCCTAACATGTCATATCATATTCTTTTCTTTATAGCATGGACATTTGGACTTTTATGTGATTCAAAGCAATAGTCTAGTTTTGACACGACAATTTAAATACTGAAGCACATAAACAAGCAACCATGTCTTTCAAAATATCAACGCTAAAATAAGTTATCCCTAGCCCATCATGCTCAACCATTGATCCATTCATGAAACACACTCGCATATTAGCTACACCCAATACTCAAGTACGATCATATTGCCTCCTAGTTGGTGCTTTTATAAGAGAAGATGGACTCAAATTCAAAAATAAAAATTGTATAAAGTCAAAGAAAGGCCCTTCGCAGAGGGAAGTAGGGATTTATAGAGGTGCCTGAGCTCAAAGCGGAAAACTTAGAGATAAGACATTTTGGGAGGTGCATCCATCCCACCAACGAAAACGACTTAGAGTTCCCAACACTTTACATGCTAGATATATCATAGGCGGTTCCCAAACAAAAAATAAAGTTTATTCATTTTTCCACCATAGTTTCACTTTCCATGGCTAGCCATATCCACGGCTGCCTTCCATACCAACACTTTCCAAGGAATTTATTATTAGATAACATAAAGTAAATTAATTTTTCATTTCGGGACCGGGCAACCCTAAAACCTCTGCCTTACTCTCGTGCAATGATAAGTGAATAAACACTCATCGTGAGAATAACACATCCGGCACGGAAAATATTAGCCACCCTTCACAGCTCCGCGAGCGAAACGAGCACATAAAAGAGAAGTTTATTTTGAAAATTAGAGATGGCACATGCAAATTTGCTTAGAACGGCAAAATAATACTGCATATAAGTAGATATAGTGGACTCATGTGGCAAAACTGGTTTAAAGGATTTTGGATGCACAAGTAGAGATCATACTTAGTGCAAAATAAAGGTTAGCAAAAGATAGAGAAGCAACCAACCAAGAAACGAATAATATCATAAGCAAGCATTAAGCATAATTAACACCGAATAATGCACCACAAGTAGGATATAATTTCATTGCATGACTATTGGCTTTCGTGCTTGCATAGGGAATCGCAAACCTTAACACCAATATACTTACTAAATCATAATTACT
This sequence comes from Secale cereale, assembly GCA_902687465.1. Lineage (NCBI taxonomy): Eukaryota > Viridiplantae > Streptophyta > Magnoliopsida > Poales > Poaceae > Secale > Secale cereale. The sequence continues at coordinate 68,689,616 of LR738710.1, forward strand.
CATCAACACAACTCACATATCACATCATCATATCTCAAAACTATTACTAAAACTCAAGTTTATTTTGTCCAAAGATCTTCATGAAAGTTTTTATTATATCCTTCTTGGATATCTATCACTTTGGGACTCATGTTCATGTGTTGCTTTTCATAAGCTCAAACAAATATAAGTGAAGATCATGAGCATAACTTTTATTTCTCTCAATTTAGTTTAAGTGAAGCAAGAGAGAATTTCTGGAAAATTTTACTAACTCTCAAATAAATCTAAGTGAAGCAAGAGAGCATTTCTTCAAAAATACTAAAGCACACCGTGCTAAATTTTTTATAAATGAAGCACTAGAGCAAGTCCATAACTCATAAAAGATTTAAGTGAAGCATAGAGAGAAATTCTAACAAGTCATGACATAATTTTGGCTCCCTCAAATAGGTGTGTCCAGTAAGGGATCAAGACTTAAAACACAAAATAAAACAAGCAAAGACTCATATCATACAAGACGCTCCAAGCAAAACATATAGTATGTGACCAATAAAAATATAGGTTCGAGTAAAATACCGATGGTCGTTAGAAGAAAGAGGGGATGCCTGATGTCTACTACACAACCTTCTTCTTGTAGACGTTGTTGGGACTCGAAGTGCAGAGGTTTGTAGGACAGTAGCTAATTTCCCTAGAGTGGAGGACCTAAGGTTTATCAATCTGTGGGAGGCGTAGGATGAAGATGGTCTCTCTCAAACAACCCTGCAACCAAATAACAAAGAATCTCTTGTGTCCCCAACACACCCAATACAATGGTAAATTGTATAGGTGCACTAGTTCGCCAAAGAGATGGTGATACAAGTGCAATATGGATGGTAGATATAGGTTTTTGTAATATGAAAATATAAAAACAGCAAGGTAACTAATGATAAAAGTGAGCATAAACGGTGTTGCAATGCTTTGAAACAAGGCCTAGGGTTCATACTTTCACTAGTGCAAGTTCTCTCAACAAAAATAACATAACTGGATCATATAACTATCCCTCAACATGCAACAAAGAGTCACTCCAAAGTCACTAATAGCGGAGAACAAACAAAGAGATTATTGTAGGGTACGAAACCACCTCAAAGTTATTCTTTCTGATCGATCTATTCAAGAGTCCGTAGTAAAATAGCACGAAGCTATTCTTTCTGGTCGATCTGTCTTAGAGTTCGTACAAGAATAACACCTTAAGATACAAATCAACCAAAACCCTAATGTCACCTAGATACTCCATTGTCACCTCAAGTATCCGTGGGCATGATTTTACGATATGCATCACACAATCTCAGATTCATCTATTCAACCAACAGAAAAGAACTTCAAAGAATGCCCCAAATTTTCTACCGGAGAGTCAAGACGAAAACGTGTGCCAACCCCTATGCATAGATTCCCAAGGTCACGGAACCCGCAAGTTGATCACCAAAACATACATCAAGTAGATCACGTGATATCCCATTGTCACCACAGATAAGCACATGCAAGACATACATCAAGTGTTCTCAAATCCTTAAAGATTCAATCCGATAAGATAACTTCAAAGGGAAAACTCAATTCATCACAAGAGAGTAGAGGGGGGAGAAACATCATAAGATCCAACTATAATAGCAAAGCTCGCGATACATCAAGATCGTGCCATCTCAAGAACACGAGTGAGAGAGAGAGAGGGAGAGAGAGATCAAACACATAGCTACTGATACATACCCTCAGCCCCGAGGGTGAACTACTCCCCCCTCATCATGGAGAGCGCCGGGATGATGAAGATGGACACCGGAGAGGGATTCCCCCTCCGGCAGGGTGCCGGAACTGGGTCTAGATTGGTTTTCGGTGGCAACAGAGGCTTTCGGCGGCGGAACTCCCGATCTAGGTTATTTTCTGGAGGTTTCTGTATATACAGGGGGTGTTGTAGTCGAGAACAAGTAAAGGAGGTCTCCGGGCTGTCCACGAGGTAGGGGGCGCGCCCAGGGGCGCCCCCTACTTTCGTGGGCAGCCCGTGGACCTTCTGGTCCTCCTCCGGTACTCCCTGGGCTTCTTCTGGTCCAAAAACTGCCTCCGCTGAGTTTCAGGTCAATTGGGTTCCGTTTGGTATTCCTTTTCTGTGAAACTCAAAAACATGGGAAAAACAGAAACTGGCACTGGGCTCTGGGTTAATAGGTTAGTCCCAAAAATCATATAAAAGTGTATATAAAAGCCCATAAAACATCCTAGAAGGATAATATAATAGCATGGAACAATAAAAAATTATAGATACGTTGGAGACGTATCAATCATCCCCAAGCTTAATTCCTGCTCGTCCTCAAGTAGGTAAATGATAAAAACAGAATTTTTGATGTGGGATGCTCACCAACATAATTCACAATGTAATTTTCTTTATTGTGGCATGAATGTTCAGATCCGAAAGATTCAAGACAAAAGTCTATATTGACATAAGAATAATAATACTTCAAGCATACTAACAAAGCAATCATGTCTTCTCAAAATAACATGGCCAAAGAAAGTTATCCCTACAAAATCATATAGTCTGGCTATGCTCCCTCTTCATTTCACAAAATATTCATATCATGCACAACCCCAGGTCCAGCCAAGCAATTATCTCATACTCATTTTTTTTCAAACTTCTCAACTTTCACGCAATATATGAGCGTGAGCCATGGATATATCACTATAGATGGAATGGAGTGGTGGTTGTGGAGAAGACAAAAGATGAAGATAGTCTCACATCAATTAGGCGTATCAATGGGCTATGGAGATGCCCATCAATAGATATCAATGTGAGTGAGTAGGGATTGCCATGCAACGGATGCACCAGAGCTATAAATGTATGAAAGCTCAACAAAAGAAACTAAGTGGGTGTGCATCCAACTTGCTTGCTCATGAAGACCTAGGGCGTTTTGAGGAAGCCCATCATTGGAATATACAAGCCAAGTTCTATAATGAAAATTCCCACTAGTATATGAAAGTGATAAAACAAGAGACTCTCTATCATGAAGATTATGGTGCTACTTTGAAGCACAAGTGTGGAAATGGATAGTAGCATTGTCCCTTCTCTCTTTTTCTCTCATTTTTGGAGGGGCTTTTCTTTTTTTCTTTTTAGCCCCCTCTTTTTTTGGGCCTTCTCTTTTTTTGGCCTTTCTCTCTCCCTTTTTTGTTTCCTCACACGGGACAATGCTCTAATAATGAAGATCATCACACTTTTATTTACTTACAACTCAAAGATTACAACTCGAAGCTAGAACAAATTATGACTCTAAGTGAATGCCTCCGGCGATGTACCGGGATGTGCAATGAATCAAGAGTGACATGTATGAATGGTGGCTTTGCCACAAATACGATGTCAACTACATGATCATGCATGGCAATATGACAATATGAAGCGTGTCATAATAACGGAACGGTGGAAAGTTGCATGGCAATACATCCCGAAATGGCTATGGAAATGACATGATAGGTAGGTATGGTGTCTGTTTTGAGGAAGGTATATGGTGGGTGTATGGTACCGGCGAAAGTTGCGTGGTACAAGAGAGGCTAGCAATGGTGGAAGGGTGAGAGTGCGTATAATCCATGGACTCAACATTAGTCATAAGGAACTCATATACTTATTGCAAAATTCTACGAGTTATCAAAACAAAGTATTCAACACATGCTCCTAGGGGATGGGTTGGTAGGAGTTAACCATCGCGTGACCCCGACCTCCACACAAAGGATGACACTCAATAAATAAATCATGCTCCAACTTCATCACATAACGGTTCATCATACGTGCATGCTATGGGAATCACAAACTTTAACACAAGTGTTTCTCAAATTCACAATTACTCCACTAGCATGACTCTAATATCACTATCCTCATATCTCAAAACAATCATCAAGTATCAAACTTCTCATAGTATTCAACACACTTTATATGAAAGTTTTTATTATATCCCTCCTGGATGCCCATCATATTTAGGACTGAATTCATAACCAAAGCAAATTACCATGCTATTCTAAAAGATTCTCAAAATAATATAAGTGAAGCATGAGAGTTCATATATTTCTTCAAAATAAAACCACCGCCATGCTCTAAAAAGATATAAGTGAAGCACTAGAGCAAATGACAAACTACTCCACAAGATATAAGTGAAGATCAATGAGTAGTTGAATAATTATGTAACTATGTGAAGACTCTCTAACATTTAAGAATTTTAGATCTTGGGATATTGTTCAAACAACAAGAAAAACAAAATAAAATAAAATGATGCTCCAAGCAAAACACATATCATGTGGTGAATAAAAATATAGCCTTAAGTAAAGTTACCGATAGACGAAGACGGAAGAGGGGATGCCTTCCCGGGGCATCCCCAAGCTTAGGATTTTGGTTGTCCTTGAATATTACCTTGGGGTGCCTTGGGAATCCCCAAGCTTAGGCTCTTGCCACTCCTTATTCCATAGTCCATCGAATCTTTACCCAAAACTTGAAAACTTCACAACACAAAACTCAACAGTAAACCCGTAAGCTCCGTTTGTATAAGAAAATAAAACCACCACTTAGGTACTATTGTGAACTCATTCTAAATTCATATTGGTGTAATATCTACTGTATTCCAACTTCCCTATGGTTAATATCCTCCGATACTACTCATAGATTCATCAAAATAAGCAAACAACACAATGAAAATATAATCTGTCAAAAATAGAACATTCTGTAGTAATCTGTAACTTTAAAATACTGCTGTAACTCTAAAAATTCTGAAATAAATTGGTGGATGTGAGGAATTTGTCTATTAGTCATCTGCAAAAAGAATAAACTCAAAAGCACTCTCCAATAAAAAATGGTGGCTAATCTCGTGAGCGCTAAAGTTTCTGTTTTTTACAGCATGATCGCATAAACTTCACACAAGTCTTCCCAAAGGTTCTACTTGGCACAAACACTAATTAAAACACAAACCACATCTAAACAGAAGCTAGATGCAATATTTATTCCTAAACAGAAGCAAAAGCAAATAAAATTGGGTTGTCTCCCAACAAGCGCTTTTCTGTAATGCCTTTTAGCTAGGCATGATGATTCCAGTGATGCTCGCATAAAAGACAATAGTTGAAACATAAAGAGAGCATCATGAAGAATATAACTAGCACATTTATGACTAACCCACTTCCTATTCATAGGGATTTTGTGAGAAAACAACAAATGGGAACAATAATCAACTAGCATAGGAAGGCAAAACAATCATAACTTCAAAACTTTAAGCACATAGAGAGGAAACTTTATATTATTGCAATTCCTACAAGCATATGATCCTCTCTATTAATAATTTTCAGTAGCATCATGAATAAATTCAACAGTATAACCATCACATAAAGCATTCCTTTCAAGATCCCCAAGCATATAAATTTTATTACTCTCCACATAAGCAAAATTCTTCTCATTCGGAATAGTGGAAGTATCATAAGTAACTTGAATACTAAAGATTGTTTCCACATTAGAAGAGTAATGTTTAGAAAAACAGTAATCATAATCATGACAAGTTTTATAAATATAATCATCACTACTTTTTATAGCATAAGTGTCATCACAATAATCATCATAAGTAGGAGGCATGCTTTCATCATAATAAATTTGCTCACCAAAACTTGGGGGACTAAAAATATCATATTCATCAAACGTAGCATCCCCAAGCTTGGGACAAACATTAATTGCAGCAAATAAATTCTCAAACATGTCATTCTAATAAAAAATAGCACCCCAAGCTTGGGCCTTTTCATATCATAAGCATAATCACTCTCGTCATTAATAGTATGGATAGCACCGATAGTATAGCAATTATCATCATCACAATGAGTAATAGGAGGAACATCATTTGGAAGGGATACCTTTTTATCTTTGCTTCTCTGTATTTTCTTTTTCTTCTTCACATCATGTATGGGTTTAATCCTATTTTTGGAGCTCCTTATTAATAAGATTGGCTGAATAGAAGGCTCCTCCTCGTTACCTGATTCATCATAAGAAAGAATAGGAGGATATTGTGAAATCTCTCCCCTTTCATTAGTATTCTCTTCATCTCCTATGTGTTTTCTTGTCTTTAGGTAATTGGCAATATAAGGATTTTCAATGCAATTCACCCCACAATACATATAAATTTCCTCTAGATCAAAATCAAGAAGTTTATCAAGGGCAAACCCTGGAAGATTCTTAGTTCTACGTTTGATTTCTTCATAACCCAAAAGCAAGCTAAGTTCATTATGATGTGCAAGGGAAATCAAGTCATCACAATTTTTGGACACGATTCGATCATGAAACAATTTGCATTGGAGATTTAAATGACCACGTTCATTGCAAAGTTCACAAGTACGGCTAAGACAATTTAATTTTTCAGCACAAACATCTAGCCTTTCTTGCAACCATTTAGTTTCCAAACACTTATGCCTCTTGCAAAATCTATCTTCCCTATTTGGTATGTACTTGCAAACTCTATGCACTCCACAAAAATTGACATGCTTATATGAGATATTTTCATCATGACTAGTGCAATCATCATTAGTACTATGGATATTCGAAAAATTCACACTAACAACATTGCAATCATGCTCATCATTCAAGTTTTTAGTGCCAAGCATTCTATGTAATTCCACTTCTAGTACTTGAGCACAATTTTCCTTCCCATCATTTTCACAAAAGATATTAAAAAGATGAAGCATATGAGGCAACCTTATTTCCATTTTTTTGTAGTTTTCTTTTAAAAACTAAACTAGTGATAAAACAAGAAACTAAAAGATTCGATTGCAAGATCTAAAGATATACCTTCAAGCACTCACCTCCCCGACAACGGCGCCAGAAAAGAGCTTGATGTCTACTACGCAACCTCCTTATTGTAGACGTTGTTGGGCCTCCAAGTGCAGAGGTTTGTAGGACAGTAGTAAATTTCCCTCAAGTGGATGACCTAAGGTTTATCAATCCGTGGGAGGCGTAGGATGAAGATGGTCTCTCTCAGACAACCCTGCTACCAAATAACAAAGAGTCTCTTGTGTCCCCAACACACCCAATACAATGGTAAATTGTATAGGTGCACTAGTTCGGCGAAGAGATGGTGATACAAGTGCAATATGTATGGTAGATATAGATTTTTGTAATATGAAAATATAAAAACAGCAAGGTAACTAATGATAAAAGTGAGCATAAACGGTGTTGCAATGCTTTGAAACAAGGCCTAGGGTTCATACTTTCACTAGTGCAAGTTCTCTCAACAATAATAACATAACTGGATCATATAGCTATCCCTCAACATGCAACAAAGAGTCACTCCAAAGTCACTAATAGCGGAGAACAAACGAAGAGATTATTGTAGGGTACGAAACCACCTCAAAGTTATTCTTTCTGATCGATCTATTCAAGAGTCCGTAGTAAAATAGCACGAAGCTATTCTTTCTGTTCGATCTATCTTAGAGTTCGTACTAGAATAACACCTTAAGATACAAATCAACCAAAACCCTAATGTCACCTAGATTCTCCATTGTCACCTCAAGTATCCATGGGCTTGATTATACGATATGCATCATACAATCCCAGATTCATCTATTCAACCAACACAAAAGAACTTCAAAGAGTGCCCCAAAGTTTCTACCGGAGAGTCAAGACGAAAACGTGTGCCAACCCCTATGCATAGATTCCCAAGGTCACGGAACCCGCAAGTTGATTACCAAAACATACATCAAGTCGATCACTTGATATCCCATTGTCACCACAGATAAGCACATGCAAGACATACATCAAGTGTTCTCAAATCCTTAAAGATTCAATCCGATACGGTAACTTCAAAGTGAAAACTCAATTCATCACAAGAGAGTAGAGGGGGAGAAACATCATAAGATCCACCTATAATAGCAAAGCTCGCGATACATCAAGATTGTGCCATCTCAAGAACACGAGAGAGAGAGAGAGAGAGAGAGAGAGAGAGAGAGAGAGAGAGAGAGAGAGATCAAACACATAGCTACTGATACATACCCTCAGCCCCGAGGGTGAACTACCCCCCTCGTCATGGAGAGCGCCGGGATGATGAAGATGGTCACCGGAGAGGGGTTCCCCCTCCGGCAGGGTGCTGGAACAGGGTCTAGATTGGTTTTCCGTGGTAACAGAGGCTTTCAGTGATGGAACTGCCGATCTAGGTTATTTTCTGGAGGTCTGTGTATATATAGGGGGTGTTGGAGTCGGGAACAACTAAAGGAGGTCTCCGGGCTGTCCACGAGGTAGGGGGGCGCGCCCAAGGGGGCACCCCTACCCTCATGGGCAGCCCGTGGACCTTCTAGTCCTCCTCCGGTACTCCCTCGGCTTCTTCTGGTCCAAAAACTACCTCCGCCGAGTTTCAAGTCAATTGGGCTCCGTTTGGTATTCCTTTTCTGCGAAACTCAAAAACATGGGAAAAACAGAAACTAGCACTGGGCTCTGGGTTAATAGGTTAGTCCCAAAAATCATATAAAAGTGTATATAAAAGCCCATAAAACATCCTAGAAGGATAATATAATGGCATGGAACAATAAAAAATTATAGATACGTTGGAGACGTATCAATGCCACTCGGGGGCATCCCCAAGCTTAGTTGGTTGCTCATTTTTGGATAATAGCTTGGGATGCCAGGGCATCCCCAATCTTAGGATCTTCTATCCTTTATTCCTTCATCCATCGTAAAATAACGCAAAACTTGTAAACTTTAATCACACAAAACTCAACAAAACCTTCGTGAGATCCGTTAGTATAAGAAAGCAAACCACTACTATAAGTACTATATCAAACAATTCATATTTTATTTTCGCATTATAGCTACTGTATTCCAACTTTTCTATGGCAAAAACTCATCTAAGAAAACCATAGAGCCATCAAAATAAGCACACAACACAAAGAAAACAGAATCTGTCAAAACAGAACAGTCTGTAGCAATCTGGATATTTCGAATGCTTCTGTAACTCCAAAAATTGTGAAAAATTAGGATGACCTGGGTAATTTGTATGTTAATCTTCTACAATAATAATCAGGGCAAAAGCACATTTCTGTGATTTACGAAAATTATTTTCGTGAGTGCATAAGTTTTTGTTTTTTAGCAAGATCAAACAACTATTACCCAAGAAGATCCTAAAGGCTTTACTTGGCACAAACACTAATTAAAACACACAAAAAAAACACAATCATAACAGTAGAATAATTGTGTAAACACACAAGAACATAATGCAAAAAGCAAAAATAAATTTTATTCATTGGGTTGCCTCCCAACAAGCGCTATAGTTTCATGCACTTAGCTAGGCATAAAGCAAGGATCTAAGTTTTGTCATCTTTGGTTCGAGATCCATAAGATGCCCTCATTATTGATTCATATGGTGGCCTAATTCTTGTTCTAGGAAATTTTTTTCACACCTTTCCTCAAAGGAAATTGGAACTTGATATTGCCTTCTTTCATATCAATCACGATACCGGTAGTGCGTAAAAACGGTCCACCAAGAATAATTGGACAAGACGGATGACAATCAATATCAAGAACAGTAAAATCTATGGGCACATAATTCCTATTTGCAAGAACAAGAACATCATTAATTCTTCCCATAGGCTTTTTAATAGTTGTCGGTGTACTAGAGTAGGGGTACCCTAGTATCCCGAACTTGTGCACGGGCAGTCGCAGCACCCCGCGGCAAGGCTTGCCGGGTGACCGCCAAGGTCCTCCGTGGTTCCTTTGGAGCCATTCAAGAACAAAGTATTCAAGTCAAGGAGACAAGGCCCCGGCAAGAGGAGCTTGCCGGGAAGGCCACTCAAGGCACAAGACCCCGGCGAGAGGAGCTTGTCGGGAAGGCCAACCAAGGCATCTCAAGGAACTTGCCGCGACGCGCCACACGTCCCGGCAAGGCCCGGTGAGCGACAAGCTCCCGGACGCGACAAGACAACGACCGCGGCAAGGCGCTTGCCACGTCAAGCTACCACTCTGTGCCCACGCTCCAGCGCATCCACCCACGTGTCGCTCTGGGACCCTTCCAGGCGTAGGTGCGGGAGGCTGTGCAGCCAGGGGTACGCGATGGCAAGCGGCGCTGACAAGATTGCCATCGTGGCGAACGGTGGTGCCCCTGACGGCCCCTTTTTGCACTGTTTGGGCGACACAGACGGGCATTTAATGCTCTTGTCCCCTGCCGTCAGGGTTAGGTATGATACACTGTACAGGTAGCTGTACCAACCGCAATACTTTCCCATTTTTACCCTCATCTGCGTTGCCACCTGTCGGTGACCCCTTGAGCATATAAAAGGAGGCCCATGCGCAACGTAGAGGGGGGGGGGACACTCTCACGCTCGGTTTCGTTAGCTGCCGGCGTGTACTATAGCACTCAGCGCTCCTGAGCAAGAACTCAATACAAATCACAAAGCAGGAGTAGGGTTTTACGCATCCGTGCGGCCCGAACCTGGGTAAACTGCTCGTGTGCCTCGCCTCGATCTGCTCTTCGTGCGACCTCCGCCCCCGCCGTACCGAAAGGGGCTCGGTCCCCATAGGTGTTCATGGGATGACAAGGTCCTTGCCAACTACTTCCCGCTGGTGCTCAAGCCCAACATCAGGTCCTGGCTCATGCACTTGCCGGACAACTCCATATCCTCCTGGGCAGATCTATGCCATCAGTTTGTCGGCGCCTTTACGGGCGGCCACAAACCTCATGGCCAAGAGAGTGACCTTCATCTGCTCGCCCAGAAGGAAGGAGAACCCCTGCGCAAGTATATCCAGAGATTCAGCCGTGTACAGCACAACATCCCAGATGTCCACCCTGCCGCTGTTATCAGCGCGTTCCATCAGAACGTGCGTAACCGCAGGATGAGGGAGGAGATGGCAATGTGCAAGATCAGGGACGTCAGTGAGCTGTACGCCCTGGCCGACAAGTGCGCACGTGCTGAGGAAGGGAGGAAACTCCCTGGAGAGGATACAGGAGCAGGAGGATCTGACAGCGAGGATGCTGCCCCGGCAAAGAAAAACCGGCGGCGGAACAACAGGAAGAAGAAAAACAAAGACGTGCTAGTCGTTGAGAAGTCCGACAACGGAGGTGGCGCCGAGAAAGCCAAAGTTGGTGGCTCCGGCAAGGAGACTGCCGCATGCACCAACTGCCAGGCTGTGGCGGCCGCCGACAAGCAGGACGGCACCGACAAGCAGTACTGCAAGATCCACCGCACCAAGGGCCATGACCTCCAAAACTGCAAGAGGGTCGAGCAGCTCGTCGAGCAGTAAAAGGCTGAGTACGAGCGGCGCGACAAGGAGAAGGCCCAAGGAGGTACTAGAGGATCCGGCACGAAGCGCCCCGGCCGGGGAGGACGCCGCGGCAAGGCCAAGCAGCGGCAAGGAGACAGACCTCCCCGCGGCCGCGACAAGGATGAAGACGACGACGACGATGATGAAGACATGGATGATGTTGAGACCAGTGAGTAGGACTACCTGAAAGCCACATAAGTCTTGTGCGTTGATGGTGGTGCTTCTCTGCATACGTCACACCGCCAACTCAAGCAGTGGGTGCGGGAAGTCAATGCGGCAGAACTACCTGTCGAGTCGCGCAAGCTTCTGAAATGGTCCAGCACGCCTATCATCTTTGATATTAAGCACCACCCTGATCGCACAACTGCGATCGGGTGCTTGCCGATGTTGGTTTCACCAACTATCCGCAACCTCAAGGTCACTAAGATGCTAGTTGACGGCGGGGCCGGCTTGAACCTGATCTCCTCCGTTGTACTCCAGAAACTCCAGATCCCTGACAGCGAGCTCGAAGAGACCGGCACATTCCAAGGAATCAACCCAGGAAGGAGCAAGCCGAAGGGGAAGATCACGTTGCCAGTGACATTTGGCGGCGAGCTGAACTTCAGGACTGAGAGGGTCACTTTTGACGTTGCCGATTATTCATTGCCTTACAACGGGATACTCGGCCGTCCAGCACTTGCCAAGTTCATGGCGGCCTCTCACTACGGATACAACATGCTGAAGATGCCAGGCCCGATAAGCGTCATCTCTGTCCCTGGCGACAAGAAGGATGCCCTTATCTGCGCCGACAAGATCTACCGGGAAGCAGCAGCTGCAACAGATCGCAAGACACTTGCCGCTGAAGCTGCCGGGGGGAAGAAGAAGACCAAGTCCGGCAAGAGTTCTGATGCCCACTCCGGCAAGCGCACCTCTTCGGAGTGCCGCGCTACCGTCGAAGAGGCACCATCGAGCTCCACCGGCAAGTGTAAGAAAACAATGGCAGCTCCGCCAGCGACCAAGAAGGTGTCCGCCAAGGAGGACGGCACTGGTGGTACCTTCACCATCAGTGCCACACTTGACCCTAAATAGGAAAGCGCGCTCATTGCTTTCCCACGGGCGAACGTCGACGTGTTTGCATGGCAACCGTCTGACATCCCCGGTGTTCCCAGGAAAGTAATTGAGCACCATCTTGTCGTCTGTCCTCATGCGCGGCCCGTCAAGCAGAAAGTCAGGAAACAAGCAGTGGAGCGCCAAGAATTCATCGCAGAAGAGATCAAGAAGTTGGAAGCAGCAGGCCTTGTCAGAGGTGTGCTCCATCCTACGTGGTTGGCCAATCCTGTAGTCGTGCGCAAGGCAAACGAGAAATGGAGGCTTTTATCGACTTCAACGATGTGAATAAAGCTTGTCCCAAAGACCTATTTCCCTTGCCGCGCATTGACCAGATTGTTGACTCCACGGACGGATGTGATTTGCTTTCATTTCTTGACGCATACTCAGGATGCCATCAGATCTTCATGGCAGAAGAGGATGAGGAGAAGACTGCATTCATCACTCCATGTGGCACGTACTGTTTCATACGGATGCCTTTCGGTTTGAAGAATGCTGGTTCAACATTTGCAAGGGTAGTCCATACCGCTTTTGAGCCACAAATACACAGAAATGTAGAAGCATACATGGATGACATAGTGGTCAAGAGCAAGGACAGGGCAACCCTGATTCAGGATTTAGACGAGACCTTTGCGAATCTGCGCAAGATCAGCCTCAAGCTCAACCCCGAGAAGTGTGTGTTTGGAGTCCCTTCCGGCAAGCTTCTCGGGTTCTTCGTGTCTCAGAGGGGAATTGAAGCCAATCCTGACAAGATCAAGGCCATTGAGCAGATTGAAGCACCAAAGCGCGTCAAGGATGTGCGAAGACTTGCCGGTTGCATGGCTGCTCTTAGCAGGTTTATCTCTACGTCTGCTGAGCGCGCCCTGCCGTTTTTCAAAATTTTGAAAAAGGCAGGTCCAATGAAATGGACCCCGGAAGCGGAGGATGCGCTGCAAGACTTGAAGAGGTACCTGTCCTCTACTCCAATACTTGTCGCACCTAAGCCACAAGAGAAGTTGCTGTTGTACCTAGCGGCAACCAATCAAGTGGTTAGTGCTGCGTTAGTAGTGGAGAGGGAGGCAGATGATGAGCCAGCAACCGCGGCAGGGGCATCCACCGACAAGCAGGGGGCTGAAGGAAATATGCCCTAGAGGCAATAATAAAGTTGTTATTTATATTTCCTTATATCATGATAAATGTTTATTATTCATGCTAGAATTGTATTAACCGGAAACTTAGTACATGTGTGAATACATAGACAAAACAGAGTGTCCCTAGTATGCCTCTACTAGACTAGCTCATTGATCAAAGATGGTTATGTTTCCTAACCATAGACATGAGTTGTTATTTGATCAACGGGATCACATCATTAGGAGAATGATGTGATGGACAAGACCCATACGTTAGCATAGCACTATGATCGTTTAGTTTTACTGCTATTGCTTTCTTCATGACTTATACATGTTCCTATGACTATGAGATTATGCAACTCCCGAATACCGTAGGAACACCTTGTGTGCTATCAAACGTCACAACGTAACTGGGTGATCATAAAGATGCTCTACAGGTGTCTCCGAAAGTATTCGTGGTGTTGGCATAGATCAAGATTAGGATTTGTCACTCCGAGTGTCGGAGAGGTATCTCTGGGCCCTCTCGGTAACACACATCACAATAAGCCTTGCAAGCAAAAGACTAATGAGTTAGTCACGAGATGATGTGTTACGGAACGAGTAAAGAGACTTGCCGGTAACGAGATTGAACTAGGTATAGAGATACCGACGATCGAATCTCGGGCAAGTAACATACCGTTTGACAAAAGGAACAACGTATGTAGTCATGCGGTTCTGACCGATAAAAGATCTTCGTAGAATATGTAGGAGCCAATATGAACATCCAGGTTCCGCTATTGGTTATTGACCGGAGATGAGTCTCGGTCATGTCTACATAGTTCTCGAACCCGTAGGGTCCGCACGCTTAACGTTTGATGACGATCGGTATTATGAGTTTTTGAGTATTGATGTACCGAAGGTAGTTCGGAGTCCCGGATGAGATCACAGACATGACGAGGAGTCTCGGAATGTCCGAGACATAAAGTTTGATATATTGGACGACTATATTCGGACACCGGAAGTGTTCCGGAAAAGTTTCGGATTTATCGGGAATGCCGGAGGGGGTTACCGGAACCCCCTACGAGAGGGGATGGTCCATAGTGGGCCTAAAGGGAAAGAGAGAGGCAGCCCATAGGGCTGGCCGGCGCCCCCACCTAGGATTCCTAGTTGGACTAGGATTGGGGGGGGGGGGGCGCCACCTCTCCTATTCCTTTCCCCCTTCTTCCTTTTGGTGAATCCTACTAGGAATAGGATTGCAATCCTATTCCTAGTAGGACTCCTTCCCTAGCCGCACCAGGAGGAGTTGGCCGGCCTCCCTCCCTTGCTCCTTTATATACGGGGGCAGGGGGGCACCCAAAGACACACAAGTTGAATTGTTTTAGCCGTGTGCGGTGCCCCCCTCCACAGAATCACACCTCGGTCATACCGTCGCGGAGCTTAGGCGAAGCCCTGCGCCGGTGAACACATCATATCCGTCACCACGCCGTCGTGCTGACGAAACTCTCCCGTGAAGCTCAACTTGATCAAGAGCTCGTGGGACGTCATCAAGCTGAACGTGTGCTGAACGCGGAGGTGCCGTACGTTCGGTGCTTGATCGGTTGGATCGCGAAGAAGTTCGACAACATCAACCGCGTCACTTGACGCTTCCGCTCCCGGTCTACGAGGGTACGTAGATACACTCTTCCCTCTCGTTGCTATGCATCTGGTAGATAGATCTTGCGTGATCGTAGGAAAATTTTAAAATACTACGTTCCCCAACAGGGGCTTCCCCGCAAGCTCTGGTCCCGACAAAGATGGATCTGCGCAGGCGCAAGAGGAGATACGGAAGAAGATGGTGCAGCGCCCAGTTTACTTTGTCAGTTCCCTTCTGCAGGGGGCTAGGTCAAGGTACTCTGGTGTGCAGAAATTGCTTTTTGGCCTTCTCATGGCCTCGAAAAAGCTGCGGCATTACTTCCAAGCACATGAGATCACAGTTCTCACTCGCTTTCCGCTGAAGAGGATACTGCACAATCCAGAAGCAACAGGCAGGATTGTTGAGTGGGCACTGGAACTGTCAAGCTTTGGCCTCAAGTTTGAGAGCACTTCTACTATCCAAAGCAGAGCATTGGAAGAATTCATAGCAGAGTGGACGCCAACACCAGATGAAGAGATTCCAGAAACGAGCATCCCCGTCAACGAAGCAAGCAAAGAGTGGCTGATGTACTTTGATGGTGCCTTCTCGCTGCAAGGCGCCGGTGCTGGCGTGTTGCTTGTCGCACCCACCGGAGAGCACCTCAAGTACGTAGTCCAGATGCACTTTCCCAAGGAGCAAGCAACGAACAATACCGCAGAGTATGAAGGTTTGCTTGCCGGTCTCAGGATCGCGGCAGACCTTGGGATGAAGAAGCTCATTGTCAGGGGTGACTCACAGCTTGTCGTCCGCCAAATAAACAAGAATTATCAGAGTCCATTGATGGAAGCATACGTTGATGAAATGAGAAAGCTTGAAGAGCACTTTGACGGCCTACAGATGGAGCATGTTCCAAGAGCCCAGAACGACATCGCCGACGGCCTGTCAAAGTGCGCCGCACTTAAGTTACCTGTGGAACCAGGGATCTTTGTGCTCAAGCTGACTCAACCGTCCGTAACACCATCAACTGGACAGAGCAAGAAGAGGAAGTTGATTTCTGGTGACTATTTTCCGGCAGAGCTCCCCGAAGCCGCCGCAAAGAAGGTCCCCAAGATCAACACCAAGAGTGCTCAGGAGCAGTCTGCTCCGGCAAGCCCTAGGGTTTGTTACGTTGAAGCAAATGCTCCCGACAAGTTTTGCTCCGGCAAGCTTGCCGGGGAACATCAAGCTCCGGCTGAGCCACAGGTTCTCGCCGTAGAAGCGGATGTTCCCGCAGCAGCAGATGTGCCTTTAGTCCTTGTTGTCGAGCCACAAGCGCCAGCATGGCCACAACAGGTTGTCCGTTTTCTTCAGACATGAGAACTTCCCAAAGAGAAAGAAGAAGCGGAAAGAGTAGTCCGGCAGTCAAGTATGTACCAGTTTGTTGACAACACACTGTACAGAAGAAGACTCAACGGTGTGAAATTGAAGTGTATTCTCCGGGAAGATGGACAAAAGCTGTTGGCAGAGATACATGGAGGCATATGTGGTCACCACATTGGCGCAAGAGCACTTGCCGGCAAAGCATTCCGGCAAGGTTTCTTTTGGCCGACAGTCCTCCAGGATGGAACTGCACAAGTAACCAAGTGTGAAGCGTGCCAGTTCCATTCCAAGCAGATACACCAGCCAGCTCAAGCTCTCTAGATGATCCCTTTATCCTGGCCATTTTTGGTCTGGGGACTCGACATCCTCGGCCCCTTTCCCCGTGCAGCCGGGGGCTTTGAGTACTTGTACGTTGCAATCGACAAGTTCACAAAGTGGCCGGAAGTGGAAGCAGTGAGGAAGGTGACCGCACAGTCAGCAGTCAAGTTCTTCGGGTCGATTGTTTGCCGCTTCGGGATTCCTAACAGGATCATCACCGACAACGGTACACAATTCACGAGCCGCACCTTCATGCAGTACGTCCAAGATCTTGGCGCCAAGGTCTGCTTCGCTTCTGTTGCTCACCCGAGAAGCAATGGTCAAGCGGAGAGGGCAAATACTGAAGTGCTGCGTGGCCTCAAGACCAGAACTTATGACAGGCTGCACAAGTGCGGAAGAAACTGGATCGAGGAGCTGCCGGTGGTTCTTTGGTCGATCAGGATGACGCCAAATCGAGCCACTGGACAGACACCTTTCGCTCTAGTCTATGGAGCAAAGGCAGTTCTCCCCACGGAACTCGTATACGGGTCACCTCGAGTGCTCGCTTATGATGAGCTTGAGCAAGAGCAGCTGCGACAAGATGATGCGCTGCTCCTTGAGGAAGACCGTCTTCAGGCTGCTGTACGAGCTGCTCGCTACCAGCAAGCTTTGCGCCGCTACCATAGCCGCAAAGTTAACGCCAGAAGTCTCGAGGAAGGCGACCTTGTTCTTCGGCGTGTTCAGTCCGCCAAGAATTCCAACAAGTTGACGCCGAAGTGGGAAGGCCCTTACCGGGTGAAACGAGTCACTAGGCCTGGCGCTGTCCGCCTTGAGACCGAAGATGGCTTTCCGGTGAGCAACTCCTGGAACATCGAGCATCTTCGTAAGTTTTACCCGTAAGGCGCGGTTGTCGGAACCCATTCCAGCAACCACCTTTTGTACAAGTCTTGCCGCTGTTGCATGTAATCCTTTGTACAAAGCCGGGCACAGACCCCGTGCATAAGTAAAGCTCATGTGCTCCGCACATCTTGTCAATTCCATGCTTTCTATTTTTTGCATGTGTTATCTGACGCTTTGTGCAGCACCAACCCCCGGTAAGCAATAACGAGCCATAAGGCTCCATATCTGTATTTTCTCTTCTTTCTTTTTTCTCAAGGAAAGGAAGGTTCCCTCGCGCACAAGTTTGCCGGGGGGGGGGGGGGG
>LR738710.1:68715772-68846158 GCA_902687465.1 Secale cereale
GGTTTCACTAGTGGCTTCTCTCGAGAAAAATAACAAACGGTGGGTGAACAAATTACTATTGGGCAATTGATTGAACTTCAAATACTCATGACGATATCCAGGCAATGATCATCATATATGCATCACGTCCAAGATTAGTATACCGACTCCTGCCTGCATCTACTACTATTACTCCACACATTGATCACTATCCATCATGCATCTAGTGTATTAATTTCATGGAGAAACAGAGTAATGCAATAAGAACGATGGCATGATGTAGACATGATCTATCTATGTAGAGATAGACCCCATCATTTTATCCTTACTAGCAACGATACATACGTGTCGGTCCCCCTTCTGTCACTGGGATCAAGCACCATAAGGTCGAACCCACTACAAAGCACCTCTTCCCATTGCAAGATAAATAGCTCAAGTTGGCCAAACAAAACCCAAATATCGAAGAAGAAATACAAGGCTATAAGAAATCATGCATAAAAGAGATCAAAGAAACTCAAATACTTTCATGGATATAAAAAGATATAGCTGATCATAAACTTAAAGTTCATCAGATCCCAAGAAACACACCGCAAAAAGAGTCACATCATATGGATCACCAAGAGACCATTGTATTAAAAATTCAGCGAGAGAGAGAGGAAGCCATCTAGGTACTAACTACAGACCTGTAGGTCCACAAAGAACTACTCACACATCATCGGAGAGGCACCAATAGAGGTGGTGAACCCCATCCATGATGGTGTCTAGATTGGATCTGGTGGTTATGGACTCTGCGACGGCTGGATCAATATTTCGTCGACGCCCCTAGGGTTTCTGGAATATTGGGGTTTTTATAGAGCAAAGAGGTGGTCCGGGAGGCACCCGAGGTGGGCATAACCCACCAGGGCACGCCTGGGCCTCCTGGCGCACCCTGGTGGGTTGTGCTCTCTTCGGAGCACCCCCCAGGCGCAACCATGGCCCATTACGTGTCTTCTGGTCCATAAAAAATCTCCATAAAGTTTTGTTGCATTTGGACTCCGTCTGATACTGATTTCCCGCGATGTAAAAAACATGCAGAAAACAACAACTGACACTTGGCACTATGTCAATAGGTTAGTAACAAAAAATGATATAAAATGACTATAAAACATCCAAGATTGATAATATAACAACATGGAACAATAAAAAATTATAGATACGTTGGAGACATATCATGCAACACCACCATCCGACACTACCATAGAAACAAATGAGAGTCAGTGATGTTTGAAGATTGAGGTAACAACATGTTCTAGCATATTTTCTTGAAAAACATGTTCTAGCATATGAGAACACGAGACAACACTACATGCAAAGTAGAAGAATGGTAGCTGTCGGTGTTCTGGGAACCAGGGTACTCAAACTTGCCTTCCTGCGGCTCATGGCGTGGCTCCCTCTATGGCCTGGTATGGCCCATCTGCAAGACCACCAAGACAAGACCCTCGCGAGGGGCCAAGCCTCACGATGTAGAGAACACCAAGACCTCCCGAGGGAGCATCCCCCCGAGGAGCGGAGATTCCTATGCAAGCACCCAGCCTCATGAGGGTGCGATGATGTGAGACATGACAACCAAGGCCAGGTGGGCGCCAGCGGGCACAGAAGAGGCATTTTCCTCTTTTGTGCTAAGGAGGCAAGGACAGGCGTGGGTTCCCGAGGAATCTTCCATAGGTTTCCATTCGAGTGTTACAAGACCAAGACCACATGCTCGATAGGATGGAGGTCATCACCAAGCCCACCGCTGTGTCACGACCAGAAGCTTTGCAGGCGAAGACCACCTTTCGTCAGGATTAGATGTACTACTTGTCCCCTTTCAAATAGGTCGTCGTGGAATCCCTTCCCGCCTTAGTTATGCGGAGAGGACCAAGGCCGCTATAAATATAGGTTAGTCACCACCGTAGAAGGGGATCGGATCCTTTCCACCCTCAGCATCATAGCCCTCGCAAGGCTATTCATCTTCTGTACTAGTTCATCCTCAGCCCCTCGTGAGGCCAATCCACCACAAAGTAGTAGGGTTTTACACCACAAGGTGGCCCGAACCTGGGTAAACTGTTGTGTTCATCTTCTCCCTCACTCTTACGGATCTGGCTAGGCTAGGCTGGGGTGGCGATGAGCTTTGGACTCGAGAGGTTGAGATCTTTGCACACGCCCCCGAGTTCGAATCTTCTTGGGTTTGCGGAGCCCTGAATCCGACACTTGGCGCGCCAGGTAGGGGCGTGTCGAAATCCCGCCTCCTCGTCAGCCACGCTCCATTCCCGCCTCGTCACATCTATGCAAGAGCCAGCCAAGCCCACGCCGAGCGGTGGGCCGCGCGCCCCAATCAAGCGGCGCCTCTCGGCAGTGGTGTACCTCGTCGTGCCCCGCTTTCCTCAGCGCGCCGTTGCCAACGGCAGGGTTCACCACAATCGCCCCCATGCGGCGCCACGGGCGCACCGGCGCACCCTCCGCCAGTGTCGTCGTGGCGCCATCCCTCCGCGCCATGCGGGGGCTGACAAACAAACAGGCCGCGCTTCTCGCGGTGCGTGAATTACTGCACTACCGCCCCGCCAATGGCGACCACAACGTGTGGCTCGACCGGGTCGCTGAGCTGCTCAACGTCGCCTGCCGGGATACGGAACCCCTGTGCCCCCACCCGTGCTGCAACCCTCGCCACGGTCTCAGGCACGCCCCTGTTGCGTTTACTCAACCCTCTAGGGAAGACCTGGAGGGCCGCGCGGCGGAAAGAAAGCTAGCAGAGTCTCCCGTCCGGCCCAAGAAGCGCTTCCCCGGGCTTTGGGCGGGGCAGATGGCCTCCCATGGGGGCCCGCCTCATGGCCATCGTAACTCATCGACAGAGGTGGTGATCGGCAAGACCTCACGACGCCGAGGCCACAAGTGGCCCATGCCAGGGCCTCGACCGTGCCGTTAAACGACTCCCCCCACGACAACAAATATTTTTCAGAACATGTGTGCTAATTTTGGGATGCAGGTGAACTACGCCCCCCGTAGCACGCCGGAGAAACGGCAACCGGGCTAAGCGCACCGGGCACGCCAGGCGTGTGGAGGCGCTCCGGGTAAGGACAGGGCCCCGGGGGAACCAGGGACCTGAGGAACCCACAAGGTCGGAGTGCCTCATGAGGGCCCGGGGCCTCCTGAGCCGCGATCGCTCGACGCCGGGGGCTCAAGAACTCGAAGGCTCGGGAAGAGCCTGATGCCTGCGTTACGAGCCAATTGGGCGGCCTGCGGCCAGTATGGAGGCGCGCCGCACCGCATGCTAGCAGTCGCCAGATCGGAGACCCCACCCGGGGCTGCTAGTGCCTCGCATTCACCGGCGCGTAATCCGGGGGCGAGGGGTGGGGTCCCCACCGGTGAAGGAGATTGCCTTGCGCCCTCCAATATCAGCCCGTGATACTCTGACGCAATAATGAGTGGGGATGTACACACCCCAGAGTCTCCTAAGCGCCGCCCTTGAGGCTCACGGGGGCTCCCGCCCACGTCCAAGTGGAAGCCCCATGCTCCGTGCTGGCGGACGACACGCACAACAAGCGACTATGCCCATGCCAAGTGGAGGCCCCATGCTCCGCGCTGGTGGGAAGACTAGCTTAGGTGCCGGACGCGGCTGTTCTTTGCTTTCTCTTGTAGCTGAATTTGCTATTTGTTGGAATGAACTTGCAGTTCTTGCGTTTTGTTTGAAAATGGGGGAGTTTCCTGGTCTTTCTTCTTCCAACGGTATTTTTTCTCCTGAGTTCCATCTTTAGGAAGTGCGGCGGCTGCCCGTGGCTCCCTCTATCGTGTCCCGCAAGCGGGGGCTGGGCACAGTGTATTTGCCTGAACCGGCTTGCCAACAGGCCTGCTTATGTGTACACCTAACCAAGGCCTTGGCAAAATCTTCGCGCGACGCTCTCGAGCGAGCCATCGGTCCCTCGGCCTCAGGAGCGCTGCTCGTGTGTACACCTCACCAAGGCCTTGGCAAAATCCTGACGCGACGCTCTCGAGTGAGCCATCGGCTCCTTGGCCTTAGGAGCGCTCACCTTTTGACCTTGCCGGGTGTTGAGCGAGCCATCGGTCCCTCGGCCTCAGGAGCGCTCACCTCCTGGCCTTGCCAGGTGTTGTGCCCTGGCACGCTAATGACGGTCGGCCTCCAGAGGCCTACGGAGACGGCCCTCCGGAGGCTCTGGATCCTCGTGGGTTCTCCGGAGACCGCGAGTGGCTTACTATTTCAAGAGTCTGGAGCCCGACAAGGGGCCTCCCTAGGTCGCCCTGGCGCTTTAACTACGCCACCACCAGGAGAAGCTCCGGAGGAGCCGGAGTGTGCCCCGCGACAAAGGGTCCCACCAAGGGCCATGAGCACACCAAGCTAAGTTATTCTAATCACGTCATGTAAGGGTAGGGATGTATTGGTCTGTAATATGGTGGCGATTACAATCAAGAGTACACGAATTTGGTGAGGAACAGGAGATGTAGAGGAACTAGGGTTCGTGCCGCCACCGGTTTCTTGATCCACTGGATGCTCGCCTCTTTGTTCGGGAAGGGATAAGTAGCAGGGGTTGATGGGCTCACTTTGTCCACTGTGGGCCGGTGATGAGTGGGTTGGGCTTCCTCACCCTGGTGGGCCGCTGGGCAGCGACTGGGTCGCTGCCTGTTGGGTCCTTCTCGCCGGAAGCCTGGTGGGGGCATGTAGAACTGGGGGCGCTGACATCCCCTCCTACTTGCGACGAGGCTTGCCCCCAAGCCTCAGCTGCCGGGAAACGAGCTTGCAGAGCAGCTTTATCCTCCCAGGTGTCCCCGAAGGCTGACTCGTCGGACCAGCGAACACAGACTTGTTCAACCATGGCGCCGTTCTTCTTGTGTCAACGTTGCTTGAGGACTGCAACGGGCACGACCGGTGCATCAGTATTGTGCGGAAGGGAAGGGTTGGACTGCGTACCCGGTCGGAGGCAATGGCGTAGCTGAGACACGTGGAAGACCGGGTGAACTTGCGAGTGTGGAGGGAGGTCCAGCTTGTATGCAACATCATTGATCTTGGCGATGATTTGGTATGGCCCATAGTATTTGAACGCCAACTTGTGGTTGGCTCGCCGGGCGACGGAGGTTTGAATGTATGGCTGGAGTTTAAGGTAAACCGGATCGCCTACCTCAAAGGTAGGAGGTGATCGTCGCTTGTCTGCCTGAGCCTTCATGTGCTGTTGTGCTCTGTGGAGATGCTGCTGCAGCAGGTCCTGCATCACTGCACGTTCGTCTAGCCAAGAATGGAGTGCCAGAACTGAACATTCAGAGGTAGGAGTGATGCCCCAGTGCCTGGGTTCATGTCCAAACATCGCTTTGAAGGGCGACATCCCAATGCTGGAGTGGTGAGAGGAATTGTACCAGAACTGGGCAAGTGGAATCCAGTAACTCCAACGCGCCGGGCACGCATGCACAAAACATCTGAGGTAGGTCTCCACACACTGGTTCACCCTTTCAGTCTGTCAGTCAGTTTGTGGATGGTTTGCCGTGCTCATCCGGAGCTCCATGCCAGCGTACTTGAATAGCTCCCTCCAAAAATGGCTAGTGAAAACCGGGTCACGATCAGACACAATGGCCGCAGGGAATCCATGGATCCTGTACACGCTGTTCATATAGAGAAGGGCCACTTTTGCTGCCGTGTACGGGTGTGTCAAAGGTAGAAAGTGAGCAAACTTGGTGCGCTTGTCCACTATAACCCAAAGGCAGTTGAATTTACCGGACTGAGGCAGGCCTTCAACAAAATCCATTGTGATCATTTCCCATGGCTGTTGTGGGATGGGCAGTGGCTGAAGCAACCCTGGTGATGCTGCTCTATCTGGTTTAGCCTGCTGACAAGTTGGGCAGCAGCGGACATATTGCAGAACATGCGTCTTCATTTTTGTCCATGCAAAGAGACGACGGACGCGCCAGAAGGTTGCTGGAAATCCTGAATGGCTGCCAATCGAGCTATCGTGAAAAGCTGCCATAATGCGCTGTTGGAGATCGGTCGATCCGCCCAGCTAAATGCACCCACGGAATCGCAGAATTCCATTCTGCAACGAGAAACGCCCCTTGGGATCTTCTCGCACCGCTAACTGCTCCAGCAGTTTCTGTGCCTGTGGATTGCAGTTATAGCTGGCCATGACATCCTCGAGCCATGAGGGCTGGCAAGAAGTGATGTTGAACAGTAGGTCTTGCGATCGAGCTCTGGATAGGGCGTCGGCAGCTGTGTTCTCCGTGCTTTTTTTGTAACGGATGGTGTAGTGCAGGCCCAGCAGTTTCGTGAACGCACGCTGCTGCCAAGGTGTTGAAAGCCTTTGCTCCTCCAAGTGTATCAGGATTTTCTGGTCCATGTGGATGATAAACTCGCTGTGTTGAAGGTAAGGCCGCCATTGGTCAACGGCGACGATGATCGCGAGGAATTCCTTCTCGTAAGTGGACAGTCCTTGGTACCTGGGACTCAGGCTCTTGCTCATGAAGGCGATGGGGTGGCCATCCTGTTGCAAAACCGCGCCAATCCCTTTGTCGCAGGCGTCTGTTTCCATCGTGAAGGTCTTTCTGAAATCAGGGAGTGCGAGTACTTGGCTGTAATCAATTGTTGCTTGAGCAGCTCAAATGCTTGCGCCGTGTTATCTGTCTAGACGAATGGCACCCATTTTTTGAGGAGGTTGAATAGAGGCCTGGCGATCACTCCAAATCCGCGGACGAAACGTCGATAGTACCCTGCAAGGCCAAGGAATTGGCGCACTTCTTTGGCATCCTTGGTTGTGTGCCAAGCTTGCACCGCGTGAATTTTGCTGGGCTCCGTGGCTACCCCGTCGCCGCTGATGACGTGACCCAGGTAAGACAGTTGTTGCTGGCCGAATTCACACTTGGAGCGCTTGACCTTCCAATGATCTCTGCGCAACAGCTCGAGGACCTGTCTGAGGTGGTCAACATGCTCTTCCCAAGTCTTGCTGAATACCAGGATATCGTCGAAGAACTAGAGGACACAGTGCCGGAGGAGAGGGTGTAAAGTTTCAGTCACAGCACCGATGAACGTGGCTGGCCCGCCCGCCAATCCAAAAGACAGAACCTTGAATTCATAATGCCCTGAGTTCATTTGGAATGCTGTTTTGAACTCCTCACCCTCAGCCAGCCATATCTGATGGTAGCCGGCTCGGAGATCGAGCTTGGAGAACCATCTAGCTCCGTGGAGTTCGTCGAGCAGCTCTTCTATCACTGGTACAGGAAACTTGCTGATACGGGTCATGGCATTGAGGTGCCGGTAGTCGATGCATAACCGCCAAGTCCCATCCTTCTTCTTGACTAGGATGGCAGGTGAAGAGAAGTTGCTCTGGCTGCGTTGTATCACACCGGACTGAAGTAACTCTGCCACTTGATGCTCAATCTCTGTCTTGTGCTCAGGTTTGTGTCGATAAGGTCGGATGTTTACTGGCTGCGTGCCGGGAACAAGAGGTATAGTGTGGTCGCAGGCGCGGCGCGGTGGGAGACCTGAAGGTTCACCGAATACATCCTCGAATTCGGCCAGGAGTTGCTGCAGCTCAGGTGGTTCAGTTGGAGTGCCGTCTGCCCCTTCCTCAAGCTGGTACAGGAGAATGACATGTAACAGGGAGCCTTGGCGGTGCAGATTTTGGAGTTGGATTCTGTTGATCACATGGCAAGTGTTGGAGTTGGCTTCATGGCCGAACAGGTGTGCCCGTCCCATAGGAGTTGGGAACTAAATGTACTTTGCCTTCCAATCGACTGTCATGGGACTGTGTTGCTCCAACCAATCCATGCCTAGGATAGTATCATAAGTGCGCAGGGGAAGTATCTTCATATCCGTGACGAAATCGTGGCCTTGAGAGGACCACTGGCAGGCTGGGATGGATGCAGTGCATGTCAGCTCGCCCCCATCCGCCACACGAACATGACACGGTTGCTTGAGAGGGGTGGCGCCGTTCAACTGCTGCACGAGCTTCTGGTCAATGAAGGATGTGGAACTGCCACTATCGACAAGCAACAGAACCTCTTCCCTTGCATAGTGGCGAGGAGTTGGAATGCCTTGGACGAGACACTGCCATCCAGTGTTGAATGTGAGATGGCCATGGCAGTGTCACACGGCGGAGCGGGGGCGCTGCTGTCCTCTTGGTTGTCGTTGATGCCGAAGAGTTCCAGCATTTCCTTGACAACGTGGAGCTGGACTGTAGTCGGATAGGTGTGGTCGTGCCCCCAGCGTTCTCCGCATTTGAAGCAGAGGCCGCGGGCCTGACGGTAGTCGCGCAACGCCTTCACCTTGGATGTGTCTGCGCGCGCCGCCTCTGTCCCCCGACGATCCGTGGCCCCTGACGGAAGAGCGGGGCGCGGTGGAGGTGGAGGAAGTGGCAGTGCTATGCTTGGCCTTGGGGTCGACTCAGGTGGCCGCGTTAATGCGCCCAACGTGCCATCGGCCACTTCTTCTTGCAGTAAGGCGAGGGCGCAAGCCGTGTCCAAGTCCGGTGGCCGCTGAACCAGGACCACTGCCCGGATATCCTTCCTCAGTCCCTCCACAAATCGAATGAGGAAATAAAACGGATGTATAGTGTCAGAATAGGAGCTCAAGTGATTTATGATTAATTCAAACTTCTCAATGTAATCAGCGACTGAAGGCGCTGCGCGACTACCATCAGAATAGGAGCTCAAGTGATTTATGATTAATTCAAACTTCAGTCGATCCAGATGTAAGCGACTGAATTAGTTTGTCGGACAGTGTAAAACTGTCGGATCAGCATCTGGTGCCGATCACGGCCAAATCGCGTACACAGGTGTGCTGTAAACGAATTCCAGTCAAATTTAGAGAGGCGTTTTTGGATCGACTGAAGCCAAATTGACGCCGGACCAGAAAAATTCAAAGCAGCCATGGGTACCCAGAACGACTGTGCGATCCCAAACATGGTGAAATACTGCTCACAAAGCGTTTTCCACAAGTTGGGGTTCTCTCCCGAGAACTGCGGGAAGGAAATGGACGGATGCGCTTGTTCGAGCCCGGTGAGGAGCTGGCTGGCGTGCGCGAAGGGAGAGAGCACACGAGGAGAAAGAGGAGGGTCACACTGACCATTTTCCGGGAGTGGTGGGGGCGTCTGGAACGACACCCCCGACGGCCCCCGTGAGATGTTGAAGCCGCCATGGTCCTCGGACCCATGAGGAACGCGAGCCGCGCCTGCCCCGGCACCAGAATGGGTGTCGTGCGTCGCTGGCGGTGGTGGAGCTTGGAGTGCGTCCTCGCTTGGTGATGTGGAAGTCGACGCCGCGAGTTGCAGCGCCGTCACGGCCTCGCTGAGATCGGCGACGCACCGCTCCAGATTCGGCTTCCAGGTGAGGAGGTCGTCAATTTTGGCCGCGGTCACCTGCTGGGCCTTGGTGTTGGCGGCGATGAGCGACTCCCAGCGGCTGAGGAAGGATTGGATCGACGGATCCATGGCCTCCAGAAGCGAACGTGCATGGCGAAGACGTCTGGTCTCCACGAATTGCGCCAGATCGGGGTGGTAGGAAGGTGGTGGTTTGGTCTCTGATACCAGATGTAAGGGTAGGGATGTATTGATTTGTAATATGGTGGCGATTACAATCAAGAGTACATGAATTTGGTGAGGAACAGGAGATGTAGAGGAACTAGGGTTCGTGCCGCCGCCGGTTTCTTGATCCACTGGATGCTCGCCTCTTCGTTCGGGGAGGGATAGGTAGCAGGGGTTGCTGGGCTCACTTTGTCCACTGTGGGCCGGTGATGAGTGGGTTGGGCTTCCTCTCCCTGGTGGGCCGCTGGGCAGCGACTGGGTCGCTGCCTGTTGGGTCCTTCTCGCCAGAAGCCTGGTGGGGGCGTGTAGAACTGGGGGCGCTGACACGTCAAGCAAGAACCATTCAATTAGTGGTAATATAATATCAAGGTGCAAGCAAGAAACACTAATATAAAGGCGCAAGCACCATAGTTCATTACACGCCCTCGCGGGGCTCTTCGTAAACTCTTGATGCAGGAAGTGAAAAAAGAAAAAGATAGGGGGTGAAGCAAATGAATTGGCCTCCCGAGGACCGCTACTCCTGAGGCAATGCTCCGTCAGCATCCGCGCTTAGTCAGAGTCCTCCTCCTGCTTGACGAGGCAGCTCGGCCTCCCCCTGAGCGGGAGCAAGACGGCGTGGCGGCTTGCCGCTCCTAGGTCCGGGCGCGGTGACGAAGCGGCTCATCGTAGTCGTCATCGCTCGAGCTCCCCCCGGAGGAGACGTTGCCGCTGCTGCTGGAGGTGCGGCGGCCAATGGCAAGTTCATCATCGAGGACGCCACCGCCGCGCCAATCGTCGTCGCCCGAAGGATGGTCGCCATCATCGTCGCCCTCCGGGCAGCACCCCAGACGGCTGCCATCCTCCCCGAAGACCCTGACGAAGAGCGTTTCCGCCCCGTCGTACTTAAAGTGGAGGGCGCGCCTCCCCTTCAGACCGCGGGCGCGGGCGAATGACTGCCATCCGCGGGTCAGGAACACATGGCGAAGGAGTCGACCTCGACCTCCACCCATGAGGACCCATTGCAGCAGCCGCAGCCCAACGGGTCCCGCCGCTGGCAGCTCCTCTGCAAAAGATCTTGGAAGTAGAAGCCAAGTGCCCAGAGGGCCCTCCACCCGTACGACGAACTCGCGCGCCAAGTCGCTCGAACGGGCATGCGGGCGTGGCGATCGGCTGGCCATGGCACGCCTTCCCCCTTGGCCATGGCTGCTAGTGCCCCCGTGACCACCCTCGCAGAGGAGGCCACTCTCCCAGCTATTGGAGACGTTGCGAGCTGCCAGAGGCAGACACCCGCGCCCTCGTGAATACCTTTCCGGTGCTGCCGCGGATTTGCGGGGACAGCCATGCCCTCTTTTAGGCGAAGGCGCTTCCGGTCCCACCTGAGAGGCCTTGCATTTCTCTTCGGTCGAGAATCTCCTCACTGGCGCCGTGGTTATTTCAGCAAGGTGACGATGCGACAGAGATAGGAGAAGAGGAGATTGCAAGTGACAAGATGAAGACGGGCTGGGGATCTCCCTCCCTCGCCCTCTTATAGGTGATCGAAGGCTAACCGACGCCCATCCACGTTCTGAGTAATGATGGCGCTGCTGCATGCGCTAGGCAGTTGTTAAGTCGGGGTAGTTGCTGAGGCGACGTGGGGGAGCAGAGGCGTCCGCGTCCCGTCAAGTGCCACGCGTCAGCCTGGCCCGCAGACGATTGGGGCCCATGGCACTTCGCCCTTGCCCCTTGGCTTTGTCTCGAAGCCAGCCCGAGCTCGCCTTGGGCCCGAGGGCTACTATCAGCATTCTGAGGACCAGGGTACCCAGACTTGCCTTCCTGCGGTCCACGGCGTGACTTCCTCTACAGACTGGTACGACCCATCTGCAAGACCACCAAGACAAGACCCTCACGAGGCGGACGACACGAAGACCTCCGGAGGGAGAGGACTCCCCAAGAGGCCTCTTCAGGAGCGAAGATTCCTATGCAAGCACCCAGCCCCACGAGGCTGCGATGATGTGAGCCATGACTACCAAGGCCAGGCGAGCGCTAGCGGGCATAGAAGAGGTGGTTTCCTCTTTTGTGCTAAGGAGGCAAGGACAGGTGTGGGTTCCCGAGGAATCTCCCAAAGGTTTCCATTCCAGTGCTACAAGACCAAGACCACAGGCTCGGCAGGACGGAGGTCATCACCGAGCCCACCACTGTGTCACGACCATAAGCTTTGCGGGAGAAGACCACCTTTCGTCAGGATTAGATGTACTACTTGTCTCCTTTCAAATAGCACATTATGGAATCCCTTCCCGCCTCAGTTTTTGTGAGAGGACCAAGGCCGCTATAAATATAGGTTAGCCACCATCGTAGAAGGGGATCAGATCCTTTCCACCCTCACCATCATAGCCCTCGCGAGGCTATTCATCCTTTGTACTAGTTCATCCTCAGCCCCTCGTGAGGCCAATCCACCACAAAGTAGGAGTAGGGTTTTACACCGAAGGTGGTCCGAACCTGGGTAAATTATC
This sequence comes from Secale cereale, assembly GCA_902687465.1. Lineage (NCBI taxonomy): Eukaryota > Viridiplantae > Streptophyta > Magnoliopsida > Poales > Poaceae > Secale > Secale cereale. The sequence goes on from LR738710.1 coordinate 68,727,750, forward strand.
GTGTTCACCTTCTCCCTCACTCTCACGGATTCGACTAGGCTAGGCTGGGGGGGGGGGGCGACAAGCTTTGGACTCGAGAGGTTGAGATCTTCGCACACGTCCCAGAGTTCGAACCTTCTTGGGTCTACGTAGCCCTGAATCTGACAGTAGCATCAAGTCAGACCATTCCAAGCAGAATTAAGGGCAAAGAAAAGGCACACACACAGTGTGATGTAGTTCAAACAATAACATGTGTATGGCAATCTACAGAAGAGACAAAAAACCATCTAATCCTGATTGCAACCCAAAATATCTCTCCCCTTGTTTTCATTGGACACTGACAAGTGACAGCTGCGCGAGCGTTGAAGCCAGATTCAGACAATCCAATCAAACATGAACTGAGATTTAAGAGAAATCTTACCTGTGTGCCAAAAGCAACTGTCTCCACTAATCAACATGATTGATCACTTTCATTAAATATATACTTGATTGATCACTTTCGTAAAGAAAATACATGTTTCAGTTCTCACACTACAAATTAGCGGTGGTTTTTTCTTAGTAGAGTGCAATCTATTAATTTGCATTAAGATTTGAGAGTAGAAATACAAGTGAATAAATGAAAAAAGAGAAATTAGCAGACATGGATGAGTAATGTACATGGGAGCCGAGCCAAGGATAACTAGGAAGGGCCTGAAGCGGTTGGTCAGGTTGAAGCTCCCCGTGAGCATCTCCCTCCCAACAGCCACAAAGTTTCTTTGTAGCTCAGGCTACGTGGTACCCCTTATCTTCACCATCCAATCCTGCATCGCGATCCGTGCGAATGCATTTGTCTTTTTTGTTTCTCTCAAACGAGACAACATATGAACTTCAAACTTTGCAGACCGAACAAACATTAGAACATCAATGTGGGAAAAAAACTTTCAGATTTTTTCTTGCATTTTTAATACTTAAAATAATATTTTTAGTTAAAGAAAATGTCATTTTGTAAATTTATATCAGACCGAAAAATCTGAAAGTTTTTTCACACATTGATGTTCTAATGTTTGTTCGATCTGCAAAGTTTGAAGTTCATATGATGTGTCGTTTGAGAGAAACAAAAAAGAGAAATCTTCAAGTTGTAAGTTAGTTGAAGAGTACGGATCTCAAAGCAAAGCTTAAGGGTTGAGGATAAGAGGTTCCATGTAGCCTGAGCTACAGAAAACCACACTCACCAACAGCTCTAGCCTAGCACCGCCATAAAATCCATTTTGCATATCCTCCTTCCTCTCTCTTGCCGATCGTGGCAAGCAAGTCCATAAGGCTGACGGCCACCGCCATGTCCTTAACTACATAGCATAAGCGCCATCGAGGGCCCGACAGACGATGTCGGCCGTGACGAGCTCATCGGTAGGTCGCACCTTGAGGCCATCCTCATCTAGTTGCCGCACCACATACGGCCACTGCCTCCTATGTGCCGTTCACCCTGGGCTTTCGAGGTGAGCGATCGTCGCGGCATGCGACAACAAAGCAGGCGAAGGAATCATATATGGCTGCAGCTTGACATCAATGAAAATGTTTGCACATGTGGCCACAATCATTTTCTCGTCCTTGAACCTCAACGATGAGACGTGCCATGGCCATGACCGACGACGTGCAAGTAGCGTCAACGACAAAAAGAAGGTGGATCCATGGAGTTTTTCTTCTTCCATAAAACGTCTTGTGTCTCCTGCGTACAGCCGTACATGCGCGTGGGTGTTTCGTGCATCCTGCAACCGGCAGATCGAAATGATCCAACTGCTTCTAGCTGTCCGGCAAGATTGATCAGCTGCTGTGCTTGGTTGATGTCACCATATGGATCCAAAGAAGTGCACGATCCCCATCCAATTTGTGTGGAGAGGCTGCTCCCGGCGAGTCACTAGTGGAGGCCACTACGGCATGGCAGGGGAGGAGGCTCTGTGTGGAGAGGACTGGGGAGCCCCATCTGGCATGCACAGGTACGGAGCCTGGGCAAAGGAGGCACGGGTAGCGGCGAGTGGGAAATTGTGAGGAATATGAGGAGAGGGGGAAGACCACGATCAGAGGTAAGTTCCACTTATCATGGAAAACTTTATTTCTTTCTATGCATATGAGATCGCTAGCGGAATGAGAGGGAGAGGGCTAGATGAACGAATGATGCGAGGGCGAGATGAATGAACGATGAATTACAAACCAATCATCATGACCGCAGACTCCTCCTTTAGGAGTAGAGAGAGATTATGAAAAGAGTGTGTTTGATCGGCATATGTTTGATTGCGATGGAAATAGCGAAAAGATTTGATTGCGATGCGATTTCATTGTTGTTTTTCATGGAAGCTTTTTGTGATGCAATATGTTTTGGATGGAAGGTTTTAAACCCACCCTTCGATATGATTTGATTGATGTCTTATATGCAAGGATGCGATCGTTGGAAGAATGGAAGGGTTGGGTTTTTTTGGCATGGGACATGTGGGTCTGGTGATGAATTAAAACCGATGTTGGTTTTCGGAGAGAGGGGAAAAATTGATGGGAGGGAGATCGCTTGATGGGGGCATATATCGATCACTCGGTGAGAGACGAACGAAACCAACGAACGACCTACGGACTGAGACATTAGGAGTAGAGATAGGACTCACAATTTTTGTTAAAATGTAATAATAAGACTCGTAATTTGGGTGGAAATTTCATCTACAACCTGTGACAGAACCACGATCTCTTTCCTAATGACCTGTGACATGTATAAATAAAATCACTAAACACGCACAAACTCGTGATTTCTTTCCTAACAACCTGAGTAATACACATCTACTTTGGTTAACATAATTTATCCGTGATCACTTTCCTAACAACCTCTGACATACAGGTATAAATAAAATCAGTAAACACGTGTGGACCTATGATATGCTTGCTGCTCTTGCCATTGTCTCGTAGGATCTTTTGTACATATGCATGTTTACAACATCGTTTAATCTAACATCCCTGGCATGTTTGCTAGAGAAACACGTTAAACATGAAGATCATCTAACATGTGAAAGATGTTGATGCAGGGAAGGGAACAAGCAAGATGTTGATCGGTGGAGGCCAGGCGACGGGAGCTGGGACCCGTGATGGTGCCATCACCCTGTTCGAACCAGGGGGACTGTCCACCAACCTGTCTTTCGTTGAAAAAATTCTTATTTAAATATCCTTTTATGCTATCAGGAAATTCTATATCATTTCCAATCAGCAATATGTCATCCACATATAATATCAGAAATGCTACAGAGCTCCCACTCACTTTCTTGTAAATACATGCTTCACCATAAGTCTGTGTAAAACCAAATGCTTTGATCACCTCATGAAAGCATATATTCCAACTCCGAGATGCTTGCACCAGTCCATAGATGGATCGCTGGAGCTTGCACACTTTGTTAGCACCCTTAGGATCGACAAAACCTTCTGGTTGCATCATATACAGCTCTTCTTTAAGAAACCCATTAAGGAATGCAGTTTTGATGTCCATTTGCCAGATTTCATAATCATAAAATGTGGCAATTGCTAACATGATTCTGACAGACTTAAGCATTGCTACGAGTGAGAAAGTCTCATCGTAGTCAACCCCTTGAACTTGTCTAAAACCTTTTGCGACAAGCCGAGCTTTGTAGACAGTGATATTACCACCAGCGTCCGTCTTCCTCTTGAAGATCCATTTATTCTCAATGGCTTGCCGATCATTGGGAAAGTCCATCAAAGTCCACACTTTGTTCTCATGCATGGATCCTATCTCAGATTTCATGGCCTCAAGCCATTTGCCGGAATCTGGGCTCATCATAGCTTCTTCATAGTTCGTAGGTTTGCCTTGTCCAACAACATGACTTCCAGAACAGGATTACCATACCACTCTGGTGTGGAACATGTTCTGGTCGACCTACGAGGTACAGTAGTAACTTGACTTGAAGTTTCATGATCATCATCATTTGCTTCCTCTCTGGTTGGTGTAGGCATCACAGGAACAGTTTTTATCTGACGTGCTACTTTCCAATTCAAGAGAAGGTACAACTACCTCATCAAGTTCTACTTTCCTCCCACTCACTTCTTTCGAGAGAAACTCTTTCTCTAGAAAGTACCCATTCTTAGCAACAAAGCCTTTGCCTTCAGATATGTGGTAGAAGGTATACCGAATAGTTTCTTTAGGATATCCTATGAAGACGCATTTCTCCGCTTTGGGTTTGGCGTATTAGGCTGAAGCCTTTTGACATAAGCATCGCATCCCCAAACTTTAAGAAATGAGAACTTAGGTTTCTGGCCAAACCATAGTTCATACAGGGTCATCTCAACGGATTTAGATGGTGCCCTATTTAACGTGAATGTGGCTGTCTCTAATGCATAGCCCCAAAATGATAAAGGCAAATCGGTAAAAGAAATCATAGAATGCACCATATATAATAAAGTACGGTTACGACGTTTGGACACACCATTACGCTGTGGTGTTCCAGGTGGTGTGAGTTGTGAAACAATTCCACATTCTTTTAAATGGAGGCCAAACACGTAACTCAAATATTCACCTCCGCGATCAGATCATAGAAATTTATTTTCTTGTTACGATGATTCTCCACTTCATTTTGAAATTCTTTGAACTTTTCAAAAATTTCAGACTTGTCTTTCATCAAGTACATACTCAAATCATCTGTGAAGGTCAGAAACTAACGTTACCCGTTGCGTGCTTCAACACTATCGGTATGTATTATTTCCAGTAAGTCATTAGCTCGCTCCATTGCTCTGGAGAATGGAGTTTTAGTCATGTTACCCATGAGGCATGGTTCGCAAGTATCAAATGATTCATAATCAGTGATTCCAAAAGTCCATCCGCATGGAGTTTCTTCATGCGCTTTACACCAATATGACCTAAACGACAGTGCCACAAGTATGTTGCACTACCATTATCAACTTTGCATCTTTTGGCATCAATATTATGAATATGTGTATCACTATGATCGAGATTCAACAAGAATATACCATTCACTAAGGGTGCACGACCATAAAAGATGTTACTCATAAAAATAGAACAACCATTATTCTCTGACTTAAATGAAACCGTCTCACAATAAACAAGATCCAAATATAATGTTCATGCTCAACGCTGGCACCAAATAAAAATTATTCAGGTCTAACACTAATCCTGAAGGTAGATGTAGAGGTAGCGTGCCGACAACGATCACATCAACCTTGGAACCATTTCCGACGCGCATCGTCGCCTTGTCCTTAACCAATCTTTGTTTATTACGCAGCTCCTGTTTTGAGTTACAAGTATGAGCAACCGAACCAGTATCAAATACCCATGCGCTACTACGAGCATTAGTAAGGAACACATCAATAACATGTATATCAAATATACCTTTGTTCACTTTGTTATACTTCTTATCTGCTAAGTACTTGGGGCAGTTCCACTTCCAGTGACCATTTCCCTTGCAGTAAGAGCACTCAATTTCAGGCTTGGGTCCAGCTTTGGGCTTCTTCACGGGAGCGGCAACTTGCTTGCCATTCTTCTTGAAGTTCCCTTTCTTTCGCTTGCTCTTTTTCTTAAAACCGCTGGTCTTGTTAACCATCAACACTCTTTCTTGATTTCTACCTCCGCGGCCTTAACCATCGCGAGGATCTCAAGAATTGTTTTTTCCATCCCTTGCATATTATAGTTCATCAAAAAACCTTTGTAGCTTGGTGGCAGTGACTGAAGAAATCTATCAATAACACTCTCAGCTGGAAGATCAATTCCCAACTGAGTGAAGTGGTTGTGGTACCCAGACATTCTGAGTATGTGTTCATTGACAAAACTGTTCTCCTCCATCTTACACCTAAAGAACTTGTTGGAGACTTCATATCTCTCAACCGGGAATTTGCTTGAAATATTAACTTCAGTTCTTGGACACCTCATATGCTCCATGGCGTTCAAAACACTTTGGAAGTCCCGGTTCCAAGCTGTAAAGCATGGCACACTGAACTATCGAGTAGTCATCAGATCAAGCCTGCCAGATGTTTACAACATCTGCATCAGCTCCTGCAGCAGATCTGTCACCTAGTGGTGCATCAAGGACATAATTATTCTGTGCAACAATGAGGATAATCCTCAAGTCACGGACCCAGTCCATGTAGTTGTTACCATAATCTTTCAATTTAGCTTTCTCTAGGAACGCATTAAAATTAAAGGGAACGGTAGCACGGGCCATTGATCTACAACATAGATTTGCAAAAACTATTAGGACTAAGTTCATGATAAATTTTAGTTCAATTAATAAAATTACTAATGAACTCCCACTTAAATCAACAACCCTCAAGTTGTCTAAGTGATACATGATCCAAATCAACTAACCCATGTCCGATCATCACGCAAAATGGAATAGTCTTCAATGGTGAGCATCTCCATGTTGCTCATATCTACTATATGACTCACGTTTGACCTTTCGGTCTCAAGTGTTCCGAGACCATGTTTGTACATGCTAGGCTCGTCAAGTTTAACCCAAGTATTCCGCATGTGCAAAACTGGCTTACACCCGTTGTATGCGAACAAAGAGTCTATCACACCCGATCATCATGAGGTGCTTCGAAACGATTAACTTTAGCAATGGTGCATACTTAGGGAGATCACTTTTATCTTGAAATTAAGTGAAAGGATCATCTTATAATGCTACCATCATTCTAAGCAAAATAAATGCATAAAGGATAAACATCACATGCAATCAAAATATGTGAGATGATATGGCCATCATCATCTTGTGCTTTTGATCTCCATCTCCAAAGCAATGACATGATCTCCATCGTCACCGGTGTGACACCTGGATCTCCATCATTGCGTCGGGGTCGTCTCGCCAACTATTGCTTCTACAACTATTGCTAACGCATAGCGATGAAGTAAAGCAATTACATGGTGTTTAGTGATTGACACGCATGTCATACAATAATTAAAAACAACCCTAAGGCTTCTGCCGGTTGTCGTACTCATTGACATGCAAGTCGTGAACTTATTACAAAACATGATCATCTCATACATCAACATATATCATATCACGTCTTGAACATATCACATCTTGACCATATCATGTCACAACATACCATGCAAAAACAAGTTAGACGTCCTCTACTTTGTTGTTGCAAGTTTTACATGGCTGCTTCGGGCAACTAGTAAGAACCGTTCTTACCTACGCAAAAACCACAACGGTGATTATCAAGTTGTTATTTAACCTTTAGCAAGGACCACCATAGTCAAATAAGATTCAACTAAAGCAGGGGAAACAGACACCTGCCAGCCACCTTTATGCAAAACAAGTTGCATGTCAGTCGGTGGAACCGGTCTCATGTGCGTGGACATGTAAGGTTGGTCCGAGCGGCTTCATCCCACAATACCGCCGAATCAAAATAAGACATTGGTGGTAAGAAATATGAACATCACCGCCCACAACTCCATTGTGTTCTACTTGTGCATATCATCTATGCATAGACCTGGCTCATGATGCCACTGTTGGGTAATGTTTGCATGGACAACAAAAAAATTCTACCCACATGCAAGATCTATCCATGGAGATGCATAGCTATGATAGGGAGAGAGCATCTACATACCCTTGTAGATCGCTAAGCGGAAGCGTATATAACACGGTGGATGTAGTCGTACTCTTCACGATCCGATCACGATCCAACCGATCTAATGCCGAACGGACAACACCTCCGAGTTTAGCACACGTGCAGCTCGATGATGTCTCCTCCTTCTTGATCCAGCAAGAGGGAGAGGATAAGTAGATGGGATCACAACCAACACAATGGTGTGGTTGTGATGGCTTCTCGCCCCTCTTGGTTACCCCAAGTGGAAGGTTTGAGATGTAGCGTAACGGCAAGATTCCCTTGGCAAAGATACCAAGGATCGAATCCCGTGAGACTCCGAGGGTCGACAAGAAGGTGTCAACTGCTAACGGCGCCAGATACTTAGCGGTTGACAGGACCTGCACACAGATACAAATAACTTTGCTCCCAACGAGTACAGAGAGGTTGTCAATCCCTCCGGCCTTGTCGTTTAGAAAGGATCAAACACAAGAGATAATAATGACAGGTATGACTGCAACTAGGAAATAAAGACAGGAAGTAAATAGCGGGTGTGATCAGTGATGGTAATATGGACCGGGGTCCCATGATGTTCACTGGTGATGTCTCTCTCCCAAAAGACGATAAAACAGCAAAGCGAGGTAAACAAATTACAGCTGGGCAATTGACAGGATTATGTGCGCAAACCAATGCTAACTATGCTGTAAAGAAAGGTAGAGGCTCAAAAGCATGGGCGGTACGCCAAGGCAAGTAGACCGAAATCCGTCTGCATCTACTACTAATCATCCACCTTGAGATATCTATCCAGAACATCTCGCTGGTATTAAGTTGCAAATCCCACCCAAAGTGTAAACTCAAAGCAACAGACAACTGCATTAAAAGAACTTTGCGTAAAGTAAACAATCCTTGCACCCGCAAGTACAAGCACCGTTGTTTTCCCCCTTGTGGCAACATCACATCCCCTAGACTCATGTTTCTTTCACTCAAGCTAGTCATCAGGGGGCATGAACCCACAATCAAGCATAACGCTCCCTCTTGGAGTTACTACCTACTACTCGGCCAAAGCAATAAACAGCAACGGAGAACATGCTAGAATTACTTAGGAACATAAATATAAAAGAGGTGAATCAAATATATTACTCACACACAATCTGAACATAATCTCATAATCCATCGGATCCCAGCAAACTCAGCATATCAACAGCAGAATGATTACATATGTGCCTCGATCATGTAGGGCAGCTCACGAGGTCTAAACCATGAAGAACAAAGAGGGGAGGAGAACATCACATAGCTACTGGTCATGGACCCATGGTCCAAGGGGGACTACTCACGACTCATCCGGGAAGCGTCCATGGTGGTGGAGAAGCTCCCGGTGGTGGTTCTCCCCTCCGGCAGGGTGCCGGGAAGAGTTCTCCTGGTGCTCCCGATCTTGGAAGCGCGGCGGCGGCGGAACAGAGGCGAGATCGTAAAAAAAGGGTTCCGTCCTCGAGGGTTTTGGGACGCGAGGAGTATATATGCCAAAGGGGGTCACCAGAAGCGGAGAGGGGGGCCCAGGCGCCCCCCTAGGCCGGCCAGGGGTGGGGCCGCCTGGGCTGGCCGCCTGGGCTATCCCTGGCTCCCCTCTGGCCCTGCTTTGGTTTTTCTTGAAGCTCCCGGTACGCTGATTTTTCCTGGATTTTTTAGAGCACTTTTAATATGGGGGAAACCTGAAATAGAAAAAACAGCAGAAAACAGGAACTGGCACTGTGGTGCACTGAGTTAATAGGTTAGTCCAAATATGATCAAAAGTGTATGGAAGTGCATAAATATCATAGCAATATCACACAAAATAGGCATGGAGCAAGCAGAAATTATAGATACGTTTTGGACGTATCAGGTGGTGATGGTAGTGGTGGAGCACCGACAACGCTTAACGGGAGAGAAAGCGGCGCCAAGGGCTTTGTGTGTCCTCTTGGGGCGCCCCCCTTGATACGTCCATTTTGCATCATATTTTCCTACTATTATTTATAATGTTTTATGCATAATAATGTTTTATGGAGTAATTCTAATGCCTTTTCTCTCATAATATGCAAGGTTTACACAAAGAGGGAGAATGCCGACAGCTGGAATTCTTGACCTGAAAAAGCTATGTCAGAGTTACCTATTTTGCACATCTCCAAATGAGCTGAAAATTTACGGAGAATCGTTTTGGAATATTTAAAAAATACTGGAGCAAATAACTACCAGAGGAGGCCCACCTAGTGAGCACAAGACACCAGGGCGCGCCAGGCCCTCTTGGCACGCCCTGGTGGGTTGTGCTCAGCCCAACCCTCCTCCGGTGCCCATCTTCTGGTATATAGGTCATTTTTACCTATAAAAAAATAAGGAGAGGACTTTCGGTATGGAGCGCTGCCGTCTCGAGGTGGAACTTGGGCAGGAGCACTTTTGCCCTCTGGCGGAGCGATTCTGCCGGGGGAACTTCCTTCTCGGAGGGGGAAATCGAAGCCATCGTCATCACCAACAACCCTCTCATCTTTGGGAGGCCAATCTCCATCAACATCTTCAACATCTCCAACTCCTCTCAAACCCTAGTTCATCTCTTGTGTTCAGTCTTTGTACCGGAACCTCAGATTGGTACCTGTGGGTGACTAGTAGTATTGATTACATCTTGTAGTTGATTACTATATGGTTTATTTGGTGGAAGATTATATGTTTAGATCCATTATGCTATTTAATACCCCTTTGATGTTGAGCATGATTATCATTTGTGAGTAGTTACTTTTGTTCTTGAGGTCACGGGAGAAGTCATGTTGCAAGTAATCATGTGAACTTGATATGTGTTCGATATTTTGATGATATGTATGTTGTGATTCCCTTAGTGGTGTCATGTGAACGTCGACTACATGGCACTTCACCATATTTGGGCCTAAGGGAATGCATTGTGGAGTAGTTATTAGATGATGGGTTGCTAGAGTGATAGAAGCTTAAACCCTAGTTTATGCGCTACTTCGTAAGGGACCGATTTGGATCCAAGTGTTTAATGCTATGGTTAGATGTTATCTTAATACTTTTCTCGTAGTTGCGGATGCTTGCGAGGGGGTTAATTATAAGTGGGAGGATTGTTAAAGTAAGAACATCACCCAAGCACCGGTCCACACACATATCAAATTATCAAAGTAGAGAACGCAAATCAAAGCAACATGATGAAAGTGACTAGATGAAATTCCCATGTGCCCTCAAGAACACTTTGCTTATTATAACAGACCATTTTGGCCTATCCTTTGCCACAAAAGGATTGGGCTACCTTGCTGCACTTTATTTATCGTTATCGTTACTTGTCCGTTAAAAATTATCTTGCTATCAAACTACTTGTTATCGACAATTTCAGTGATTGCAGAAAATACCTTGCTGAAAACCACTTGTCATTTCCTTCTGCTCCTCGTTGGGTTCGACACTCTTACTACCGAAAGGACTACGATTGATACCATATACTTGTTGGTCAGCAAGACTCTTTTCTGGCACCATTGCCGGGGAGTGAAGCGCTCTTGGTAAGTGGAAATTGGTAAGGAAAAATTTATACTACGTGCTGAAATTTATTGTCACTTGCTGCTACTATGGAAAACTATCCTTTGAGGGGTTTGTTTGGGGTATCTTCACCTCGACCGGAAGGACTATTAGTTGCCCCTCAACCTACTGCACCTACTTACAATATTGATTATTAAATTCCTTTGGGTATGCTAGAACAACTGCTAGCTGATCCTTATGTAGGAGATGGAACTGAACATCCTGATATGCACTTGATCTGTGTGGATGAAATTTTTGGATTATTTAAGCTTGCGGGTTTATCCGGAGATGAAAAGAAGAAGAATGTTTCCCCTTTATCTTTGAAGGAAAAAACATTGACATGGTATAGGCTATGCTATGATATTGGATCTTGGAACTGGAATCGATTGAAATTGGAATTTTACCTTATTCTATGCTTCTAGTTCATCGTGATAAAAAATATCCTACTAATTTTCTAGTTCTTGGTTCCCCACAAGATGACTTTTGTCCCATTATCTTTGGTAGACCTTTCTTGAACATTGTCAATGCTACTATAGATTGTCATAGACAAACTGTCAATGTTAGCTTTGGTGACGAGTCTCATGAGTTTAATTTCTCTAACTTTAGTGGACAACCCCGTGATAAAGAATTACCTAGTAAGGATGAAATAATTGGTCTTGCTTCTATTGCCATGCCTCCTACTGATCCACTGGAACAATATTTGCTCGACCATGAAAATGATATGAACTTGCCTGAAAGAAATGAAATAGATAAAATATTCTTTGAACAATAACCTCTGCTTAAACACAATTTGCCTATTGAAACTCTAGGAGGTCCTCCTCCACCTAAAGGTGATCCTGTGTTTGAATTAAAACAATTGCTTGACACTTTGAAATATGCTTATTTCGATGAGAAAAATATATATCTTGTTATTAGTAGTGCTAACCTTTCAGAACATGAAGAAGAAAGATTATTGAAAATTCTGAAGAAGCATCGAGCTACTATGGGTTATACTCTTGATGATCTTAAGGGCATTAGTCCCACTCTCTGTCAGCACAAGATTAATATGGAACCTGATGCTAAACCCGTTTTTGATCACCAACGACGTTTGAATACTAAGATGAAAGAAGTGGTAAGAGTTGAAATATTAAAGCTTCTGGAAGCAGGTATAATCTATCCCATAGCTGATAGTAGATGGGTAAGTCTCGTTCATTGTGTCCCTAAGAAGGGAGGTATTACTGTTGTTCCTAATGATAAAAATGAACTTATTCCACAAAGAATTATCACTTGCTATAGAATGGTAATTGATTTCAGAAAATTAAATAAAGCAACTAGAAAAGATCATTACCCTCTGCCTTTTATTGATCAAATGCTAGAAAGACTATCTAAGCACACACACTTTTGTTTTCTTGATGGATATTCTGTTTTTTCTCGAATACCTGTTTCACAACCTGATCAAGAGAAAACCACCTTTACTTGCCCTTTTGGAACTTATGCTTATAGACATATGCCTTTTGGTTTATGCAATGCACCTGCCACCTTTAAAATATGTATGACTGCTATATTATTTGATTTTTGTGAAAAGATTGTTGAGGTTTTCATGGATGATTTTTCCGTTTACGGAACTTCTTTTGATGATTGCTTAAGCAACCTTGATTGAGTTTTGTAGAGATGCGAGCAAACTAATCTTGTCTTGAGTTGGGAGAAGTGCCACTTTATGGTTAATGAAGGTATTGTTTTGGGACAAAAAATTTCTGAACGAGGTATTGAGGTGGATAAAGCTAAAGTTTATGCAATTGAGAAAATTCCATGTCCTAAAGATATAAAAGGTATTCGTAGTTTCCTTGGTCATGCTGGTTTCTATAGGAGGTTTATTAAAGACTACTCTAAAATTTCGAGGCCTCTTACAAATATTTTACAAAAGGATATTTAATTTGTTTTTGATGATGATTGTGTAGAAGCCTTTGAAACACTTAAGAAAGCCTTAACTTATGCACCAATTGTTGATACGTACATTTTGCATCATGCTTTTATGTTGATATTTATTGCACTAAGGGCTATTATTACACATTATGTTACAACACTTATGCCTTTTCTCTCTTATTTCACAAGGTTTACATGAAGAGGGAGAATGCCGGCAGCTGGAATTCTGGGATGGAAAAAGAGCAAACATTGGAGACCTATTCTGCACAACTGAAAAAGCCCTGAAACTACACGAAACACTGTTTCAGAAAAATATAAAAAATATCTGGCGAAAGAGGTACGAGAGGGGGGCCACCCACTGTCCACAAGGGTGGGGGGCGCGCCCCTGCCTCGTGGGCCACCTGCTGACCCCCCAATGCCCATCTTCTGCTATATGAGGTGTTTTGACCTGGAAAAATCATAAGGAGGTTTTCGGGACGAAGCGTCGCCGTCTCGAGGCGGAACCTTGGCGGAACCAATCTAGGGCTCCGGCGGAGCTGTTCTGCCGGGGATACTTCCCTCCAGGAGGGGGAAATCGTCACCACCGTCATCAACAACAACTCTCCCATCTTGGGGAGGGTTATCTTCATCAACATCTTCACCAGCACCATCTCCTCTCAAACCCTAGTTCATCTCTTGTATCCAATCTTTGTATCAAAACCTCAGATTGGTACATGTAGGTTGCTAGTAGTGTTGATTACTCCTTGTAGTTGATGCTAGTTGGTTTACTTGGTGGAAAATCATATGTTTAGATCTATTATGCATATTAATACCCCTCTGATCATGGACATGAATATGCTTTGTGAGTAGTTACGTTTGTTCCTGAGGACATGGGAGAAGTCTTGCTATAAGTAGTTGTCGGTGTACTAAGGTAGGGGTACCTCAGTACCCCAACTTGTGCACGGGCGGTAGCAGCTTCCCGCGGCAGGGCCTACCACGCGCTTGCCGGAGACTTTCCTGCTCCATATAAAACCATTCAAAAACAAAGTATACAAGACAGAAGATCAAGACCCCAGCAAGTGGAGCTTGCCGGGAAGGCCGTTCCAGGCTCAAGATTACCTCACTCACGCAAGGCCCTGGCAAGAGGAGCTTGCCAGGAAGACTAGAAGATTACGTTACAGAAGACATGCCTCGGCGCAATGTGCGCCCCGGCAGGGCCCGGAGAGCGACAAGCTTCAAAGCCCGACAAGCTCCCGGGCCCGGCAAGGTCAAGACCCCGGCAAGGTGCTTGCCGGGGAGAGTTACGCTGTGTGCCCGCGCTCCAGCTCATCGAACCACGCGTCGCCCTGGGGCCACTCCAGGGACGCGTGGCGGATGGCTGTGCAGCCTGGGGGACACGGTGGCACTCCACGGTGGTAAAGTCATCGCCGTGGCAAACGGAGACGCAAGGGCGGGCGCTTTTGGGGTCGACGGCGACGGGCATTAAATGCTCTTGTCCCCCACTGTCAAAGTAGGTGATGACCACTGTTCATGCACTGTTCATCCACTGTTCCCGCACTGTTACAACTACCACCACTATTACATTTTTACCCCTTTCTCCTACGTTGACACCTGTCGGTGATCCCTTGAGCTATAAAAGGAGGCCCATGCACAACGTAGAAAGGGTTCGGAACCCAGATCGCTCATACGCTCGGTGTAGCTAGTTCTTCAAGCTCCCGAGCTCCCCAACTCAATACAAACTAAGCAGGAGTAGGGTTTTACGCGTCCATCGCGGCCCGAACCTGGGTAAACTGCCTGCGTGATCTCCACGATCTGCTCTTTGTGCTCCCTCCGCCCTCTTACCGCACAAACAAGGGGCTCCGGTCCCATAGGTGTTCGTGGTGGACAGTTTCCCCCGACATCTTTGGCGCGCCAGGTAGGGGGCGTCGAGGTTGTGCGAACCTGATCCGGCGTTCACGCGGGCGCACTCTTCATCAACCTCTCCAGTTTCATCAGCAACTTCATCAGCAACAGCGACATGGCCCCGAAGAAGAAAGCTTCGGAGGTCGCAGGCCCGTCTGCGTCTCATCCGCCGCCACCGGAACCAACGGTGGGCGGGGGGGACGCCGTCGGAAGGGTGGTCGCCGGCGAGGAAACTCGAGGCGCCACCAAATCCAAAGACAAGACGGACGACCAAGCCTCGGTCTCCGTGGACGCGCCACGTCCATCTCAGCGAACGACAACCCAGCAGCGCCATGCCACAGGAGGTGGCATCCGCTTGCTGGGCCAAGGGCAAACCGGAGGTTCGCGGGATGCTCCGGGCCATCGTCCTGGCACGAGCAAGGCGCGGTCGCCGGGGGGGGGGACCCTGCTCCTTCTAACCTAGTTAGGAGTCCGAGCATATCCCGCTCCTCGCACCGCTCGCCCCCGCTCCCCTCCACTCCAGCAGAAGCGCTCGCAAGGGCGCAACTGCTCCTCGACTTCCCTCCAGCGGCAGACAAGGCCGAAGACTGGAGGGCAACCATCCAGAGCCTGATCGCCTTCGCCAACAACGATACGCCACAGCAGCCGGCGACCTCGCGGCCACGGCAAGTCGAGAAGACGAAGGCCGACGGCGACAAGACCGCAGGGGGTGCAACCACCGTGCACTCCCCGCCGCGGAAGCAGAAGACGCCGCCCCGCCGGATCAACGTCGACGACGACTCCACGGCGTCGTCGGATCCGCGGGCTCGTCGGGACCAGCGCCAAGTCCTTGACGACCGGCGACAAGAAGACGCTCGAACGACGATCGAGCGCCGCCGAGAAGCTCGGCGACAATCAGACCAGCGAGCTGGAGCCGCTGTCGACACGCGCGCGCCCGGTGAACCAGGCGACTTGCCGTACGCGGCAGGTTGCCCTGCGTTTACCCGTGAGCTGCGGCGCGTCCAGTGGCCCAGCATGAAGAACTTCAAGCCCGACGTACCGGAGAAGTACGACGGCAAGACGCACCCCTCGGAATTCCTCAGCATTTACACCATCGCGGTGCAGGCTGCCGGGGGGCGCGACGAGAAGATACTGGCGAACTACTTCCCGCTAGTGCTTAAGCCAAACGTCCGTTCTTGGCTTATGCACTTGCCGGAAGGCTCCATTTCTTCTTGGGCGGACCTTTGCCATCAGTTTGTTGGCGCCTTCACGGGCGGCCACAAACCCCACGGCCAGGAGAGCGATCTCCACATTCTGGCCCAGAAGGAAGGAGAACCCCTGCGCAAGTACATCCAACGCTTCAGTCGTGTGCAGCACAACATCCCCGACGTCCACCCTGCCGCGGTTATCAGCGCGTTCCACCAGAACGTGCGTAACCGCCGCATGCGTGAAGAAATGGCCATGACCAAGATACGGGATGTCAGCGAGCTCTATGCTCTAGCTGATAAGTGCGCACGCGCCGAAGAGGGGAGGAGACTCCCCGGGGAGGATACCGGCGCGGGGGGAAGCGACAGCGACGACGCCGCCCCGGCAAAGAAGAGCCGGCGGCAGAACAACAGAAGGAAGAACAAGAAGGAAGTGCTTGCCGTCGAGAAGTCCGGCAAGGAGGCTCCCGCCAAGCAAACACAGGCTGGCGGCTCCGGCAAGGAGCCTGCCCCTGTAGGGGCAGCCGACAAGTAGGATGGCTCCGACAAGCAATACTGCAAGATCCACCGCACCAAGGGCCACGACCTCTCCAACTGCAAACGCGTCGAGTACCTCGTCGAGCAGCAGAAAGCTGAGTACGAGAGGCGCGACAAGGAGAAGGCCCAAGGTGGCGGAGGAGAACCAAGCAAGAAGCGGCCGTTCAATGGCCGGGGAGGACGCCGCGGCAAGGCCAAGCAGCGGCAAGGTGACCGACCTCCCCGGGGCCGCGACAAGGACGAAGAAGACGACGACGACGACATGGAGGATGAAGATAACAGCGAGCAGGAGTTCCAGAAGGCCACGGAGGTCCTGTGCGTCGACGGTGGCGCCTCTCTGCATACTTCCCACCGCCAGCTCAAGCAGTGGGTGCGGGAAGTGAATGCAGCGGAGCCGCCCGTGGAGTCGCGCAGGCTCCTCAAATGGTCCAGCACACCCATCATTTTTGATCTTGAGGATCACCCTGACCGCACCACTGTGGTCGGGTGCTTGCGGATGCTGGTCTCACCCACCATCCGCAACCTCAAGGTCACTAAAATGTTGGTTGACGGCGGGGCCGGGCTGAACTTGATCTCCTCTGCTGTGATCAAGAAACTCCAAATCCCAGATGGCGAGCTCGAAGAGACCGGTTCTTTCCAAGGAATCAACCCAGGAAGGAGCAAGCCCAAGGGGAAGATAACTCTGCCGGTGACCTTTGGCGGGGAGCTCAACTTCAGAACTGAGCGCATCACATTCGACGTCGCCGATATCCCATTACCATATAATGGGATACTCGGCCGTCCCGCCCTCGCCAAGTTCATGGCAGCTTCCCACTACGCCTACAACGTACTCAAGATGCCGGGGCCGATAAGCGTCATCACTGTCCATGGCGACAAGAAAGATGCGCTTGTTTGCGCCGACAAGATCTACCGGGACGCATCAGCCGCAACAGAGAAGGATACACTTGCCGCTGAAGCTCCCGGGGGGAAGAAGACCAAGACCAAGTCCGGCAAGTGCTCTAGGGCCCACTCCGGCAACCGCACCTCTTCGGAGTGCTGCGTTGCCGTCGAGGACGTTCCATCGAGCTCCACCGGCAAGTGTAAGAAGGGGATGGCCGCTCCACCGGCAACCAAGAAGGTGTCCGCCAACGAGGATGGCACTGGTGGTACCTTCACCATCAGTGCCACACTCGACAGCAAATAGGAAAGCGCGCTCGTTGCCTTCCTGCGGGCGAATGTCGATGTGTTTGCCTGGCAACCAACTGACATCCCCGGTGTTCCCAGGAAGGTAATTGAGCACAAGCTTGCTGTCTGTCCTCATGCGCGGCCCGTCAAGCAGAAGGTGAGGAAGCAAGCCGTGGAGCGCCAAGAATTCATTGCCGAAGAGATCAAGAAACTAGAAGCAGCGGGCCTAGTTAGAGGCGTGATCCATCCGATGTGGTTGGCAAACCCAGTCGTCGTGCGTAAGGCCAACGGGAAGTGGAGACTGTGTATAGACTTCACTGATGTGAATAAAGCATGTCCCAAGGATCCATTTCCCTTGCCGCGCATTGACCAGATCGTTGACTCCACTGCCGGATGTGAGCTGCTCTCTTTTCTTGATGTATATTCAGGCTACCACCAGATTTTTCATGGCCAAGGAAGATGAAGAGAAGACTGCATTTATCACTCCGTGTGGCACGTATTGCTTCATACGCATGCCATTTGGACTGAAGAATGCAGGCTCAACGTTTGCAAGGGTAGTGCACACTGCTTTCGAGCCACAGATCCACAGAAATGTAGAGGCTTACATGGATGACATCGTGGTGAAGAGCAAGAGCAAGGATACCCTGGTCCAAGATTTGGAAGAGACATTTCAGAACCTGCGCAAGATACAGCTTAAGTTGAACCCCGAGAAGTGCGTCTTTGGAGTCCCCTCCGGCAAGCTTCTCGGGTTCTTTGTGTCATAGAGGGGGATTGAAGCTAACCCCGACAAGATTAAAGCCATCGAGCAGATCGAAGCCCCGAAGCGCGTCAAGGATGTCAGAAGGCTTGCAGGTTGTGTGGCTGCCCTCAGTAGGTTCATTTCGAAGTCTGCAGAACGCGCCCTACCTTTCTTCAAAATCTTGAAGAAGGCAGGTCCCATGAAGTGGACTCCGGAAGCGGAGGCAGCGCTGCGGGACTTGAAACGGTACGTATCCTCCACTCCAATACTTGTCGCACCTAGACCACATGAGAAGTTGCTGCTATACCTAGCGGCAACCAACCAGGTGGTTAGTGCTGCGTTAGTAGCGGAGAGGGAGGCCGACGAGGAGTCTGCACCACCGGCAAGCGAATCCAGCGACGAGCAGGGGGCTGCTCCGACAAGCTCTGGCCCCGACAAGGACAACTCTGCGCAGGAACAGGAAGAAGTGCGGAAGAGGATGGTGCAGCGCCCGGTGTATTTTGTGAGTTCCCTCTTACAAGGGGCTAGGTCAAGATACTCTGGGGTGCAAAAGTTGCTTTTCGGCCTCCTCATGGCCTCGAGAAAGCTGCGCCATTACTTCCAGGCACATGAGATAACAGTGGTCACTCGCTTTCCGCTGAAGAGGATATTGCACAATCCAGAAGCAACAGGCAGGATCGTTGAGTGGGCACTGGAGCTGTCAAGCTTTGGACTCAAGTTTGAAAGTACCTCAACCATACAGAGCTGAGCTTTGGCAGAATTCATAGCTGAATGGACCCCGACGCCCGATGAAGAAATTCCAGAGACAAGTGTACCCGTACAAGAAGCGACAAGTGAATGGGTGATGTACTTTGATGGTGCCTTCTCGCTGCAAGGCGCCGATGCCGGCGTGGTACTCATCGCGCCCACCGGAGAGCACCTCAAGTATGTTATCCAGATGCACTTTCCCAGGGAGCAAGCAACAAACAACACTGCTGAATATGAAGGCTTGCTTGCCGGCCTCAGGATTGCGGCCGAACTTGGGATCAGGAAGCTGATTGTGCGGGGAGATTCTCAGTTGGTGGTCCGACAAGTCAACAAGAGTTACCAGAGCCCTTTGATGGAAGCTTATGTAGATGAAGTGAGGAAACTTGAAGAGCACTTTGAAGGTCTGCAGATGGAGCACGTCCCGAGAGCTCAGAATGAAATTGCAGATGGCCTTTCGAAGTGTGCGGCAATGAAGTTACCTGTGGAACCAGGGACCTTCTTGCTCAAGCTAACTCAGCCGTCCGTTACACCATCAATTGGGCAGACCAAGAAGAGAAAGTTGGTCTCCGGCGACTACTTGCCGGCGGATCTCCCCGAGGTCGCCGCCAAGGTCCCCAAGATCAACGACCAGAACGCTGAGGAACAGTTTGCTCCTGCAGATCCTCGGATCTGTGCAGTTGAAGCAAGTGTTCCCGACAAGCCTCGCCCTGGCGAGCTTGCCGGGGGACCATCAGCTCCGGCGGAACCAGAGGTTCTTGCCGTAGAAGCTGAGGTTCCCGCAGCGGCCCTCGAGCCTTTAGTCCTTGCCGTTGAGCCTCTGGCTCCGGCATGGGCGCAGCAGATCGTCCGTTTTTCTGCAAACTGGAGAACTTCCCGACGACCCAGTAGAGATAGAGAAAATAACCAGGCAGTCAAGTATGTAACAGTTCGTGGACAACGAGCTGTACAGAAGAAGACTCAACGGTGTCAGGTAGAAGTGCATCTCCAGGGAAGATGGACAGAAGCTGTTGGCAGAAATACACGGAGGCATATGCGGCCACCATATTGGCGCAAGGGCGCTCGCCGGGAAAGCTTTCCGGCAAGGGTTCTTCTGGCAAGAAGCCCTCCAAGATGCAACTGCACTAGTAACCAAGTGTGAAGCGTGCCAGTTCCATGCGAAGCAAATTCATCAGCTAGCTCAAGCTCTCCAGACGATTCCTTTGTCCTGGCCCTTCTCGGTCTGGGGGCTCGATATCCTCGGCCCCTTCCCCCGAGCTGTCGGGGGCTTTGAGTACTTGTACGTCGCAATCGACAAGTTCACAAAGTGGCCAGAAGTGGAACCAGTGAGAAAGGTGACAGCACAGTCAGCGGTCAGGTTCTTCAGGTCGATTGTTTGCCGTTTCGGAATCCCTAACAGGATCATCACCGACAACGGTACACAATTTACTAGTCGCACCTTCATGCAGTACGTCCAAGACCTTGGCGCCAAGGTCTGTTTCGCTTCTGTAGCTCATCCGAGGAGCAACGGTCAAGCGGAGAGGGCCAATGCTGAAGTGCTGCGCGGACTCAAGACAAGGACCTTTGACAGGCTGCGCAAGTGCGGAAAAAACTGGATAGAGGAGCTACCGGCGGCTCTTTGGTCAATCAGAACGACACCAAGTCGAGCCACCGGACAGAAACCCTTTGCTCTAGTCTATGGAGCAGAGGCAGTTCTCCCCACGGAACTCGTATACGGATCTCCTCGAGTGCTCGCTTATGATGAGCTCGAGCAAGAGCAACTGCGACAAGATGACGCATTGCTCCTCGAGGAGGAACGTCTCCAGGCTGCTGTACGAGCTGCTCGATACCAGCAAGCCTTGCGTCGCTACCATAGCCGCAAGGTCAAGGCCAGGAGTCTCGAGGAAGGCGACCTTGTTCTTCGGCGTGTTCAGTCCGCCAAGAATTCCAACAAGTTGACGCCGAAGTGGGAAGGCCCTTATCGGGTGAGACAAGTCACAAGGCCCGGCGCTGTCCGCCTAGAGACCAAAGAAGGCTTACCGGTGAGCAACTCCTGGAACATAGACCATCTTCGCAAGTTTCACCCATAAGGCGCGGTTGCCGTGATCCGTTCCGGCAACCACCTTTTGTACAAGCTTTGCCGCAGTTGCATGTAACCCTTTGTACAAAGCCGGGCGCGGACCCCGTGCATTAGTAAAGCTTTTGTGTTTTGCGCTATTTGCCTTTTCCATGCTTTTCTTCGCTATTTGCATGCGTTATTTGGCATTTCTTGTGCAACACACGTATCCGGTAAGCACTAGCACGCCGAAAGACCATATACTTGTTTCCCTCTTCTTTTTCCTTGCCTCTTAAGCAGAAGGAATGTTCCTCGCGCACAAGTTTGCCGGGGGGGGGGGAGGAGATGGAAGAGGAACCAAGTGCTGTTCAAGAAAGAGAAGCCTTGCCGGAGAAGCAAGCAATATATGAAAGCTAAGTTACCAGAATTTGACCAGTTCAAAATTTTAAATTTTAGTTGTCTTCCTTGAACATCCACACTTTGTATGGAAAACCTGTGCACGGAGGAACCTACCCGTAGCTAGCCGCACCCTTATCTTGTTTTCGAGTACGCTCAACGACTTAAGTGAGCTGCGACAAGTGTCGCGCCCTTGTTTCGTTTTCGAGTTCACTCAACAAGCTGAGTGCATTGCGACTAGCTGCGCAAGGTTGCTTGCCGGTAAAACCTTGGCCAGCAGGCTGCTCGGAGTCCAGCACTCAGCGCTCGCGGCAAAGGCCCCTTGCCGGTAAGCTCCCTGGAAGCGTAGGGTGAAAAACATACGAAGTAAAGGACCAAGACAAGGAAGATAACATTGCACTGATTGATCAAAATAAGATAAATATCTTACAAAGGATAACTGGTCGCAATGACTAATGAGTTCATAACACACCATGCAGTAACAAAAGAGATAAAGGAAAAGGAAGCCTAATCTACGCGGTCGCCCTCGATCCTAGAGATCTTGTTCACTTTGGCGATAATGTGGGCGACCTGCGCCTTCAGCGCCTCCATATCCGCGTCGGCCGGCAGGCTGCGGAGAACGTTGGCGAGGTTTATGCCAGTATTGCGGTACACAATCTTCGTCAGTACGCGCTCCAAGGTTCCCGCGCAGAGCTGGCGCGACTCCTCGGCCAGTTGCGCGGCGAGCTTCTTCCGAAGATCTGCAAGAGCCGGCGCGATCCCTCTGAAGAAGAGACTGAGCTTGGCGCTGTGGGGGAGGTTTGGATCCGGAGAGTATATAAGATGCTCAACCTTCAGCGCCAACAGCTCCTGGTCGATGTTGGATGCAGAGGCCACCAAGTCGTCGGTCCACACCTCAACGGTCCGGCGGAAGTTCTCAGCCGCAGTGGTGGCGCTCTCCACCAAGCCTCGCTCCTTGCGGAACTCTTCCTTCAGCTTGGTTTCCCGGTCCCGGACGGCGTTGAGCGAGTCCTTCAACGTGGAAACCTTCAGCTCCAGATCCTCAATCGAAACCTTGGCGGCCTTCAGCTCGTCGCCCTGCTTGGAGAGGCGCACCTGGAGTTTAGAGTTGGTGTGGGCGTCCCTCTCGCGCTCTGTGTTGAGCGCGGTGACCCTCTCCACGCTCGCTTTCAGGGACTCCTCCAGCTGCGCAACCTTGGCCGCGAGCTCCTCCTTGGCGGTCTCCGCGGCAGCCGCGGCGGCCTTCGCCTCCTTCAGCTCCCCGCCAAGGGCCTGCTCCCGGGCGGCAAGGTCTTCCTCGTGGGAGTCGAGGTTGACCTTCCGTTGGGTGAGCTCCCCTTCTCGCCGGGATAACTCTTCTCCGGCGAGACGCTGCTGCTCCTCGGCCTCGGCCTTCTCCAGGAGCCACTCCTGGTACTCGCCGGCGAGCCTCTCGCGCTCCTCCGCCACGTCGCGGAGGGCAGCCTGGTTGGCGGCGCGGAGCTCCGCCGCGCGCTTCTCCATGTCAGCGGCGGCCTTGGCGGCGAGGGCCTCCCGAGACGCGAGCTTTGCCTGCTGTGACGCCCGAGACCGACGTCCCAGAAGATTCCAGAAGATGCCCGAAGATTCCAGATGATCCGGGTTGCCCGTGTGTTTCTTTTGCTTGTGTTATTTATTTTTTGCATTGCATCATGTCATCATGTCATCATCTCATTTTTTTTGCAACCAAATAAATTGTGTGGACCTTCGGTCCATTTAAATCGAGGGAAGATGTCTTCTCTTTATAACATATAAAAGTCTCTCATTATTTTAGAGAGCTATAATAAATATTCCATTCGTTGGGATTCATCGTAACACACTTGCATTAATTCCCCATGTTTATTTCACTTCAAGTTTGACTTCTAAACCTTGCCTATAATTCTTTCCGTTGTTTCGAGGCTCCTCCATTTATCTAAACTCCTTTTATTGCAAGTTAAATGTTTTAGTTTACTCTTCCCTTTTGTTGGAACTATTTTTGTGAGGTTGGAATTAATCCGTAAAGCCTTACAAAAATGTCCATCATTTTATTCTTTTCCTTGCCTCTTTTCTTTTTATTTTTGGCTCTCTCCTTCTTTGTTTTATTCTACTAAGTAATATTAAAAAAAAGTGCAGCCCAGGCCTCCCTGGCCCAATTCCTTCTGGGCCTCCTCCTCTCTCCTCCCTCTTGGGCCACTTCTCTCCCCGCAGGCCCAGCTGGCCCGTTCCTCTCCTACCGAACCCTAGCGGTCGCCCTTTCCCTTCGCTCCTCCTCGATCCCTCTGTCCGCCGCCACTCCCCAAGTCC
Source organism: Secale cereale (assembly GCA_902687465.1). Classification (NCBI taxonomy): domain Eukaryota; kingdom Viridiplantae; phylum Streptophyta; class Magnoliopsida; order Poales; family Poaceae; genus Secale; species Secale cereale. The sequence continues at coordinate 68,751,718 of LR738710.1, forward strand.
CGCATCGCTCGAACCCTCGAGCACCCTTCGACCCGAGCCCGTTCCCTTCTCCCTCTGCCTCGACCTCCCCCTCTCGCCTCGATCTGCAGCCAGCGAATCCCGCGAGCGCCAGCCAGGGGCCCTCCTCCCCGTTGCGCCCCGCCTCGGCAGGTGCCCGCAGCGCCGCGAGCTGCGCCCGTCCCGACGCCGTGGCCGCGAGGGTCTCCTTCCAGGGCGCCGTCGCCCGTTCCGTGCCGGAGCTCCCCGAGCTCTGCCTCCCTCGTCGTCTCCCTTCCGCCGCATCCCCAAGCCGGCCCGGGACCGCGCCAGGATCCCGCCTCCGCGCCAGGAGCTCCGCCGCGAGCCGGCCGCCCCTTCCGTCCTCAAGGCGCGAGTGCTCCAGCGCCAAGAGGCGCCCCGACCTCCTCCTCTGCGTCCAGGCCGCGCCACTTCTTCCGCCTGCAGCACCGGCGTGCGACTTCCTCCGTCCGTGGACACTCCAGCAGCAAGGCCGCGTCGTGCCGTGCCTCTCTTCCTAGCTGCGGGATTAGGAGTTCCCTGCTCCTCCTCGCTGTACTGCTGCTGCTGTGTTTTGTTGTTCTTCGTCGGCTTGGTGTTGTTGTGTTGGTCCTGCAGGTGTTTTTGAACGAGACCGAGACGACCAAGTACCCCTACGGCAAGTACTACTACCGTCGACAAGTTCGGAGACCACAATTACCACTACGAACGCCGACGCGACAAGTACCCCTTCGGAAACGGAAACGCCTACGTGAACATCTACAAAACGCCCCGTGTACGACTACCGACGCCCGGAAAACGACCAAGTTCCACTACGTCTACGACGACCGATGCGACAAGTACCACTACTTCCACTACCGTCGCTCGACGACCGCGAGTACCACTACCCTCGCCCGAGTACCGCTACGAGAACGACAACCTTCGGTGAAGAATGAGAACGTCTACTTCCCCTACGACACGTGTACCACGACCCGCGTGAACGACTACTTCCTCTACTTCCACTACTACGACGCCTTCCTCTACGATCTCGAACCGCCCCGAAACGCACGCTTCAAAGGTATAACGAGACGACCCCATGGATGACCCGTGTGATGCTTGCTTGTTGTGTTGTATGAGATGTCTCCCGTGTGTGCTCCGTGCCGTTTCGACCTTTTGTCATGTTCCTCGGTTGCCTCGTCACCGACTCGTGGGAACCCGGTAACGGGATCGCCCCACCTTTCATCTCGTTTGACTCACCCACGCCATCTACCGTTTGCATCGGTCTCTCAACGAGATACCGGAACCGATATGTTGCCGTGGCATCATTTTCGGATCGTTGCCGTGGCACCCTTTTTCATTCCACCACGGTGACAAATGCTTCTCATCTCCTTTAAGTCAACCTTTTAGTAAACTTGCATAAACTTGATCATGTCATCCGCATCATGATAACAACATTATATGGTTAATTGTTGTTTGCTTATAATTATTAAACATGCTCATGGGGATTTTCCGGATATGTTGTTGTTTCTTCCGGCCTCATTTAAAATGTCTTAATAGTGTAGGTTTATTTTTTTTGTTTCACCTCTTGCCATGTTAAAACATTTAATCTTGTCTTGTAAATAACAAGAGACAACTAAATAATTAAATGTGGTGTTTCGTCAATATGCAACTCGTTGCATATTGAGCTCCACTAAACTTGTAGCGTTGTTTGTGCATTTTGCCATGCCATGCATATTTAAACCGGACATGCATCATACTTGTTTGTGCATCGTGCCATGTTTATGCTGTGTGTGTTTACCGTGTTGTTTGCTTCTTTCCGGTTGCTTCTCTTGTTAGCTTCGGTTCCGTTCCGGAGTTGTGAGGATCCGCTCGACTGTTGCTCCGTCTGCTTCTTGGATCCGTTCTTCTCCCTTGTGGAATCCCAGGCAAGATGACCGAACCCGGATATCATTACTATCTTTGCCTATTGCTAGTAGTCTCGATCTTTAGTTTTGCCTCGATGCCCATGTCTTTCTTGTCAGCCTCCTACTTGTAACCAATTGCCATGTTTAACCAACCTACCTATGCAAACCGTTGCTTGGCTAAGTACGCTTCGCTCAACCCCTCTTATAGCATTGTTAGTTGCAGGTGAAGATTGAAGATGCTTGCTTCATGTTGAAGTTTGGTTGGGCTATATCACACTATATAAATGCTTAAAATGAAATCATCTATATACTGGCAGGGTGGAAGGCTAAGCCTTTTGCTTGGTGATTTGTTCCACTCATGCCGTTAGGAACCGTATAAACCGGTGTTATGTTCCTTGATTATGCGTTCCTAACACGGTTGGGGTGTATGGGACCCCCTTGATAAACCGCTAAGTGCTAAGTCTTTTCCAGCAAATCCCAACATTGGTACTATTTGCCTCATAATAACAACTTAATTAAATAATTAAATTTTGCATAGGGGGTCGCGTCCCCGAGGATTCTTTTTTCTACATAGCAGGGGGGGCCAGCGCTGATGGTGTTGGTCCCAAACGGGGGTCCTGCAGGGCCGCCTTGGGGCAACCCGAGGTATCTGGTATAACCTGTAGCATCACCCATCCGGACGTGTCCTGAGACTTAGATACGCGCGGCTACTATCAGGGTGTCGACACGCCGGGAGGATTTGCTGGATTAGCCTTACCTTAGTTCGGTTTAACTTGAGCACGGGATTCCGAGAATACTCGGGTCTTCCCACCTATGGAGTTGCGACTTCGCGGATCGTGGGCTTGTAATGGGCCAAGTTGGAACACCCCTGCAGGGTTTGAACTTTCGAAAGCCGTGCCCGCGGTTATGTGGCAGATGGGAGCTTGTTAATTCCGGTTGTAGATAACTTGACACAATGTTTCAATACACTACCAGCGTGTGTACCGTGACTGTCAATTTCCGAATAGGGATTCGGGAGTTGAACACGGTGGGGTTATGTTTGACCGGCTTTAGCTAGGATCACTTCGTGATCATCTTTCGACCGATGCTCTTCTCTTCTCGCTCTCTATTACGTAAGTTAGTGCTAGTTGCTGCTGCAGACTCTTGTTTTCCCTTCACCTCATATTCTTTCTTCAGCCTTATCCTCACCCAAGGCTTAAATAGTCTTGTTACCCGGGAACGGGATTGCTGAGTCCTCTGTGGCTCACAGTTACTTCACCACACCAGATGCAGGTTCAGCCGTGTACGATGCAGGAGCTGGTTCAGTGCTTCACCAGGAGCTTGTTGAAGAGTTTGGCTGTTTGCTTGTCACGTTTCGACGTTCAGTAGTGGTTTCTACTAGGATTCGATCCTGACCTGTGGCTTTATGTTGTTTTGGTATCTTTCTTTTGGATCTTCGCCCGTAGTCGGGTTGTGATGTTTTGTATGATGTTTGCTTATGTATTGTATTGTGTGAAGTGGCGAGTGTAAGCCAACTATCTCCCTTTGCATTTTAATCCCTCTTTTACATGAGTCGTGCAAAGATACCAAACTTGAGATCATTCTAGGATGGGCTTATACCTTTAAGTCGTGCCTCGACACGTAGGAGGTATAGTCCCATCCTGGGCATTACAAGTTGGTATTCAGAGCCTTCTCCGACCTAGAAGCCCCCACTGATTGATCGAATCGTTGACGGTTGAGTCTAGGCACACACTGAAAACATTTTGAGTCCTATATTATATCGGAGAGTAGGATTTCTTTGCTTCTCATCCCCTTTCTTTCTTGTGAGGACTCCTGACGTCTACTCTTGACTCTTCTACTTTCAAAATTGCACCAAATTTTTTTTAGGATCCCGCGAGTATTCTGGGATTGTTTCGATGTTCTTGTGACAAGGATATTGTTCTCGATGCCTCCTGTTACCGAGGAGTTGAGCTTCAGGGTATCGTTGTAACAAGCATATCGCGGCAGTACTAAATACTTAAGACGGCCGACATCGAAAATCTCTCCTATACGGCCAGTGGTAAGATAACCCCGACATCACCCAGTACTGGGGAGGTAGTTCGAGAGTATTGCCATAGCTTGTTATAGTGGATGCTTTTCGAAGGTCCGAGGTAAACAGTTTCTGAGAAAGACTGGTTATGTGTTGAAGGATGGATACACCTGGATGTAGGTTTAGAGTTGATTGCGCGGTGCTTCCCGTGTATCCCCAACACCTGATTGGATAACTGGAAACTTTCGGAAATCTATAGGTGGGTTCATCTAGTAGTTCTAGGCATTCTTCCAACGGATGCTCGATATGAAGTTTGGGGTTCTACATTGAGTGAAGTGGTTTTATGGACTTGTTCTGATCGGGAGTTGCATCTTAAAGGGTCCTTGGCTATGCTGATCCGGGGATTGCAAAACCCTTTTGTAACATGTTCCATGAGCTTTCAGCACAAAGATGTCGAACGAAACTTCTATCTTGTATTTGTTCTATCTGATCCTTGTTCCTTTTATTTTCATTTTGTTCTTCAAGTGGCTTCTCGTCAAGTTGATGTACCGGCGGAATTCATTCGTTCAATTCTCTGTTCGGATGATTTTGTGAAGATTAGGCTGTTACTTATCTATCCGTGTTCTTCTTTTGATTCTGGTATTCGAGTTGCTTCGATGTCAAATGTTGATTCCATACCTTTCCTAACCAGTGTTCTCATATTTCTATGGGAGTGCAGTTCCTTCTTGATCATCAAGATGGTCATGCTAAATTCTTTTTCAACCGGTGTCCATTTTGTTCATCCCAAGTTGTCTTTGTTTTCCCCACCCTCCCACCCTTCTTCTCCTTGGTTCCATAAATTCTCAGATGAAATATCCATTTTATTCATGTGATGTTTCTTCATTCTTTTCCTTCAATGTTCTTATCCGGTGTTTGATCGTGAAGATGCTCAAGAGCTTCAAGTTCATCATTCTTTTGTTCTCTAATTCTGCTGGTGGATGTAATTCAAGATTTCGGTGTTGATCTTATCCTTTTCCTCTTTTCACAATGCTTTCTTATTCCGGTGCACCAATTAATCATTCTCCTCTTGCTATTCATATTCGGAGTGCTGAAGATTCATAATTCCATTCTTAACCCGTTCAAGCAATTTTTGAGGGTTGTCTTCTTACTCAAGCCATTTTAATTCAACCGGTGCAATATCTCTTAAGCAATTCTTTTCAACGGTGATTTCTTTGAGTGGGCCCTAACCCACAGGTCTTTTCCCAGGATCTTACCTGACTCTTCTTTTTCCGGAGTATTCTGAAATTCTTTTCAAGTGTGACGTATGAATGTTTCCATCAGTCACATGCCTTCTCCAAGTTCGCTTTCAAATTCTTTTTCTTCTTTGTTTCAACCTTTTTAATTCTTCATTCCGGAGTGCTCAACAATTCTTATGGCATTTCTCGTCTTCATTCTCAACATTTGGAGACCGGAGAAGTGTTTCTCTTAAATCTTGGCCCGTCTTCTTGAAGATTCGTGGTTCTAGCTTCATGCCATCCTCAGTATTGTTTCGATTGTGTGGAATTATTTTCATACCCATACGAAGCATTTCATGAATTCTTTTTCTTTGTATTCCTCCGAAGGCCATCATTTCAGCATATTTCTTCGTTCTCAGTTTTCAACTTTGTCCTCCAAATATTCTTCATTGAGGTCTCTTCGTTCGTCTCCTTATTCTTACGGTGGTTCTTTCAAGTTTACTCTTCCCTGTTATCGTTTTAATTCACTCGTTCTTTCATAATCCTACCGGTGCTTCGTTGAAGAATTATCCGAGCTTGTGCTAGATCTCTCTTTAATTCTTTCCAACGAGAATAAGTAGTATGCCAAATCCTTTGGTTGTCATCAATTTAAATTGGTGAAGGAGATGCATAACATAATTCTTGTTCTTGTTCCTTTCAAGTGTTTAATTCTTTTGTCCGGAGCTTGCTCATCATATCATATTCTCGGTTCTAAGTTGTTCATCTTGTTTTTCCGGAGCTCCAAGTTATTTCTATTATATCATTTCAAAGCTCAATCTATTCATCGCAGGTCTTGAATCTTATTCTTTTCATCTTTCACTTCTCATGCTTTCATTACCGGAGTTCTTCATGGTGGTTCATCATCATTTAATTCATCCTCGAAGTCTTCATCAAGATTCTTGTTGGAGCTCAAGCATTCTTCATCATGCATTCCGATTGCAATTCTTTCTACCTTATCTTTTCAGATGGTGTTATGTCATTCTTGTCAATTCCTTCATGTTTCATGATTCACGAGTTATCAAGAAGGAGATATTTAAACCCATCATTTTCTTTGTTCAGGAGATCTTTCCAACCCTTCAATTTATTCGTTGGAGTTATCTTGGGTTGTATTTCACCAAAAAGCTTTCCCTAAGGATTGTTGCTAATTATGGTGCTTATAAATGACCCAAATTCTTCATTTATCATTCCGGTGATAAGTTTATCGTCTCCTTGTTGTTCTCAATCCAAGCTTTTCATTTCCGTTAGTGGCCGGTTGTCACCTCATAATTTTGAGATGCTTTCCTAAAGCCCACAACGAGCTTATTCTTTTCGTTGTTGATTTTCCAACAACTCTGTTCAACCTTCTTCGTAAGGATGCTCTTTCAAATTTAATTTTGAGAGAAGTTGTCATTTTCTTCTCCATTCATTTCTTTCGTTGATCTATTTTCTCTATTCTTTCATTCCGGAGGTTTTGTGATATTGCTCTCTTTAACCATCATCTTGTCATATCAAGATCATGTTCTTTCCCTTGCTTATCTTTTAACCGGAGCGTTGTGTCCTTCCTTCAAGTTCTCTCATCTTATCTAGTTTTGCCTCTCTTTTCAACCGGAGTGCTGTCTGAATCTTTCTTACCCTTGTGCCATTCTTTTATTTGTTCCGGAGGCTGTATGCTGTTGATTTCATCAAGTATCATCTCATCTCCTAAAAGTTCTTGTTATTTTTCCTTCCATTTTCAGACGGAGTGCTGTCCGAAGTCTGTCATTCTTATTCCTTGGCCATACCCTTGCAGTTTCATATTCTTTTGGTCCGTGAGCTCTTGTTTTCATGTCTTTCAACCTACAAGGTTCTCATAATGTTCCTTGTTACTCTTTCTAACGGAGTGTTTTTCAACTTCGTTCATCTCCATTGTATTCTTCTTTCATTTTGTTCAACCTCTCAAGGTTCTTTGGTTTCACTCGTCTGTCGAAGAAGCAACTTTGTTTTACCTCTTCCTCTTCCATTTTGTTTTTACCCGGCGATATCTCTAGGATCTCGGGTCGAGATCCTCTGTTAGTGTGGGAGAGTTGTGACGCCCGAGACCGACGTCCCAGAAGATTCCAGAAGATGCCCGAAGATTCCAGATGATCCGGGTTGCCCGTGTGTTTCTTTTGCTTGTGTTATTTATTTTTTGCATTGCATCATGTCATCATGCCATCATCTCATTTTTTTTGCAACCAAATAAATTGTGTGGACCTTCGGTCCATTTAAACCGAGGGAAGATGTCTTCTCTTTATAACATATAAAAGTCTCTCATTATTTTAGAGAGCTATAATAAATATTCCATTCGTTGGAATTCATCGTAACACACTTGCATTAATTCCCCATGTTTATTTCACTTCAAGTTTGACTTCTAAACCTTGCCTATAATTCTTTCCGTTGTTTCGAGGCTCCTCCATTTATCTTAACTCCTTTTATTGCAAGTTAAATGTTTTAGTTTACTCTTCCCTTTTGTTGGAACTATTTTTGTGAGGTTGGAATTAATCCGTAAAGCCTTACAAAAATGTCCATCATTTTATTCTTTTCCTTGCCTCTTTTCTTTTTATTTTTGGCTCTCTCCTTCTTTGTTTTATTCTACTAAGTAATATTAAAAAAAGTGCAGCCCAGGCCTCCCTGGCCCAATTCCTTCTGGGCCTCCTCCTCTCTCCTCCCTCTTGGGCCACTTCTCTCCCCGCAGGCCCAGCTGGCCCGTTCCTCTCCTACCGAACCCTAGCGGTCGCCCTTTCCCTTCGCTCCTCCTCGATCCCTCTGTCCGCCGCCACTCCCCAAGTCCCGCATCGCTCGAACCCTCGAGCACCCTTCGACCCGAGCCCGTTCCCTTCTCCCTCTGCCTCGACCTCCCCCTCTCGCCTCGATCTGCAGCCTGCGAATCCCGCGAGCGCCGGCCAGGGGCCCTCCTCCCCGTTGCGCCCCGCCTCGGCAGGTGCCCGCAGCGCCGCGAGCTGCGCCCGTCCCGACGCCGTGGCCGCGAGGGTCTCCTTCCAGGGCGCCGTCGCCCGTTCCGTGCCGGAGCTCCCCGAGCTCTGCCTCCCTCGTCGTCTCCCTTCCGCCGCATCCCCAAGCCGGCCCGGGACCGCGCCAGGATCCCGCCTCCGCGCCAGGAGCTCCGCCGCGAGCCGGCCGCCCCTTCCGTCCTCAAGGCGCGAGTGCTCCAGCGCCAAGAGGCGCCCCGACCTCCTCCTCTGCGTCCAGGCCGCGCCACTTCTTCCGCCTGCAGCACCGGCGTGCGACTTCCTCCGTCCGTGGACACTCCAGCAGCAAGGCTGCGTCGTGCCGTGCCTCTCTTCCTAGCTGCGGGATTAGGAGTTCCCTGCTCCTCCTCGCTGTACTGCTGCTGCTGTGTTTTGTTGTTCTTCGTCGGCTTGGTGTTGTTGTGTTGGTCCTGCAGGTGTTTTTGAACGAGACCGAGACGACCAAGTACCCCTACGGCAAGTACTACTACCGTCGACAAGTTCGGAGACCACAAGTACCACTACGAACGCCGACGCGACAAGTACCCCTTCGGAAACGGAAACGCCTACGTGAACATCTACAAAACGCCCCGTGTACGACTACCGACGCCCGGAAAACGACCAAGTTCCACTACGTCTACGACGACCGATGCGACAAGTACCACTACTTCCACTACCGTCGCTCGACGACCGCGAGTACCACTACCCTCGCCCGAGTACCACTACGAGAACGACAACCTTCGGTGAAGAATGAGAACGTCTACTTCCCCTACGACACGTGTACCACGACCCGCGTGAACGACTACTTCCTCTACTTCCACTACTACGACGCCTTCCTCTACGATCTCGAACCGCCCCGAAACGCACGCTTCAAAGGTATAACGAGACGACCCCGTGGATGACCCGTGTGATGCTTGCTTGTTGTGTTGTATGAGATGTCTCCCGTGTGTGCTCCGTGCCGTTTCGACCTTTTGTCATGTTCCTCGGTTGCCTCGTCACCGACTCGTGGGAACCCGGTAACGGGATCGCCCCACCTTTCATCTCGTTTGACTCACCCACGCCATCTACCGTTTGCATCGGTCTCTCAACGAGATACCGGAACCGATATGTTGCCGTGGCATCATTTTCAGATCGTTGCCGTGGCACCCTTTTTCATTCCACCACGGTGACAAATGCTTCTCATCTCCTTTAAGTCAACCTTTTAGTAAACTTGCATAAACTTGATCATGTCATCCGCATCATGATAACAACATTATATGGTTAATTGTTGTTTGCTTATAATTATTAAACATGCTCATGGGGATTTTCCGGATATGTTGTTGTTTCTTCCGGCCTCATTTAAAATGTCTTAATAGTGTAGGTTTATTTTTTTTGTTTCACCTCTTGCCATGTTAAAACATTTAATCTTGTCTTGTAAATAACGAGAGACAACTAAATAATTAAATGTGGTGTTTCGTCAATATGCAACTCGTTGCATATTGAGCTCCACTAAACTTGTAGCGTTGTTTGTGCATTTTGCCATGCCATGCATATTTAAACCGGACATGCATCATACTTGTTTGTGCATCGTGCCATGTTTATGATGTGTGTGTTTACCGTGTTGTTTGCTTCTTTCCGGTTGCTTCTCTTGTTAGCTTCGGTTCCGTTCCGGAGTTGTGAGGATCCGCTCGACTGTTGCTCCGTCTGCTTCTTGGATCCGTTCTTCTCCCTTGTGGAATCCCAGGCAAGATGACCGAACCCGGATATCATTACTATCTTTGCCTATTGCTAGTAGTCTCGATCTTTAGATTTGCCTCGATGCCCATGTCTTTCTTGTCAGCCTCCTACTTGTAACCAATTGCCATGTTTAACCAACCTACCTATGCAAACCGTTGCTTGGCTAAGTACGCTTCGCTCAGCCCCTCTTATAGCATTGTTAGTTGCAGGTGAAGATTGAAGATGCTTGCTTCATGTTGAAGTTTGGTTGGGCTATATCACACTATATAAATGCTTAAAATGAAATCATCTATATACTGGCAGGGTGGAAGGATAAGCCTTTTGCTTGGTGATTTGTTCCACTCATGCCGTTAGGAACCGTATAAACCGGTGTTATGTTCCTTGATTATGCGTTCCTAACACGGTTGGGGTGTATGGGACCCCCTTGATAAACCGCTAAGTGCTAAGTCTTTTCCAGCAAATCCCAACATTGGTACTATTTGCCTCATAATAACAACTTAATTAAATAATTAAATTTTGCATAGGGGGTCGCGTCCCCGAGGATTCTTTTTTCTACATAGCAGGGGGGGCCAGCGCTGATGGTGTTGGTCCCAAACGGGGGTCCTGCAGGGCCGCCTTGGGGCAACCCGAGGTATCTGGTATAACCTGTAGCATCACCCATCCGGACGTGTCCTGAGACTTAGATACGCGCGGCTACTATCAGGGTGTCGACACGCCGGGAGGATTTGCTGGATTAGCCTTACCTTAGTTCGGTTTAACTTGAGCACGGGATTCCGAGAATACTCGGGTCTTCCCACCTATGGAGTTGCGACTTCGCGGATCGTGGGCTTGTAATGGGCCAAGTTGGAACACCCCTGCAGGGTTTGAACTTTCGAAAGCCGTGCCCGCGGTTATGTGGCAGATGGGAGCTTGTTAATTCCGGTTGTAGATAACTTGACACAATGTTTCAATACACTACCAGCGTGTGTACCGTGACTGTCAATTTCCGAATAGGGATTCGGGAGTTGAACACGGTGGGGTTATGTTTGACCGGCTTTAGCTAGGATCACTTCGTGATCATCTTTCGACCGATGCTCTTCTCTTCTCGCTCTCTGTTACGTAAGTTAGTGCTAGTTGCTGCTGCAGACTCTTGTTTTCCCTTCACCTCATATTCTTTCTTCAGCCTTATCCTCACCCAAGGCTTAAATAGTCTTGTTACCCGGGAACGGGATTGCTGAGTCCTCTGTGGCTCACAGTTACTTCACCACACCAGATGCAGGTTCAGCCGTGTACGATGCAGGAGCTGGTTCAGTGCTTCACCAGGAGCTTGTTGAAGAGTTTGGCTGTTTGCTTGTCACGTTTCGACGTTCAGTAGTGGTTTCTACTAGGATTCGATCCTGACCTGTGGCTTTATGTTGTTTTGGTATCTTTCTTTTGGATCTTCGCCCGTAGTCGGGTTGTGATGTTTTGTATGATGTTTGCTTATGTATTGTATTGTGTGAAGTGGCGAGTGTAAGCCAACTATCTCCTTTTGCATTTTAATCCCTCTTTTACATGAGTCGTGCAAAGATACCAAACTTGAGATCATTCTAGGATGGGCTTATACCTTTAAGTCGTGCCTCGACACGTAGGAGGTATAGTCCCATCCTGGGCATTACACCTGCCTGGCCCGGTAAAGGGCCAGGAGCCGGTGGAGCAGCTTCTCCTCCTCGGGCTCGTCACTCCCGCCGGGCGCCTCGACAACCTTCAGACCCGCGGAGGCGAGGACCTCCCCATCAAAGGCCTCTCCCTCCGCGGGGGCTTGCGACGAAGATCCCCACGGCACCTGAATGTAGACGCCGTTGGGGGCCTCAAGATAGTAGGCAGACGGCTCCTTTTCGGTGGAGGGGTCAGCGGCCGGCGCAGCGCTCGACGCTCCTGCCGCCTCCGGGCCGGCAGTATGGCCGCCGTCCCCCTCCCCGACCGCTGCGTCTGCGGCCGGAGCAGTCTCCTCCACGGCCGGCTCGGCGGCTCCCGCCGTGTCCTCAGCGACAGGGGCGTTGCCGCCGTCGCCCTGCGCGCCCTCCTCCACAACGATGGTTTCCGTCTCCATCTGTTCTGGGGGAGGAAGATCTAGAAGAAGAAGAAAAAGAAGAAGAAGTTCAAGCAAATATCCAAAAAAGACGAGTTCAAGAAAACGGAGTGGCAAAACTTAGCTTGGCGGACCTCGTCGACGGCGGGCTCCCTCGCCGGGGAGCTCTGCCTTGGCGGGGTGGCCGCCCTCGCCGGGCTGCTCGCCCTTGGCGGGGTACTTGCCCTTGGCGGAGTACCCGCCCTTGGCGGAGCACTCTTCCTTGCCGGAGAGTTCGTCCTTGGCGGGGACGGCGGGGCCTGCGGCTCCTCGGGAGCGGTCTCCAGACGCTCCTGTGGCTGCGGCTCCCCCTCTGTGCAAGACAATCAAGACAACAACAAGAACAACAAGGTGTTAGCATAAACGAGATCCTCAAGCGCGCCCGGCGAGCGGAAATATTGAGCCCAAACTTACGCTGGGGGCTGCGCTGGGGGCTGCTCCTCGGAGCAGCGCTCGGGTCCGGCAGGCTCGTCTCCGGCGCGTCCCCAGTCGCCGCGACAGGCGAGTCGTCCGCGACCTCGACGACTGGAACCTTGGCCTTCTTCGCCACTCGCTGGGCTAGGGTCCTGAAGTCAAAGCAAGAAGCAAGATCAGAATCAACAAGAATCAAGACAAAGTTAAAGAAGATACAAAGCCTCGAGTTCTTACTCCTGTTCCTCATCGTCGTCGTCGTCGCTCAGGGCGGAGAAGTCGAACGCCACCTGAGGCGCGTCCGCGCGAGGAGCAGGAGGCGAAGACTCCCTCGGGCGCTTGGCGGTCCCCGGGGCTGGGGGCTGCGAGGACCCGGCCCCTGTGGACGCCGAGGCCCGGGGAGCAGGCGGAGCAGCCGCTCCGCCCTGCGAAGACCCTCCTCCGCTTGGCGCTGACGTGCGGGGCGCCTCTGCCGTGGCCTGTGTGCGGGTCGCTCCCGCCGTGGCCTGTGTGCGGGTCGCCCCCGCCGTGGTTGGTGCGCCGGGCGCCCCCGTCGCAGCTTGGCTCCCCCGGGTAGCTCGCGCCGCCCGGCGAGCTGGTTGTTGTCGGGGCGCCTGCGCCCTCGTCCCCGTCATCGCCTTGCGGAGACGCTTCAGCGGAGATCGCCTGGGACTTGCCCGAGGCGGGGAGGTCTCCGATGACGAGGAGAGGTCGTCGGCATAGAGCCCCAGAGACCCGTCGGTGTCCTCGTCGGCCCCGGCGTCCTCCTCCTCCTCGGCTGGCTCGCTGGGCCCAGCACCCTGCCCTGCGGCCGTTCTCCCTCCGGCGCCTCCGCCCCTCCGGCGCCTCCGCTCCCTGCGGCGCCTCTGTTTCCTCCGGCAGCGCCGCCTCTCGCTGCGGCCTCGGTCACGATTCCGGGGATCCCGGAGTGCCTCAAAGAAGGGACCCCGGCAAGCTCGTCGGGAGGAAGCTGCAGTAGTCTGCGGATCTCCGCCTCCTCTGCTTGGCAGGACGCATCCGCAGCCTCTGCCTCATCGGGTGTAAAGCCAAACTCTCCTGCCGCTGCGGCTGCAGCGGCCTCCTCTACCCGAGAAGCTATATAAGCAATCTCCTGGTCGGTGGTGTCCCGTGTGAGCCCCTTGATCTCATCCTTGTTCTTCGCCACCTCCACCAGGTTGTCGAAGAAGCTCATGATGACGTCTGGCTTGGGCGGAATCCATGTGCGGTCGATGCCATGCGAGTCACATGCGGGCATCATGGCGCGAAGGGAATCCCAGGCCGTGCTGTTGCAGAGGGGCACCACTCCCCGGGGAGCTCTGAACCACTCTGGGTGGGCCGGATCGTGCTTAAAAAGTTCCCGGACCATCCCCTTCAGCTCCAGCGCTGTGAAGTTGAAGTTTAGCCCCGGGCGCAATCTCATTACGTCCGCCGCGTTGCCGTACTCCCATGCCGGCCTCTTCCTATCCTGTAGAGCGGCAATGCGGCGGCGGAGGAAATCTGCTCCTACCTCTCCGACGGACAACTTTGCTACCCGGAGACGAAGAATTCTGATGAGGGCGACGTTGAGCTTGATGTCGTCCGAATCCAGCTCACTCCAGTCCCTGCCGCGCATGATGGCTGTTGTGCGCGGCGCAGTAAAAGGTTGCGGCTCGTCCTCAACTATCCAGCACCAGTCCGCGCGCCACTCCTCCCACTTGTCGCGGAGTTCCCCCGGCAAGTAGGACTCCTTCTTGTTCAAGCGGAAGACCCAAGAAATTCCCCCGGAGAGGGGGGCGCCGGCCTCTACTCTAGGGGTGAAGAAGTGCCTAAACAGCGCTACGTTCGGATAGATCCCAATATAGTTTTCGCACAGATGTGCGAAAACCGCCATCGTGAGGATGGCGTTGGGGGTGAAGTCAAGAAGGTGGAGGCCGTAGGTGTGCATGATATCGCAGAAAAAGTCGGAAAAAGGGGGACAAAGGCCGCAATGGAAGAAAGCTGCGAAGAAGAAGTACCCGTTGGGATAATTGTCCTTGGCGGCGGCGGGATAAGCTCTGGTCCGAGGGTGCGCCTTGGTCTCCTTGGCCCAGAACAAGTAATACTTGTTCCAGAGCTCCCGCGCGCTGAGCCTCGGCGCGAAGACGACATTCCTCTTCCGCAGAAGAGCGAGCCTCGCCGCCTGATCGGATTTCTCCTTCTTGGCCTTCTCCGCCTTCGCCTTCTCGGTCTTCGGGGCCATGGCGGAGGCGGCGAGGGGAGGGGGGACGAAGACTCCGGCGGCGCCGCGGATGCGGAAGACGGCGGAGGAGGTGTGGAGGCGGAACGCAAAGGGGAATCTCTGGAGATGGAAGAAGAAGCAATGAAGGCGTAGGAGGGGAACCGCTCCTGCTTCCTCTGCTTTTATGGGGAAGTGGGGGGGGGGGCGTTTCGCTCTTTCCATTAAAAGAACGTTGCCACGTCCCATCCCACGACGCCGCAATCGACGCGTGCCGTTACGGAGGGACGCGGCGGATGCGGAAGTGGATTCGGCGCGCCGTGAGCCGCGCGTGCCCGTGCACTGTTCTGGGCCTGGCCCAACAGCGCTCGGCACCGTGTGTGGCCCAGGCCCGGGGGCTCCTGTCGGTGTACTAAGGTAGGGGTACCTCAGTACCCCAACTTGTGCACGGGCGGTAGCAGCTTCCCGCGGCAGGGCCTACCACGCGCTTGCCGGAGACCTTCCTGCTCCATATAAAACCATTCAAAAACAAAGTATACAAGACAGAAGATCAAGACCCCGGCAAGTGGAGCTTGCCGGGAAGGCCGTTCCAGGCTCAAGATTACCTCACTCACGCAAGGCCCTGGCAAGAGGAGCTTGCCAGGAAGACTAGAAGATTACGTTACAGAAGACATGCCTCGGCGCAATGTGCGCCCCGGCAGGGCCCGGAGAGCGACAAGCTTCAAAGCCCGACAAGCTCCCGGTCCCGGCAAGGTCAAGACCCCGGCAAGGTGCTTGCCGGGGAGAGTTACGTTGTGTGCCCGCGCTCCAGCTCATCGAACCACGCGTCGCCCTGGGGCCACTCCAGGGACGCGTGGCGGATGGCTGTGCAGCCTGGGGGACACGGTGGCACTCCACGGTGGTAAAGCCATCGCCGTGGCAAACGGAGACGCAAGGGCGGGCGCTTTTGGGGTCGCGGCGACGGGCATTAAATGCTCTTGTCCCCCACTGTCAAAGTAGGTGATGACCACTGTTCATGCACTGTTCATCCACTGTTCCCGCACTGTTACAACTACCACCACTATTACATTTTTACCCCTTTCTCCTACGTTGACACCTGTCGGTGACCCCTTGAGCTATAAAAGGAGGCCCATGCACAACGTAGAAAGGGTTCGGAACCCAGATCGCTCATACGCTCGGTGTAGCTAGTTCTTCAAGCTCCCGAGCTCCCCAACTCAATACAAACTAAGCAGGAGTAGGGTTTTACGCGTCCATCGCGGCCCGAACCTGGGTAAACTGCCTGCGTGATCTCCACGATCTGCTCTTTGTGCTCCCTCCACCCTCTTACCGCACAAACAAGGGGCTCCGGTCCCATAGGTGTTCGTGGTGGACAGTTTCCCCCGACAGTAGTCATGTGAATTTGGTATTCGTTCGATATTTTGATGAGATTTATGTTGTCTTTTGTAACGCCCCGGACACACCCGCCGGTGGTCGTTACTCCTGGCGGGATCTAGACTGGCCTCACATATCAATACTAGTCTTTTCTGCGCACTTTGTCCTCACTCGTGCGCACCCGGGAGCAACTTCCCGGTCGGTCACCCATCCTGAAACTACTCCAAGCTGAGCACGCTTAACTTTGGAGTTCTATTCGAATGGGCTCCCGGAAAAGAAGGAATTCCTTATCGATATGAGTAGTCTATCAGCCCTAATAAGCCAGGCCATCACATCTTTCCTCTAGTGGTGTCATGTGAACGTCGACTACATGACACTTCACCATTGTTTGGGCCTAGAGGAAGGCATTGGGAAGTAATAAGTAGATGATGGGTTGCTAGAGTGACAGAAGCTTAAACCCTAGTTTATGTGTTGCTTCGTAAGGGGCTGCTTTGGATCCATATGTTTCATGCTATGGTTAGGTTTACCTTAATACTTCTTTTGTAGTTGCGGATGCTTGCAATGGAGGTTAATCATAAGTGGGATGCTTGTCCAAGTAAGGGCAGTACCCAAGCACCGGTCCACCCACATACCAAATTATCAAAGTAACGAACACGAATCCCATGTGTCCTCGGGAGCGCTTTCCTTCATATAAGAGTTTGTGCAGGCTTGTCCTTTGCTACAAAAAGGATTGGGCCATATTTCCGCACCTTATTTACTTTTACCATTTGTTACTTGTTACCAATTACCTTATCACAAAACTATCTGTTACCGATAATTTCAGTGCTTGCAGAGAATACCTTAATGAAAACTGCCTATCATTTCCTTCTGCTCCTCGTTGGGTTCGACACTCTTACTTATCGAAAGGACTACGATAGATCCCCTACACTTGTGGGTCATAAGGACTCTTTTCTGGCGCCGGTGCTGTGGAGTGAAGCGCCGTTGGTAAGTGGAATTTGGCAAGGAACAATTTATAAAGTATGCTAAAATTTACTGTCACTATGGAACTTAATCCTTTGAGGGGCTTGTTCAGGGTATCTTCACCCCGACCAGTAGAGCAAAGAGTTGCTCCTCAACCTACCGAACCTACTGAAAATGTTTTCATTGAGATTCCTTTGGGTATGATAGAGAAACTGCTAGCTAATCCCTTTATAGGTGATGGAACACTGCATCCTGATTTGCACCTAATCTATGTGGATGAAGTTTGTGGATTATTTAAGCTTGCAGGTATGCCCGAGGATGTGATCGAGAAGAAGGTCTTCCCTTTATATTTGAAGGTAGAGGCATTGACATGGTTTAGGCTATGCGATGATATTGGATCATGGAACTACAATCGATTGAAATTGGAATTTCATCAGAAGTTCTACCCTATGCATCAGGTTCATCGTGATCGTTATTATATATATAATTTTTGGCCCCGCAAAGGAGAAAGTATCGCTCAATCTTGGGGGAGGCTTAAGTCAATGTTATATCATGCCCCAATCATGAGCTCTCAAGAGAAATGATCATTCAAAAATTTTATGCTCGGCTTTCTCTCAATAATCGCTCCATGCTCGATACCTCTTGTACCGATTCTTTTATGATGAAGACCATTGAATTCAAATGGGATTAATTAGAAAGAATTAAACACAACTCTGAAGATTGGAATCTCGAAGAAGGTAAGGAGTCAGGTATAACACCTAAGTTTGATTGTGTTAAATCTTTTATGAATACCGATGTTTTTCGTGAATTTAGCACTAAATATGGATTTGACTCTGAGATAGTAGCTTATTTCTGTGAATCATTTGCTACTCATGTTGATCTCCCTAAGGAGAAGTGGTTTAAATACCATCCTCCCATTGAAGTAAAAGTAGTTGAACCTGTTAAAGTCGAAGAAAAGACTATCACTTATAATGTTGATCCTATTGTTCCTACTGCTTATATCGAGAAATCGCCCTTCCTTGTTAGAATAAAGGATCATGCTAAAGCTTCAACTGTGGTTCGTAAGAGTAATACTAGAACACCTACACCCTCTGAGCAAATTAAAGTTGAACCTAGTGTTGCTATGGTTAAGGATCTCTTGGTCGATAATATGGATGGGCATGCTATTTACCTCCATGAGGAAGCTGCTAGAATCACTAAACTCGATACCAGGAATAAACATAGACTTGTTGTAGGCTTGCCTGTTATTTCTGTTAAAATAGGAGATCATTGCTATCATGGCCTATGTGACATGGGTGCTAGTGCTAGTGCAATACCTCATTCCTTATATGAACAAATTATGCACGAAATTGCACCTACTGAGCTAGAAGGTATTGATGTTACTATTAAGCTTGCCAATAGATACACTATTTCACCAATAGGGATTGTTAGAGATGTTGAAGTCTTGTGTGGGAAAGTTAAATACCCTGCTGATTTTCTTGTTCTTGGTTCCCCACAATATGATTTTTGCCCCATTATATTTGGTAGACCCTTCTTGAACACCGTTAACGCTAAGATAGACTGCGAAAAGGATATTGTTACTGTTGGATTAGGGGATATGTCTCATGATTTTAACTTTGCTAAATTTCGTAGACAACCCGATGATAAAGAATTGCCTAGTAAGGATGAAATTATTGGACTTGCTTCAATTGTTGTACCTCCTAATGATCCTTTAGAACAATATCTGCTAGACCATGAAAATTATATGTATATGAATGAGAGCAGGGAAATGGATGAAATATTCTTTAAACATGGACCCTTATTGAAACACAACTTGCGTGTTGAAATTCTAGGGGATCCTCCTCCACCCAAGGGTGATCCCATGTTTGAACTCAAACCATTACCTGATACTATTAAGTATGTTTATCTTGATGAAAAGAAGATATATCCTGTTATTATTAGTGCTAACCTTTTAGAGCACGAAGAAGAGAAATTATTGAAAACTCTGAAGAAGCACCGTGATGCTATTGGATATACTCTTGATGATCTTAAGGGCATTAGTCCTACTCTATGCCAACACAAGATAAAGTTGGAAAAGTACGCTAAACCGGTTATCGATCATCAACAACGGTTAAATCCTAAGATGAAAGAAGTGGTAAGAAAAGAAATATTGAAGCTTATAGAGGCATGTATTATTTATCTAGTTGCTGATAGTCAGTGGGTAAGTCCTGTCCATTGTGTCCCTAAGAAGGGAGGTATCATTGTTGTTCCTAATGATAAAGATGAATTGATCCCGCAAAGAATTGTTACAGGTTATAGGATGGTAATTGATTTCCACAAATTAAATAAAGTTACTAAGAAAGATCATTACACTTTACCTTTTTATTGATCAAATGCTAGAAAGGTTATCCAAACATACTCATTTTTTGCTTTCTAGATGGATATTCTGGTTTCTCTCAAATACCTGTGTCAAAAGAGGATCAAGAAAAGATCACTTTTACTTGTCCCTTTGGTACCTTTGCTTATAGACGTATGCCTTTTGATTTATGTAATGCACCGGCTACCTTTCAAAGATGCATGATGGCTATATTCTCTGATTTTTGTGAAAAGATTGTTGAGGTTTTCATGGATGATTTTTCCGTTTATGGAACTTCTTTTGATGATTGCTTGAGCAACCTTGATCGAGTTTTGCAGAGATGTGAAGAAACTAATCTTGTATTGAATTTGGAAAAGTGCCACTTTATGGTTAATGAAGGTATTGTCTTGGGGCATAAAATTTCCGAAAGAGGTATTGAAGTTGATAAAGCTAAAGTTGATGCTATTGAAAAGATGCCGTGTCCCAAGGACATCAAAGGTATAAGAAGTTTCCTTGGTCATGCCGGGTTTTATAGGAGGTTCATTAAGGACTTCTCCAAAATCTCTAGGCCTCTGACTAATCTCTTACAAAAAGATGTTCGTTTTGTCTTTGATGATGATTGTGTAGAAGCATTTGAAGTACTTAAGAAAGCATTCATATCTGCACCTATTGTCCAGCCTCCTGACTGGAATTTACCCTTTGAGATTATGTGCGATGCTAGTGATTATGTTGTAGGTGCTGTTTGTTGGAAAAAGTATTATTATTATATTTCCTTGTTCACGATAATCGTCTGTTATTCATGCTTGAATTGTATTGTACGGAAACAGCGATACATGTGTGAATATATAGACCACAATGAGTCCCTGGTGAGCCTCTAGTTACCAGCTCGTTAATCAACAGATGATCACGTTTCCTGATCATGGACATGTGATGTCAGTGATAATGGGATCACATCATTAGGAGAATGATGTGATGGACAAGACCCAATCTTGAGCATAGCACGAGATCATATAGTTCGTATTGCATAAGCTTTTCGGTGTCAAGTATTTATTCCTTAGACCATGAGGTTGTACAACTCCCGGATGCCGTAAGAATACTTTGGGTGTGCCAAACGTCACAACGTAATTGGGTGGCTATAAAGGTACGCATCGGGTATCTCCGAAAGTGTCTGTTGGGTTGGTACGAACCGAGACTGGGATGTTGTCACTCTGTATGACGGAGAGGTACCTCTGGGCCCACTCGGTAAGACATCATCATAATGAGCTCAATGTGACTAAGTAGTTGGTCACGGGATGATGGATTACGGATCGAGTAAAGAGACTTGCCATGACGAGATTGAACAAGGTATCGGCAATACCGACGATCGAATCTCGGGCAAGTACCGTACCGATGGACAAAGGGAATAACATACGGGATTGAGTGAATCCTTGACACGATGGTTCATCCGATGAAGATCATCGAGGAACACGTGGGAACCAACATGGGTATCCAGATCCCGCTGTTGGTTATTGACCGGAGAGTCGTCTCGCTCATGTCTGCGTGTCTCCCGAACCCGTAGGGTCTACACACTTAAGGTTCGGTAACGCTAGGGTCGTAGAGATACATGCACGTGGAAACCCGAAAGTTGTTCGGAGTCCCGGATGAGATCCCGGACGTCACGAGGAGTTCCGGAATGGTCCGGAGGTAAAGATTGATATATAGGAAGTCAGGTTTCGGCCATCGGGTGATCTCCGGGGGTCACCGAGAGTGTCCCGGGACCACCGGAGGGGCCCCGGGGGTCCACCGGGTGGGGCCACCCATCCCGGTGGGGCCCCTAGGCCGAAAGGGGGGAGTGGCCAGCCCTAATAGGCTGGCGCACCACATGGGCCCTCCTCCCCATGCACCTAGGGTTGAAACCCTAAGGGGGAGGGGGCGCCACTTGCCTTGGGGGGGGGGCAAGGATTCCCCCCTGGCCGCCGCCCCACCGTGCAGATGCCATCTGCAGGGCCGGCGCACCCCCCTGGCCCCTATATATATGTGGGGGGGGGGGAGAGGGCAGCCGCACCCTTTCCCTGGCGCCTCTCCCCCTCCCGTCACATCTCCGTCTCCTCAACGCAGGGCGCCCGGCGAAGCCCTGCAGGAATCTCCACTGCATCCACCACCACGCCGTTGTGCTGTTGGAACTCTGACGACTTCTCCTCCCCCCTTGCTGGATCAAGAAGGAGGCGACGTTGCTGTACCGGACGTGTGTTGAATGCGGAGGTGCTGTCCGTTCGGCGCAAGATCATCGGTGACGAAGAACGCGAAGAGTACGACTACTTCATCCACGCTTCTTCGAAAGCTTCCGCACGCGATCTACATAACGGTATGTAGATGCACTCTTATTTTCTCGTTGCTAGATGTCTCCTTAGTTGGATCTTGGTGAAAGCGTAGAAATTTTTTGAATTCTGCTACGTTCCCCAACAGTGGCATCTGAGCTAGGTTTAATGCGTAGCATCTTGCACGAGTAGAACACAAAGTAGTTGTGGGCGTTTGAGTTTGTTCAACTTTCTTGCCGTTACTAGTCAATCTTGATTCGGCGGTATTGTGGGATGAAGCAGCCCAGACCGACTTTACACGTACGCTTACGTGAGACTGGTTCCACCGACAGACATGCACTAGTTGCATAAGGTGGCTGGCGGGTGTCTGTCTCTCCTACTTTAGTCGGATCAGATTCGATGAACAGGGTCCTTATGAAGGGTAAATAGAAGTTGACAAATCACGTTGTGGTTTTGGCGTAGGTAAGAAACGTTCTTGCTAGAACACCTATAGAAGCCACGTAAAAATTTGCAACAACAATTAGAGGACGTCTAACTTGTTTTTGCAGCATGTGCTATGTGACGTGGTATGGCCAAAACGAAGATGTGATGAATGATATATGTGATGTATGAGATTGATCATGTTCTTGTAATAGGGAATCGCGACTTGCATGTCGATGAACTTGACAACCGGCAGGAGCCATAGGAGTTGTCTTAATTATTGTATGACCTGCGTGTCACTGAATAACGCCATGTAATTACTTTACTTTATTGCTAAACGTTAGCTATAGTAGTAGAAGTAATAGTTGGCGTGACGACTTCTTCAAGACACGATGATGGAGATCATGATGATGAAGATCATGGTGTCGAGCCGGTGACAAGATGATCATGGTGCCCCGAAGATGGAGATCGAAGGAGCAAGATGATATTGGCCATATCATGTCACTTTAATTGATTGCATATGATGTTTATCATGTTTATGCATCTTGTTTACTTAGAACGACGGTAGTAAATAAGATGATCTCTCACTAAAATCTCAAGAATTGTGTTTCCCCTAACTGTGCACCGTTGCTAAAGTTCGTTGCTCAGAAGCACCACGTGATGATCAGGTGTGATAGGTTCTAACGTTCGCATACAACGGGTGTAAGCCAGATTTACACACGCGATACACTTAGGGTTCACTTGACGAGCCTAGCATGTACATACATGGCCTCGGAACACGGAAGACCGAAAGGTCGAACACGAGTCGTATAGAAGATACGATCAACATGAAGATGTTCACCGTTGATGACTAGTCCGTCTCACGTGATGATTGGACACGAGCTAGTCGATTCGGATCATGTATCACTTAGATGACTAGAGAGATGTCATTCTGAGTGGGAGTTCATTAAAATTTGATTAAGATGAACTTAATTATCATGAACTTAGTTGAAAGCACATTTGCTCCCTGGGTGGTTTTGGTAATTAATGACAACATACTTTGTGGCTGGACTAATGCTTTTATCAAGTATGTTTCAGGAAATCCAATCACATTGGTATGGCAAGATGACTGAAGAAGTGGACCCCTCAAATGCTAAGGCAAGCATTGGCAAAAGCTCTAGACTCTATTTTCGGTTTAGTGATCCAAGATCACATTGAGTCCATAGGAAAAGCCAATACTATTAAAAGGGGATGAGGTTGTGTTGATGATCTGGTTGCTCAAGTGCTTAGTGATTTAGCTCCTTCAACTATCAGCACCTTTCACTTCTATACACACTCATAAGTAATCTCGGACAAACCGATTCTTCCAATTCAGTCCCACCGAGATGAACCACTTCAGCCATATTCCAAACCCTAGAAAAATCGGTCATTCCGAGTTTGAGATCGGTCTCACCGAAATACGGACTGCCAACCTTCTGTAACCGTTTGACATCATTTCGGAATATCCAAGATTGCATTTTCGGTCTCACCGAGATTGGCCAGCTTCTGTCTTGGCTCAAATCGGTCTCACCGAGATTGCATTATCGGTCCCACCGAAACTGGCATGTTCCTATCTTTTCTCAAATCGGTCTAACCGAGTTTTCTTTCTCGGTCCCACCGAAAATCCCAACGTTCATATCATTTACACTTTCAGTCTCACCGAGATGGTATTTTCGGTCCCACCGAAAATCCCAACGTTCACTATATTTGAACTTTCGGTCTGACCGAGTTTTCACTTCGGTCTCACCGAGATTGCTCAATTATGTGTGTAACGGTTGGATTTTGTGTGGAGGCTATATATACCCCTCCACCCCCTCTTCATTCGTGGAGAGAGCCATCAGAAAGTCTACCACTCCTACCTTACACTTTCCGAGAAGAGAACTACCTACCCTTGTGTTGAGATCAAGTCATTCCATTCCTACCATATGAAACTTGATTTCTAGCCTTCCCAAGTTGCTTTCCACTCAATCCTTTCTTCCACCACAGCCATATCAGTGAGGAGAGTTGAGTGTTGGGGAGATTATCATTTGAAGCACAAGAGCAAGGAGTTCATCATCATCAACAACATCTATTACCTTTTGGAGGGTGGTGCCTCCTAGATTGGTTAGGTGTCGCTTGGGAGCCTCCGTCTTTGAGATGTGGAGTTGAACCAAGAAGTTTGTAAGGGTAAGGAGATCGCCTACTTCGTGAAGATCTACCCCGAGTAAGACTAGTCCTCCGTGGGCGTAGGCCATGATGGAATAGACAAGGTTGCTTCTTCGTGGACCCTTCGTGGGTGGAGCCCTCCGTGGACTCGCGCAGCCGTTACCCTCCGTGGGTTGAAGTCTCCATCAACGTGGATGTACGATAGCACCACCTATCGGAACCACGACAAAAATCTCCGTGTCTCCAAACTGCGTTTGATCTTCTCCACTTCTCTTTACTACTTGTGCAATTTACTTTCCGCTCCTCATACTCTAGAATTGCATGTGTAGTGTGCTGCTTGACTTGTGTGCTTTGCAAAAACTGTCAAAATCTGTCCTTGATAAAAGACATAATTTTTATCTTGTCGAGTAGTCTAATCACCCCCCCTCTAGACACTCTCACCTTCTTCGATCCTACAATTGGTATCAGAGCTTTGGTCTCCATTGCTTTGGTTTACACACCATTGGAGGAAGATGGACGTGTCTACGGTTGGGAGTGTTAGCCATAGAGTGCCTGTTCTTAATGGAAGGTTCTATAACTCTTGGAGGTCTGAAATGCTTAGTATCTTTAAAATGTACAATTTGTGAAAATATGTTGAGACCCCCTATGTGCCTCCTTGTGATCCCTTGCACCCTACCATGGATGAAGAGCTTGATTTGCTTCGTAACCTTAGAACTGTAAATCTTATCATTAGAGGGTTACCCGATGACTTGCTTAATCTTGTTACAAACTTTGAGTGCGCCTATGCTATGTGGAAATTCTTGGAAGAACTTTATCCAGACTACTCTTTGAGAAGTCTTGATGAAATTCTACACAAGACTATTGAATTTGATAAGTTGCACCCCAATGATCCCAACTTTGATAAATGCTTTTTTGAGCTTCGTGATCTTATGAAAAAGAAGGGTGATCCCGGTCTTATCAATATTATAATTAGAAATGCTCTTGCAGTGCATTCCGAAGATTATTGTCACATTGACCAAACTAATGCAAGTACTTATCAAATTGACCTAGGTGTTGATGATGAACAATCTATGGGTCAATATGATGATGAGCATGAGCAAGATGATGATTACTCCGATTCGGACACCGAGCTAGACAAGGTCATGAAGAGTCTCAATCTTATGGCAAATATGAGAGACTACATGTCCGGCGGAAAAGAGTGGATTCTTGATAGTGGATGCACCGACCACATGACCGGAGACAAAGACATGTTTCGAGAGCTTGCAAAGAACGATGGTCCACGCAAGTATGTGACTTTTGGAGACAACTCCAAGGGTAAGGTACTTGGCCTTGGTAAGGTGGCCATATCTCATGATAGCTCTATTCAAAATGTCATGCTTGTAGAATCTCTTGGATACAATTTACTTTCCGTGTCTAGATTAGCTGACTTTGGATTCAATGTGCTATTCACCAAAGTAGATTGCCAAGTCTTTCGTCGTGATAATCAAAACATGGCCTTTACTGGTATCCGTAGAGGTGACCTATATATTGTTGATTTCACTAAGAAAGCCCAACCTAGAGCTTGTTTCATTGCTAAATCCTCTAAAGGTTGGTTATGGCATAGAAGGCTAGGACATGTTGGTATGCGTAATCTAGACAAGCTAATCAAAGGTGATCATATTCTTGGTGTTAAAGATGTTCTCTTTGACAAAGATAGACTTTGTAGTGCCTGTCAAGCAGGAAAACAAGTTGGTGGAAGTCATCCCGTGAAAAACATCATGACTACAAGGAGACCACTTGAGCTTCTTCATATGGATCTCTTCGGTCCCAATGCTTACAAAAGCCTTGGTGGTAACTCCTTTGGTCTAGTTATAGTTGATGATTATTCCAGATTTACATGGGTATTTTTCCTTGATGATAAATCGCAGGTTCAGAGGATCTTCAAAACCTTTGCCAGAAAGGCCCAAAATCAATTTGAGGTGAAGATCAAGAAAGTTCGGAGTGACAATGGAACGGAGTTCAAGAACGCCAATGTAGACTCTTTTCTCGATGAGGAAGGGATTCTACACGAGTTCTCGGCTACGTACACTCCTCAACAAAATGGAGTTGTTGAGAGGAAGAACCGAACGCTCATAGAGATGGCGAGAACGATGCTTGATGAATACAAGACACCGAAGCATTTTTGGGGAGAAGCGGTCGAGACAGCTTGTCATGCTATCAACAGGCTTTATCTTCATAAGCTCCTCGGCAAGACATCATACGAGCTTCTCACCGGTACAAACCCCAAGTGGGATACTTTCGTGTCTTCGGTTCAAAATGCTATATCCTTGATAAGCATCGTCGGTCTAAATTTGCTCCTAAATCTCATGAAGGCTTTCTCCTTGGTTATGGATCAAACTCCCACACCTACCGTGTCTACAACAATTTCACCCGAAAGGTTGAAGAGACGGTAGATGTGAAGTTTGATGAATCTAATGGCTCGCAAGTAGAGCAAATGCCTATTGATGTAGGAGACAAGGACCCATCGGAAGCTATCCAAGATTTATC
Source organism: Secale cereale (assembly GCA_902687465.1). Lineage (NCBI taxonomy): Eukaryota > Viridiplantae > Streptophyta > Magnoliopsida > Poales > Poaceae > Secale > Secale cereale. The sequence continues at coordinate 68,778,307 of LR738710.1, forward strand.
TATTGGGAAGATTCGTCCCATGGAGGTGAAGGAGAGTACCTCATCTACATATGTGGAGCCCCCTACCTCACGTCGAGATGAACCTCAAGGCAGCATGGAGGCCTCCACAAGTGGAACTCACCAAGATGATGAAGTGCAACAAGTAGATCCACCACAACCTCCTTCTCCACCACCTCAAGACAACACCAACAACAATGAAGAAGAAGAAGAAGAGGAAGATGAAGATGATGAGGAAGCTCAGCTACAACATCAACAAAAGCTATCCCGAGTTCGAGCAAGAGTCAAGAAGAATCATCCCGTGGAACAAATGATGAACGACATCAACTCCGGGAGAATTACTCGCTCTAAAACTCGCTTAGCTAACTTTTGTGAGCATTACTCATTTATCTCTAGTATTGAACCTATGAAGGTAGAAGAAGCACTTGAAGACCCGGATTGGGTGAACGCTATGCACGAAGAACTACACAACTTCGAGAGGAACAAGGTATGGACTTTGGTAGAGAAGCCCAACGATGATCAAAACATCATTGGAACCAAATGGGTGTTTCGGAACAAGCAAGATGAAGCTGGACAAGTCATCCGCAACAAGGCTCGTCTCGTAGCTCAAGGTTACACACAAGTCGAAGGTATGGACTATGGTGAGACCTATGCCCCCGTTGCTAGACTTGAGTCCATTCACATTCTCCTTGCTTATGCCAATCACCATGATATTACTCTCTATCAAATGGACATCAAAAGTGCTTTCCTAAATGGTGAAATTGAGGAGGAAGTATTTGTAAAACAACCTCCCGGATTTGTGAATCCCAAAAAGCCTAATCATGTTTACAAGTTGCACAAAGCTCTTTATGGTCTTAAACAAGCTCCTAGAGCTTGGTACAAATGCTTAACTAGCTTTCTTCTTGAAAAAGGCTTTGAAATTGGAAAGATAGACTCAACGCTGTTCACAAAAAGGGTTAATGGTGAACTATTTGTGTGCCAAATATATGTTGATGATATTATCTTTGGTTCAACTAACCCCCATTTTAGCAAGAAGTTTGGACAGCTCATGTCGGAGAAGTATGAGATGTCCATGATGAGTGAACTCAAATTCTTCCTTGGGTTGCAAATCAAGCAATCTAAGGAGGGTACTTTTGTCTCACAAACAAAGTACACCAAGGATCTCTTCAAGAAGTTCAATATGCAAGAAAGCAAAGGTATGAGTACCCCCATGCCTACTAGTGGACATAATGACTTGACAAAAGATGGAGAACCCGTTGATCAAAGGGTTACCGATCTATGATTGGTTCTCTACTATATCTTTGTGCTTCCCGTCCTGACATAATGTTGAGTGTTTGCATGTGTGCGCGATATCAAGCAGCCCCTAAAGAATGTCATCTTAAAGCTGTTAAAAGGATAGTGAGATACTTGATACACACACCAAACTTTGGCATTTGGTATCCTAAGAGGGCCTCTTTCGACCTTGTTGGCTATTCCGACTCGGACTATGCCGGTGACAAGGTTGACAGAAAGTCAACTTCGGGTACGTGTCAATTTCTTGGTCGATCCCTTGTATCTTGGTCCTCCAAGAAACAAAATTCGGTATCATTATCCACTGCCGAAGCAGAATATATTGCTGCTGGTTCGTGCTGTGCTCAATTACTATGGATGACACAAACGCTTAAGGATTATGGGATACATGTGAGACGTGTTCCCTTGCTTTGTGACAATGAGAGTGCAATCAAGATTGGACACAATCCAGTGCAACACTCTCGAAAAAAGCATATTGAAGTTCGTCACCATTTTATTCGTGATCATATTGCCAAGGGTGACATTAATCTTAAGCATGTTCGTACTGACAAACAACTTGCTGATATCTTTACAAAACCTCTTGATGAGAAGGTGTTTTGTCGCTTAAGGAGTGAGTTGAACATCATTGATGCTTCAAACTTGGAGTGATAACTCCATTGATGCATGCAAGGCATGAGCTCTCTTGACTAATCCTTGATATTTCTCTTATGATGATGATCATATGTCTTGGACACATTTGCCTTCTTGCATTGCATCTAACTCCTTGCAGGTACTTGGATGATCTACATTCCACAAGATTACCACACACTCAATTCATGAGTAATCTTGTCATTGACCAAGTATCTAGCCCTTTGGGATGTTGAGCTCAAGGAACAAAATTCTACATATCCTTTTTGACATCTTATACATCTAGTATTTCACTCTTGTCATCTTGGATATTCTTGAGTATTTCCTTGCTTGCCTAACCCATGTAGGAAGATGAACTACACAAGTAGAAATGGCGCTCCAACTTAACATTCAATGAGCACCTACATCAAGTTTACCTACATGAGCAAAGCATCAACAAGCCCAAGGTATGTTCTTCACATCTTTGAGGAACTTTGCTTAAAGTCATGAGTACAAGCAGCTTCATAAGATGTGATCACATCAAATGCTTAATCGAAAAATGGCAACCCCATTTTGAGCTTAAATGATGAGTATGACCTATGATCAAATGTCCTCATTTGACTCCTAAGTCAATATACTCAAACATAGGTGACCTTGTCGCCGACCTTTATCTAGATGAAGTACATATGCTTTTGAAGTCTTTCTGTTCTCTCATTGAGTTTTCTTTAAACAAAAAAAAACTTCATCTAGGAATCTTTTTCATTTCTATTTCTTCTGTCTTTGTGAATATCATTCTGGCTCTGATCAATTCCCCGAAAATCTTTCACAAATTCATTGCAAATCCTTTGAAACATTCCTCGCAAAGTGAGCTGAATCTTTTCTGAATTTCCTTGGAATTAAACTCAGCGTCACCAATTTAAATTTTTCGGTCTAACCGAAAAGGATTCGGACCCACCGATCCATATAATTCGGTGTCACCGATTTATCTTCCAAGATATTATCTTCTGCAGCTCCACTCAATGTTTCTCTATGCATGTTTCTATTTGCCCTGTTGTGATTCTTAAGGATCCCACTTCTTTCTTTCCATCTTTCCTAACCTTCCTAGTTTGCTGTCCTTTTCGGCACTTGATGTCAAAGGGGGAGAAGACTTAGGGGGAGTAGGGGGAGTAGGGGGAGAAGAGAAGACTTAGGGGAAGAAGAAAAGTCTTATCTTAAGGGGGAGAGAATCACATCAAAGCTTTGCCGTATTTTACATTTGGACATCATTCTCAATTGGCATCATTTGGCATCATTCTTTTGATTTTGCTCCTTCCATCAAACCCCTTGTTCTGAGAGAACTCAAAGGGAGAGGAATCTTCACATTTGATATCTTATGGAAAGCAAAATCCCTCAGAATTCATTGAAAATCTTTTAGTTTCGGAGACATGTTTGCTGATTCAAGCCTGTGCTCAATATGAGACACTCCTTTTACATGTCATCCCTGGCTTGGTACTCTTGATGTTCTTGCAGTTGGTTGAAGGAATACTCTTGTGTTATCTAACCTTGTTTTCCCAACTTTATCCCTTCAGGTACAATGCCAAGGAACCTCAAGGTAAGTATATGCATCTTGCAGAATGTGCATGATGGTGACTTGCTTGTAAATACTTGTTTGCAAGAAATCACCATGCACATATGCATTATCACTCATTTCCTTTCATCTGCTCTGATGCATATAGCCAAGCTGCATGTAGCACATCTTGCTTATCTCTCTTGTGTGCTTGTGGTAGTCCAAAACCATAATCTATGAAAATCTTGCACACTTGTAGGGGGAGCCTGTGTACTACATGCTTGTCAAAGCTTTCGTGATAATTCTGTCTCTCTTTCAATAAGCTTTGAAGTATTGTTTAGTGTGATTTTAGTGTGTTGCCATCAATTACCAAAAAGGGGGAGATTGAAAGCACATTTGCTCCCTGGGTGGTTTTGGTAATTAATGACAACATACTTTGTGGTTGGACTAATGCTTTTATCAAGTATGTTTCAGGAAATCCAATCACATTGGTATGGCAAGATGACTGAAGAAGTGGACCCCTCAAATGCTAAGGCAAGCATTGGCAAAAGCTCTAGACTCTATTTTCGGTTTAGTGATCCAAGATCACATTGAGTCCATAGGAAAAGCCAATACTATTAAAAGGGGATGAGGTTGTGTTGATGATCTGGTTGCTCAAGTGCTTAGTGATTTAGCTCCTTCAAGTATCAGCACCTTTCACTTCTATACACACTCATAAGTAATATCGGATAAACCAATTCTTCCAATTCAGTCCCACCGAGATGAACCACTTCAGCCATATTCCAAACCCTAGAAAAATCGGTCATTCCGAGTTTGAGATCGGTCTCACCGAAATACGGACTGCCAACCTTCTGTAACCGTTTGACATCATTTCGGAATATCCGAGATTGCATTTTCGGTCTCACCGAGATTGGCCAGCTTCTGTCTTGGCTCAAATCGGTCTCACCGAGATTGCAATATCGGTCCCACCGAAACTGGCATGTTCCTATCTTTTCTCAAATCGGTCTAACCGAGTTTTCTTTCTCGGTCCCACCGAAAATCCCAACGTTCATATCATTTACACTTTCGGTCTCACCGAGATGGTATTTTCGGTCCCACCGAAAACCCCAACGTTCACTATATTTGAACTTTCGGTCTGACCGAGTTTTCACTTCGGTCTCACCGAGATTGCTCAATTATGTGTGTAACGGTTGGATTTTGTGTGGAGGCTATATATACCCCTCCACCCCCTCTTCATTCGTGGAGAGAGCCATCAGAAAGCCTACCACTCCTACCTTACACTTTCTGAGAAGAGAACTACCTACCCTTGTGTTGAGATCAAGTCATTCCATTCCTACCATATGAAACTTGATTTCTAGCCTTCCCAAGTTGCTTTCCACTCAATCCTTTCTTCCACCACAGCCAGATCAGTGAGGAGAGTTGAGTGTTGGGGAGATTATCATTTGAAGCACAAGAGCAAGGAGTTCATCATCATCAACAACATCTATTACCTTTTGGAGGGTGGTGCCTCCTAGATTGGTTAGGTGTCGCTTGGGAGCCTCCGTCTTTGAGATGTGGAGTTGAACCAAGAAGTTTGTAAGGGCAAGGAGATCGCCTACTTCGTGAAGATCTACCCCGAGTAAGGCTAGTCCTCCGTGGGCGTAGGCCATGATGGAATAGACAAGGTTGCTTCTTCGTGGACCCTTCGTGGGTGGAGCCCTCCGTGGACTCGCGCAGCCGTTACCCTCCGTGGGTTGAAGTCTCCATCAACGTGGATGTACGATAGCACCACCTATCGGAACCACGACAAAAATCTCCGTGTCTCCAAACTGCGTTTGATCTTCTCCACTTCTCTTTACTACTTGTGCAATTTACTTTCCGCTGCTCATACTCTAGAATTGCATGTGTAGTGTGCTGCTTGACTTGTGTGCTTTGCAAAAACTGTCAAAATCTGTCCTTGATAAAAGACAAAATTTTTATCTTGTCGAGTAGTCTAATCACCCCCCCTCTAGACACTCTCACCTTCTTCGATCCTACATTAGTCTAAATTCTTTACAATATCTCTTGTAGATCAAATGGCCCACGCTCCAGTTTCCCTCAACTTCAACGCGTTCCTAGAGAAAACCAAGCTGAAAGACGATGGTAGCAACTATACGGATTGGGTCCGTAACCTGAGGATTATCCTCATAGCTGCCAAGAGATCATATGTCCTTGAAGCACCGCTAGGTGATGCACCTGCTCCCGATGCGGCCCAAGACGTTTTGAACGTCTGGCAGTCGCGTAGTGATGATTACTCCCTGGTTCAGTGCGGCATGCTTTACAGCTTAGAGTCGGGGCTCCAAAAACGTTTTGAGCACCACGGAGCATATGAGATGTTCGAAGAGATGAAAATGGTTTTTCAAGCTCATGCCCGAGTCGAGAGATATGATGTCTCTGACGCATTCTACAGCTGTAAGATGGAGGAAAACAGTTCTGTCAGTGAGCACATCCTCAAGATTTCTGGATTGCACAACCGCTTGTCTCAGCTGGGAATGAATCTCCCAGATGAAGCGGTCGTTGACAGAATCCTCCAGTCGCTCCCACCAAGCTTCAAGAGCTTCGTGTTGAACTTCAATATGCAGGGGATGGAGAAGTCCATTCCCGAGGTGTATTCGATGCCGAAATCAGCGGAGGTGGACATCAAGAAAGAACATCAAGTGTTGATGGTCAATAAAACCACTAAGTTCAAGAAAGGCAAGGGTAAGAAGAACTTCAAGAAGGACGGCAAGGGAGTTGCCGCGCCCGGCAAGCCTGTTGCCGGGAAGAAGCCAAAGTATGGACCCAAGCCTGAGACAGAGTGCTTTTATTGCAAGGGAACAGGTCACTGGAAGCGGAACTACCCCAAATATTTAGCAGACAAGAAGGCCGGCAACGTCAAAGGTATATATGATATACATGTTATTGATGTGCACCTTACCAGCACTCGTAGTAGCTCCTGGGTATTTGATACCCGTGCAGCTGCTCACATTTGTAACTCAAAACAGGAGCTACGGAATAAACGGAGACTGGCGAAGGATGAGGTGATGATGCGCGTCGGGAATGGTTCCAAGGTCGATGTGATCGCCGTCGGCACGCTGCCTCTACATCTACCCTCGGTAATAGTTTTAAACCTCAATAATTGTTATTTAGTACCAGCTTTGAGCATGAACATTGTATCTGGATCTCGTCTTATGCGAGATGGCTACTCTTTCAAATCGGAGAATAATGGTTGTTCTATTTATTTGAGAGATATGTTTTATGGTCATGCCCCGCTGGTCAATGGTTTATTTTTGATAAATCTCGAACGTGATTATACACATATTCATAGTGTAGATGCCAAAAGATGTAAAGTTGATAATGATAGTCCCACATACTTGTGGCATTGCCGCCTTGGTCATATTGGTGTCAAACGTATGAAGAAGCTCCATTCAGATGGACTTCTAGAGTCTCTTGATTATGAATCATTTACACGTGCGAACCATGCCTCTTGGGCAAGATGACCAAGACTCCGTTCTCCGGAACAATGGAGCGAGCAACCAACTTGTTGGAAATCATACATACCGATGTGTGCGGTCCAATGAGTGTTGAGGCTCGCGGAGGCTATCGTTATGTTCTCACCCTCACAGATGACTTGAGTAGATATGGGTATATCTATTTGGTGAAACACAAGTCTGAGACCTTTGAAAGGTTCAAGGAATTTCAGAATGAGGTTGAGAATCAACGTGACAGAAAAATAAAGTTCTTACGATCAGATTGTGGGGGTGAATATTTAAGTCATGAATTTGGCACACACCTTAGGAGCTATGGAATTGTTTCACAATTGACACCGCCCGGAACACCTCAACGTAACGGTGTGTCCGAACGTCGAAATCGTACTCTGTTGGACATGGTACGATCTATGATGTCCCTCACCGATTTACCGCTATCCTTTTGGGGTTATGCGTTAGAGACTGCCGCACTCACTTTAAATAGGGCTCCGTCGAAATCCATTGAGACGACTCCGTATGAACTTTGGTTTGGCAAGAAACCGAAGCTGTCGTTTCTAAAAGTTTGGGGTTGCGATGCTTATGTCAAGAAACTTCAACCTGAAAAGCTCGAACCCAAATCGGAAAAATGCGTCTTCATAGGATACCCAAAGGAAACGATTGGGTACACCTTCTACCACAGATCCGAAGGCAAAGTCTTTGTTGCCAAGAATGGATGCTTTCTGGAGAAAGAGTTTCTCTCGAAAGAAGTGAGTGGGAGGAAAGTAGAACTTGATGAGGTGACAGTCACACCTTCTGGACCGGAAAGTAGCGCAGCACAGGAAATTGTTCCTGAGGTGCCTGCACCGACAAGGGAGGAAGTTGATGATAATGATCATGAAGAAACAGATCAAGTTACTACTGAACTTCGAAGGTCCACAAGGGCACGTTCCGCACCAGAGTGGTACGGCAACCCTGTCCTGGAAATCATGTTGTTAGACAACGGTGAACCTTCGAACTATGAAGAAGCGATGTCGGGCCCGGATTCCAATAAATGGCTTGGAGCCATGAAATCCGAGATAGAATCCATGTATGAAAACAAAGTATGTACTTTGGTGGACTTGCCTGATGACAGGCACACCATGGAAAATAAATGGATATTTAAGAAGAAGACAGACACGGATGGTAATGTGACCATCTATAAGGCTCAGCTTGTCGCTAAGGGTTATCGACAAGTTTAAGGGATTGACTACGACGAGACTTTCTCTCCCGTAGCGATGCTGAAGTCAGTCAGAATCATGTTAGCTATTGCCGCATTCTATGATTATGAGATATGGCAAATGGACGTCAAAATAGCATTCCTTAATGGCTTCCTCAAGGAAGAGTTGTATATGATGCAGCCGGAAGGTTTTGTCGATCGAGAGAACGCTAACAAGGTATGCAAGCTCCAGCGCTCGATTTACGGGCTGGTGCAAGCATCTCGGAGTTGGAATATTCGCTTTAATGATGTGATCAAAGCGTTTGGATTTATACAGACTTATGGAGAAGCCTGTATTTACAAGAAAGTGAGTGGGAGCTCTGTGGCATTTCTCATATTACATGTGGATGACATATTGCTGATGGGAAATGATATAGAATTCTTGGAAAATGTAAAGGCCTACTTGAATAAAAGTTTTTCAATGAAGGACCTTGGAGAAGCTGCTTACATATTAGGCATCAAAATCTATAGAGATAGATCAAGACGCCTCATTGGTCTTTCACAAAGTACATACCTTGACAAGATATTGAAAAAGTTTAATATGGATCAGTCCAAGAAGGGATTCTTGCCTATTTTGCAAGGTATGAGATTGAGCAAGGCTCAGTCGCCGACCACGGCAGAAGATAGAGAAAAGATGAGTGTCATTCCCTATGCCTCGGCCATAGGTTCTATCATGTATGCCATGCTGTGTACCAGACCTGATGTGAACCTTGCCATAAGTTTGGTAGGGAGGTACCAAAGTGATCCCGGTACGGAACACTGGACAGCGGTCAAGAACATCCTGAAGTACCTGAAAAGGACTAAGGATATGTTTCTCGTTTATGGAGGTGACGAGGAGCTCGTCGTAAAGGGTTACGTCAGTGCTAGCTTCGACACAGATCTGGATGACTCTAAGTCTCAAACTGGATACGTGTATATTTTGAACGGAGGGGCAGTCAGCTGGTGCAGTTGCAAGGAAAGCGTCGTGGCAGCATCTACATGTGAAGCGGAGTACATAGCTGCTTCCGAAGCAGCACAGGAAGGAGTCTGGATGAAGGAGTTCATCACCGACCTAGGAGTCATTCCAAGCGCGTCAAGCCCGATGACTCTCTTCTGTGACAACACTGGTGCTATTGCTATTACCAAGGAGCCCAAGTTTCACAAGAAGACCAAGCACATCAAGCGCCGTTTCAACTCCATCCGGAATTATGTTCAAGATGGAGATATAGATATTTGTAAAGTGCATACGGATCTGAATGTCGCAGACCCGTTGACTAAACCTCTTCCACGGGCAACACATGATCAACACCGGAACTCTATGGGTGTTCGATTCATCACAATGTAACTAGATTATTGACTCTAGTGCAAGTGGGAGACTGTTGGAAATATGCCCTAGAGGCAATAATAAAAGTATTATTATTATATTTCCTTGTTCATGATAATCGTCTGTTATTCATGCTTGAATTGTATTGTACGGAAACAGCGATACATGTGTGAATATATAGACCACAATGAGTCCCTGGTGAGCCTCTAGTTACCAGCTCGTTAATCAAAAGATGATCACGGTTTCCTGATCATGGACATGTGATGTCAGTGATAACGGGATCACATCATTAGGAGAATGATGTGATGGACAAGACCCAATCCTGAGCATAGCACGAGATCGTATAGTTCGTATTGCATAAGCTTTTCGGTGTCAAATATTTATTCCTTAGACCATGAGGTTGTACAACTCTCGGATGCTGTAGGAATACTTTGGGTGTGACAAACGTCACAACGTAACTGGGTGGCTATAAAGGTATGCATCGGGTATCTCTGAAAGTGTCTGTTGGGTTGGTACGAACCGAGACTGGGATGTTGTCACTCCGTATGACGGAGAGGTACCTCTGGGCTCACTCGGTAAGACGTCATCATAATGAGCTCAATGTGACTAAGTAGTTGGTCACGGGATGATGGATTACGGATCAAGTAAAGAGACTTGCCATGACGAGATTGAACAAGGTATCGGGAATACCGACGATCGAATCTCGGGCAAGTACCGTACCGATGGACAAAGGGAATAACATACGGGATTGAGTGAATCCTTGACACGATGGTTCATCCGATGAAGATCATCGAGGAACACGTGGGAACCAGCATGGGTATCCAGATCCCGCTGTTGGTTATTGACCGGAGAGTCGTCTCGGTCATGTCTGCGTGTCTCCCGAACCCGTAGGGTCTACACACTTAAGGTTCGGTAACGCTAGGGTCATAGAGATACATGCACGTGGAAACCCGAAAGTTGTTCGGAGTCCCGGATGAGATCCCGGACGTCACGAGGAGTTCCGGAATGGTCCGGAGGTAAAAATTGATATATAGGAAGTCAGGTTTCGGCCATCGGGTGATCTCCGGGGGTCCCGGGAGTGTCCCGGGACCACCGGAGGGGCCCCGGGGGTCCACCGAGTGGGGCCACCCATCCCGGTGGGGCCCCTATGCCGAAAGGGGGGAGTGGCCAGCCCAAATGGGCTGGCGCACCACATGGGCCCTCCTCCCCATGCGCCTAGGGTTGAAACCCTAAGGGAGAGGGGGCGCCACTTGCCTTGGGGGGCAAGGATTCCCCCCTGGCTGCCGCCCCACCCTGCAGATGTCATCTGCAGGGCCGGCGCACCCCCTGGCCCCTATATATATGTGGGGAGGGGGAGAGAGCAGCCGCACCCTTGCCCTGGCGCCTCTCCCCCTCCCGTCACATCTCCGTCTCCTCAACGCAGGGCGCCCGGCGAAGCCCTGCAGGAATCTCCACTGCATCCACCACCACGCCGTTGTGCTGTTGGATCTCTGACGACTTCTCCTCCCCCCTTGCTGGATCAAGAAGGAGGCGATTTTGCTGTACCGGACGTGTGTTGAACGCGGAGGTGCTGTCCGTTCGGCGCTAGATCATCGGTGAGGAAGAACGCGAAGAGTACGACTACTTCATCCACGCTTCTTCGGAAGCTTCCGCACGCGATCTACGTAATGGTATGTAGATGCACTCTTATTTGCTCGTTGCTAGATGTCTCCTTAGTTGGTTCTTGGTGAAAGCGTAGAATTTTTTTGAATTCTGCTACGTTCCCCAACACTGTTCTAGGACAAAGAGTTGATAAGAAATTGAATGTTATCCAATATGCTAGTAAAACTCTTGACAGTGCCCAGAGAAATTATGCTACTACTGAGAAATAATTTTTAGCAGTCGTATTTGCTTGTGGTAAGTTTGGACCTTATATTGTTGATTCTAAAGTAACTATTCACACTGATCATGCTGCTATCAAATACCTTATGGAAAAGAAAAGATGCTAAACCTAGACTTATTAGATGGGTTCTCCTGCTACAAGAATTTGATTTGCATAATACTGATACAAAGGGAGCTGAGAACCGCGTTGCACACAACTTGTCTAGGTTAGAGAATATTCTTGATGACCCACTACCTATTGATGATAGCTTTCCTGATGAACAATTAGTTGTCATAAATGCTTCTCGTACTGCTTGATGGTATGCTGATTATGCTAATTACATTATTGCTAAGTTTATACCACCTAGTTTCACATACCAGCAAAAGAAAATTTTCTTTTATGATTTAAGACATTATTTCTAGGATGTCTCACACCTTTATAAAGGACTAGATGGTATTATTAGACGTTGTGTACCTGAGCATGAACATGAACAAATCCTGCGCAAGTGTCACTCTGAAGCTTATGGAGGACACCATGCTGGAGATAGAACTGCACATAAGGTATTGCAATCTGATTTTTATTGGCCCACTCTCTTCAAGGATGCCCGTAAGTTTGTCTTATCTTGTGGTGAATGCCAAAGAATTGGTAATATAAGTAGACGTCAAGAAATGCCTATGAATTATTCACTTGTTATTGAACCATTCGATGTCTGGGGCTTTGATTATATGGGACCGTTTCCTTCCTCTAATGGGTATACACATATTTTAGTTGTTGTTGATTACGTTACTAAGTGGGTAGAAGCTATTCCAACTAGTAGTGCTGATCACAACACCTCTATTAAGATGCTTAAAGAAGTTATTTTTCCGAGGTTTAGAGTCCCTAGATACTTAATGACTGATGGTGGTTCACACTTTATTCATGATGTTTTTCGTAAAAAGCTTACTAAGTATGTTGTTAACCATAGAATTACATCCCCATACCACCCACAGTCTAGTGGTCAAGTAGAACTAAGTTATAGAGAGCTGAAACTAATTTTGCAAAAGACTGTTAATCGGTCTAGAAAGAATTGGTCCAAGAAATTTGATGATGCATTATGGGCCTTTAGAACTGCATATAAAAATCCTATGGGTATGTCTTCGTATAAAATGGTTTATGGAAAAGCATGCCACTTACCTCTTGAACTAGAACATAATGCATATTGGGCTATTAAAGAGCTCAATTATGATTTCAAACTTGCCGGCGAGAAGAGGTTATTTGACATTAGCTTGCTTGATGAATGGAGAACCCAGGCCTATGAAAATGCCAAACTGTTTAAAGGAAAAGTCAAAAGATGACATGACAAAAAGATACAAAAGCGTGAGTTTAACGTAGGTGATTATGTCTTGCTATACAACTCTCGTTTAAGATTTTTTGCAGGAAAACTTCTCTCTAAATGGGAAGGTCCTAAGGTTATCGAGGAGGTCCATCGTTCTGGTGCCATAAAAATCAACAACTTCGAAGGCACAAATCCGAAGGTGGTGAACGGTCAAAGAATCAAACATTATATCTCAGGTAATCCTATAAATGTCGAAACCAATGTTATTGAAACCGTAACCCCAAAGGAATACATAAGGGACACTTTCTAGAATGATTCAGACTCCAAAAAGGAAGAGGTATGTGGTACGGTAAGTAAACCGACTCCAAAACAGTTCTAATGGCAATTTTTCTCCGTTTTGGAATATTTAGAAAAATAGAAAAATAAGAGACAGTTCGGAAAGGACACGAGGCGTCCACGAGGGTGGAGGGCGCGCCCTACCCCCTGGGTGCGCCCCTACCTCGTGGGCACCTCGTGTGCCTCCCGGACTCCGTTTTCTTGCACGTTACTTCTTTTGGTCGGTAAAAATTCATTATATATTCTCCCGAAGGTTTTGACCACCGCACCACATGAATATCCTCTGCTTTTGTTTCGAGCCGTGTATCTGACAGATATAGATCACCATGACGTCTTCAAGCACCCCAAGGATAAGTTCTTTGAGAAGGTCATCAACCCCTACCTTGCGGAGTTGCTGCAACACCCTCAAGCCATCGAGGTGCGTGAGGGTGTGCTGCACATCCGCGATGTTGAGGGACCAAGAAGGACCGGAAGCGTGGAGACAAGACTCGAAGCCATGGAGCAGCAAGTTTTCAAGTGCCAAGGTTTGGTGGAACGAGGACTCAACGCCAACCACATGATGGTCACGGAACTCATCAACAACCACAAGCTGGACGCCAAGACCATTGGGGAGGCCATCTTCAAAATTCACGAGAAAATTGAGCACCTCCAAGCCCAGATCTATGACCTGCAAAACCAAAGCTGTGAGTATGAATATAGATTCAAAAAGATAAGTTTGGCTGCAGATCCGAGGATCCCGGAGACTCAACTTTCCTTCTACGATAGGGATCCCATGCCTTGGAAGGTGGACGATAAACCTACATCATCAACAACTCCATCACCACCACCTTCGAAGACGGAGACATAATCACATGGGTATGGGCACTCCCCTTGGCAACTGCCAAGCTTGGGGGAGATGCCCCGGTATCGTATCACCATCACACTACTATCTTTACCATTTTTCTTAGTTCGATCCTTTTGGTAATATCTTGATCTAGTAGAATAAAGTTTAGTATGATCTAGTCATGAGCCTTGCTTTATGATCCTTATCTTTGTAATCGAGTCCGTGAGCTGTATATATAATAAAGATTAGTTTTGAGTCAAGGGCTTGATTTTCTCGCTATGATCATGAGAGAATAAAAGAAAATATAAAAAGTACCAATAGATCATATTGATCTTATGGAAAGTAATGACTTCACATATAAAGAGTATGATGAATAAAAGTTCTTGAGAGTTGGCAAACAAAGTTTTGATCATCGTTGCAATTAATAGGAAGTAATAAAGAAAGAGAGGTTTTCACATACAAATATACTATCTTGGACATCTTTTATGATTGTGAGCACTCATTAAAATATGACATGCTAAAGAGTTGATGTTGGACAAGGAAGACAAGATAATGGGTTATGTCTTCTTATATCCGAAATAAAGTATATTGTCATGGATCATCCAACATGTTTAGCTTGCCTTTCCCCCTCATGCTAAGCCAAAACTCCCTGCACCAAGTAGTGATACTACTTGTGCTTCCATACATCCTTAAACCCAGTTTTTCCATGAGAGTCCACCATACCTACCTATGGATTGAGTAAGATCCTTCAAGTAAGTTGTCATTGTTGCAACTCTCTAAACATGTATGATATATTAGTGTGGAGAAAATAAACTTTATACGATCTTGTGATATGGAAGCAATAAAAGCGACAAAATGCATAATAAAGGTCCATATCACAAGTGGCAATATAAAGTGACGTTCTTTTGCGCTAAGATTTTGTACACCCAACCATAAAAGCACATGACAACCTCTGCTTCCCTCTGCAAAGGGCCTATATATCATTCTTACCTTATAAGAGTCATGGTGATCTTCACCTTTCCTTTTTACATTTTATCCTTTGGCAAGCACATTGTGTTGGAAAGATCTTGACATCTGTACCCAATTGGATGTAAGTTATCATGATTTATTATTGTTGACATTACCCTTGAGGTAAAAGGTTGGGAGGCAACACTATAAGCCCTTATCTTTCTCTGTGTCCGATTAAAACTCCATACCCATAAGTATTGCGTGAGTGTTAGCAATTGTGAAAGACTAAAAGATAGTTGAGTATGTGGATTTGCTGAAAAGCTCTTATTTTTACTCTTTCCGATTTTACGATGAATTAAAATTGTTTCAATGATTGAGATCATAGTTTGTTAGTTTTCAATGGAGTTTCTGAATCATACTTGATATTGTGAATAGATTGTTACTTTAGCATAAGAGTCATATGACAATATATATATGCTGCTGTTATAAGATTGATCATGATGCCTTCATGTCCGTATTTTATTTTATCGACACCGCTATCTCTAAACATGTGGACATATTTTTCGATATCGGCTTTTGCTTGAGGACTAGAGAGATCTAAGCTTGGTGGAGTTTATACGTCCATTTTGCATCATGCTTTTATGTTGATATTTATTGCACTAAGGGCTGTTATTACACATTATGTCACAACACTTATGCCTTTTCTCTCTTATTTTACAAGGTTTACATGAAGAGGGAGAATGCAGGCAGCTGGAATTCTGGGCTGGAAAAGGAGCAAACATTGAAGACCTATTCTGCACAACTCAAAAAGCCCTGAAACTCCACGAAACACCATTTCAAAAAATATAAAAAAATATCTGGTGAAAGAGGTACGAGAGTGGGGCCACTCACTGTCCACGAGGGTGGGGGCGCGCCCCCTGCCTCGTGGGCCACCTGGTGACCCCCAATGCCCATCTTATGCTATATGAGGTTTTTTGACCTAGAAAAAATCATAAGGAGGTTTTCGGGATGAAGCGCCGCCGTCTCGAGGCGGAACCTTGGTGGAACCAATCTAGGGCTCCGGCGCACACTAGTAGAAAACGGGCTTTTAGTCCCGGTTCGTAAGGGGCCTTTAGTCCCGGTTCTTAAACCGGGACTAAGGGGTCGGTACTAAAGCCCTCCCCTTTAGTCCCGGTTTGCTTACGAACCGGGACTAAAGGAGCTCCACGTGGCTGGTTTCTGGAGCTCGACCTTTAGTCCCGGTTCGTAACACCAACCGGGACTAAAGGATTTTTTTTTGAATTTTTTTTTTATTTTTTTTTTCTGATTTTCAAATATCTGAATTATTTGAAACCGGCCCCATCCTCTAACTACCCATCATCACCCATTAATCTCTAATCATCCATCATCACCCAGTTCAAATCGTCTAACTTCCCGGCAGGTCACCCATCCTCTCACTGCTCCAGCCCGAGCACGCTTAACTTCCGAGTTCTATTCCCCCTAGTTTCCAAGTCTGCACTTGTTGTTTTCCTGACAATACTCTGCTGTCAATCCTATTAACCCTGAGGAGTTGAAGTTGAGTACGAAGCACTGTTTGAATTTAAAAATATTATTGTAAAATACATTAATTATTTAATAACATTAATATTTCTTGAATAAGTAGTTTGACCACAGTTTGACCAGATTTGACCAAAATTCAAAAAAACTAAAATAATTATTTAGAAACACTAATATTCTTGAATAATTATTTAGTAACAATAATATTTCTTGAATAAGTAGTTTGAGCACAGTTTGACCAAAAATTCAAAAAAACTGAAATTTGAGCATATTTTTTTCCTTTTGGAATTTGAAGATTCTAAAAATGTCGAAATAGGCCAAAGGCCGTTGAAATCGGATGCGGAATTTTTTTTCCCTACATTTTGATATATTATATGTTTTTTTTCGACATCGTATGCAAAAGTTATAGCCGTTTTACGTTTTCATTACACTTTTTTGAAATTCAGGACCCCTTTAGTACCGGTTCATGGCTCGAACCGGGACTAAAGGTCAGACCTTTAGTCCCGGTTGGAACCATGGACCGGGACTAAAGCCTCAACCCCTTTAGTCCCGGTTTGTGGCTCCAACCGGGACTAAAGGTCTGACCTTTGGTCCCGGTTCGAGCCACAAACCGGGTCTAAAGGCCATCGCACCCTTTAGTCCCGGTTTATGGCTTCAACCGGGACTAAAGGTTCCATTAGAACCGGGACTAATGGTTGCATGTCGCCCTAGCCGCACGAACCGGGACTAATGCTCATATTAGTCCCGGTTCGTGAGTGAACCGGGACTAATACGATTTTCTGGCCGGGACCGTTGCCCTGTTTTCTACTAGTGGCAGCTGTTTTGCCGGGGGTACTTCCCTCCGGGAGGGGGAAATCGTCACCGCCGTCATCAGCAACAACTCTCCCATCTTGGGGCCGGAGGGTTATCTTCATCAACATCTTCACCAGCACCATCTCCTCTCAAACCCTAGTTCTTCTCTTGTATCCAATCTTTGTATCAAAACCTTAGATTGGTACCTGTAGGTTGCTAGTAGTGTTGATTACACGTTGTAGTTGATGCTAGTTGGTTTACTCGGTGGAATATCATATGTTTAGATCTATTATGCATATTAATACCCCTCTCATTATGAACGTGAATATGCTTTGTGAGTAGTTACGTTTGTTCCTGAGGACATGGGAGAAGTCTTGCTATAAGTAGTCATGTGAATTTGGTATTCGTTCGATATTTTGATGAGATGTATGTTGTCTTTCCTCTAGTGGTGTCATGTGAACGTGGACTACATGACACTTCACCATTGTTTGGGCCTAGAGGAAGACATTGTGAAGTAATAAGTAGATGATGGGTTGCTAGAGTGACAGAAGCTTAAACCCTAGTTTATGCGTTGCTTCGTAAGGGGCTGATTTGGATCCATATGTTTCATGCTATGGTTAGGTTTACCTTAATACTTCTTTTGTAGTTGCGGATGCTTGCAATAGAGGTTAATCATAAGTGGGATGCTTGTCCAAGTAAGGGCATTACCCAAGCACCGGTCCACCCACATACCAAATTATCAAAGTAACGAACGCGAATCATATGAGCGTGACGAAAACTAGCTTGATGATAATTCCCATGTTTCCTCGGGAGTGCTTTCCTTCATATAAGACTTTGTCCAAGCTTTTCCTTTCCTACAAAAAAGATTGGGCCATCTTCCTGCACCTTATTTACTTTTACCATTTGTTACATGTTACCAATTACCTTATCACAAAACAATATGTTACCAATAATTTCAGTGCTTGTAGAGAATACCTTACTGAAAACTTCCTATAATTTCCTTCTGCTCCTCGTTTGGTTCAACACTCTTACTTATCGAAAGGATTACGATAGATCCCCTACATTTGTGGGTCATCAATTGTTCAACCATCTGAGGAACTTTCCTTTTGAAATTATGTGTGATGCTAGTGATTATGTTGTTGGTGATGTTCTAGGACAAATAGTTGATAAGAAATTAAATGTTATACATTATTCTAGCAAAACTCCAGACAGTGCCCAACAAAATTATGCTACTACTGAAAAAGAATTTTTAGCAGTCGTGTTTGCTTGTGACAAATTCAGATCTTACATCGTTGATTCCAAAGTAATTGTTCCAAGTGATCATGCTGCTATGAAATTGTAACATCCCAAATTTTCAATTTGGAATGTTAGACATAGGTCTTCTTGCATATCATATTTATATTGCATTCTTGTGTTACGATCCTCGAAATTCTAAGCAACTCAAGGACCCACTGAGAGAGTTGGGGACTTTACCGTTTTCAAATTTGAGTTTTCTCAAATATCGGTACGAGGATCACTTTGGTTTTAATTGGTTTTTCTCTCTGAAAATATTTCATAATAAAATATATGAGCGGAGATAATATGAATTCTCCAAAACAAAAGAAATATTGGAGGGAAAATATTAAAATCGATTTTGGTATTTAATTTGGATTTATTTGCAATTTTATTTGCATAGGAAAAATGCACGCTTCTCAAAACTGCATTTTGGTCCGGCAAAAATGTTCACTTTGTCCTAAATATCATTAGAGGACGGTGAAAATTTATTTCGGAATTTTTCGAGTCCATTTAGTATTTTTTCGTACGTTTTGCTATGTCAGGACTGTTTATATAAAAAAAGAGAACCGCCTTACTGGGCTGTGTCCGACCTGGACACTGCGCCCCGGGGCCCTTTAAAGCCCGAGCCGAGCCTGTCGCCCAGCCCACCCCGTGCCCCGCCGCCTAACCCTAACCCTAGCCGCCGTCGTAGCCGGACGCTTCCGCGCCGCCGCCCGCGCCGCGCCTCCGCCCGCCCGAGCCGCCGCCGCCCGAGCCGGACGCCCCCCGGCTGCCGGAGCCCCTCCGCCCAGTGAGGTAGCCGCCGCCGCCGGTTTTTCCCGGGAAACCGATTGTTTTTTTTAGAACCCTAGATCTCATTTTTTTCGGTTTAGTTTCGGTTTTATGTCGGTTCGGTTAAGTAGCGGACGTTCGTCCGTACATTCGTTTTAACGAACATTGTTTGCCCATTAGTCATAGACAACGAACGTTCGTTCGTTAGCCTGCTCGTTAGTTTTTCTTTTTCAGGGTTTTTCCGCGATTATTTTCGATCGCGATTTCTGCCGTGATATTCGTTTTAGTTTTTCTTTTCCCTCATTAGTCGGAATCAGGCGATTCAAGCGCCTATATCTTCGTCTCGAAGCCCTCTTTTCGTTTAACCAACTTGAACAAGGTTTTGGTACTGTAAAAATTTGACTTTAGTTCAATCTAGTAAACGAATCTTATTTCTTTCATATTTTGAGTTTCGTTGCTCCGTTTGATTTGATTCTTTTTGCAAACCCGAGTTCTTCAGTTGAAGTTTCTAGTTAGATCTTCTTATTTGAGTTTTACCCGTGCATATTTGCTTGTTTTCTTATGTATGCTATTGTTTGCTTGCGATAGAATTCCCGGAGTGTGAAGCGTGCTACTACGAGTCCCTAGGTTTTCCGGATCGTCAGCAAGGCAAGTAACACTTTGATCATAACCTTTACTACCCAGTTTTATGCATTAGATCAAACCCTCACACATTGCATGAGTAGGATCTCTTAACATGTGGGTCTGGGAAGTAGATTGTGGTAGAACCTATTACCAGCATTATTTTCAAACCCATGGGAGTTACTTCTACGTTATGCCTAGGTTGACATGCTATGCTCGTAGACGTTGTTTGGGTTTGAGAGAATCCATGATAGATGTGAGATGTTAATTAAGGGTTCAACTTAAGGTGGCTACTTTAATACACATCTGGGTGGATTGGTTGCAGGGCACCTGGAGAATCCAGTGTTATCCTAGGAAATCCCAGGGTACCGTGTGATTTTTCCTATGGAATGCCACCTAGGCTCAAAGGGATCATAAGACTATTCATGCTAGAGACTTCCGTGTGCAGCCACAATGCCATTATGGGCTCTGACATAGTTGAGTATGTTGTGTGAGCTCTTTCAGTGGTGGACTAGCAGATGTAGGGGAAAGTAGGTGTACCGGTCCACTTGGGGTAAAGAGTAAATGCTTCTGAAAGACTGTGTCTTGGTCATCCGTTTCTCAAGCACCATGCACTGCGAGAAATCCAACGGAGGAGATCGAGTCTTGTGGGGAAAAGTGGGCAAACCTTTGCAGAGTGTACAAACTAATCATGATTAGCCGTGTCCCCGGTTATGGACATCTTGAGTATCTGGTACTTGAATTATTGGTTGATCTCATCACTCTAAAACTAATTTGCTGGGTTGTTAATGACTACTTTAATTGGGATTGAGTTGGAGGAACCTTCTCAATGATGTTTCAACTACCATGATAGTTAAAATAAAAGTTATTCCTTTGTTGTAGGAAAAAATTGGCTTTATGCAAAAACTTTAACCTTAGAGCCTCCACCAGCCATATATGCATGTAGTGTTAGCCTTTATTCTGTTACTTGCTCTACTGTGTTATCTTGCCAGCATATTCCATGTGTTGACCCGTTTCGGGCTACAACATGTCATGTTGTAGACTTTTCAGAAGAAGAGTAAGGTGCACTAGGTCGTTTGTCATGCACTCAGCTATGCCGTTGGAGTTGATGGACTCACTTATCTTCCAAGCCTTCCGTTGTTATTGTGTTAGATGGCCTTATGCCATATTATTTTGTAATAAGTACTCTTTTGAGACATTTGATGTAATAAGTGTGTGACTGCCACTCTGTTATAATTCCTTCAAGTACTGTGTGTGTCAGCATTACCGATGCAGGGATGACACGGAACACAGAGACTTCGATCTGTTCGGACCGTGGTCGCTACAAGATGGTATCAGAGCACACGCTGAATGTAGGATACGACCACTAAGATAAACCTTAGGTCACTCTTCTCTACTCATTTCTGCCTCCTCTCCATTTCCTACTCTTTAGGATGGTGGACCCAAGGAACAAATTCACTCAACCGGATGAAGAGACACCTTTTGGACGACACTTGAAGGAAGTCACTAGGTACCTGAACATTGGAATACCAAGCTTCACCGAGACCTACACCGCCACTTTACCAGAAGAGGAGCGATGGATTATTCAACTTCAAATTCCTGAGAGGGCTTTCATGCCAGTCACTAAGCCCATAGAGTTTTCCTTTGATGCACCAACCTGGAGCCTAGGTAAGAGTATGGTAGCCCACATTACAATGTGACGTATTGGAGAAGTCTACAAACATGAGCTGAAGGACACTATCTACCAGATATGTGGGTGCCGAGATGAGCAATGGGACATGATCAGTACACGGAACGACAGGTCCATTGCAACTTTCATCCAGGAGTTAAACCAACATATTCGTGGACAGGAGCACCAGATGTGCGCATGCATGATCGATTTGAAGAAGGCGTTAACCAGGAACTCAGAGCTAGAAGAGGAACTCAAGTCTACACGTGATGGATACGAGGAGGAAATGACAATACTTGTGGATAAGAATGACGACCTGACAAGGAAGCTAGGAGTATTCATGGGAGATCCCGCACCAGGAGGAGAAGAAGAAGAACCCCAGGAGATTCATTCTGAAGACTACATCATCATTAATGACACCGACTCAGACCCCGATGATAGTGATGATGACTATGACGATGAAGTTGTAATAGATATCATGGAATCTTCCGTCGATCAAAATTTCTAGATGCCCACCATATGAATAGTAGTTTTCCCCCATATAGTAGAAGTTAGAGCACTTTTGTAACGTTAGCTTAGATATTTTGTATGCTCTTGCTTGAAATTGATTGGTGTGATATGATTGTGTTTGTCTCATGTGCATATGGGTAGTGAATTTCCCCCTAGACCTCATTTCTATTCTAATCTCTCCCCTCTAAACCCATCAGATGCCACCGAGACGTGAGCCCGGATTTCAGTTTCCCCCTGAGCTCACTCAGTTGATCCAGCAGTAGAACACTTTGATGCAACTTCTTGTTCAGAACAATCAGAACAACCAGAACAATCAGAACAACAAAAACAACCCTCCGCCACCACCACCAGTGGACAACCTAGCCCGTTTCCTAAGGTTGCAACCGCCAGTGTTTTCTAGTAGCATTGAGCCAATAGTTGCTGTTGACTGGCTACGAAAGATTGGAAGGGAGTTGACCACCACATGTTGCACAGATGCTGAGAAGGTGCGTTTTGCCGCACATCAATTGGATGGACCAACAGGCTCATGCTGGGAGAATTACACAACCACTTTTCCTATAGCCAATGTCACTCGGGATCAGTTTCAGCAAGCGTTCTGCACCACCCATGTCTCAACTAGAACTATGATGTCAGGCCCAAGATGCGATTCTATCCCGATCACGTGTCACACTCGTGATTGGGGCACAACCGCATTTCGGGCGCTTAGCAAGATGGATATCATTACATCGTACCATTACACAAATACGTGGGGATACAAGAATTCATACAAGTCACATGAATACAACAACATCAATACAAGGCATCCGACTACGAATGCAAACATGAAAGCACAACGACATCCATCTGCTATCCCAGGCTGCCGACCAGGAACCTAGCCCAAGACTGACGAAGAAGAAGAAGAAGAAAGGAACTCCAACAAAAGGTAACATCGCTCTCACGTCAAGTCATCGTAAACCTGCACCTGCAACTGTTGTTGTAGTATCTATGAGCCACGAGGACTCAGCAATCCCATAACCATGGGTAACAAGACTAGCAAAGCTTAATGGGCAGGAAGAGGTTAAGTGGTGAGGTTGCAGCAACGGCTAAGCATAAGTATGGTGGCTAACTTACGAGTACAAGAATAAGATTAGCATCTACGCAAACGGTCGCAAACTAGTAGTGATCGCTAAAGATCCTGAACTACCTATGAGTCAAACATAACCCCACCGTGTTCTCTTCTCAAAGTGAAAAGAGACATTCATGGTTACTCACGCGGTTGTGTGTTTTATCTCGGATCCTTTGTCAAGTTTTCTACAACCGGACATTAACAAATTTCAATCTGCCACATAACCGAGGGAACGGCTTTCGAAAGATTATAACCCTGCAGGGGTGTCCCAAATTAGCCCATCACAAGCTCTCACAATCAACAGAGATAATAATAATATTACCCCTTATCTTAGGGACAATCCGATGAGGCTCAGAATCCCGGTGCACAAGACATTTCGACAATGGTAAAACAAGTCCAGCAAGACCTCCCGGCATGCCGACACCCTGATAGTAGCCGTGCGTATCTCGCCTGAGGCCACGACCGGATGGGAGAAGCTACGGGAGCCAGACCTCGAGTTTCCCCTTGGTGGTCCCGCAGCACCCCCGTTTGGGACCAACACCATCAACACTGGCCCCCCTGTTATGTAGAAAAAGAATCCTCGGGGATGCGGCCCCCTATGCAAATTAATTAATTAATTAAGTTATTATTATGTTGCAAATTAAAACAATGTTGGGCCTTGCCGGAGGAGTTTTATTCAAAGACGAACTGTCAAGGGGTCCCCATATACCCAACCGCATTGGGAACACAAAATCAAGGAACATAACGCCGGTTTACCGGCTCCTAAGGTGGCATGAGTGGAACAAAACACCGAGCAAAAGGCCAAGCCTTCCACTCATTGCCAAGTATATATGTGTGTTAATATATATATAAGATATATTGTGATATTCCAACAACAAGTTCCAACATGGAGCAATCTTCATCTTCACCTGCAACTAAAACGTTATAAGAGGGGCTGAGCAAGCGGGTAACATAGCCAAACAACGGTTTGCTGGGATGGTGTCAAAGGTTAGAGGTTTCATGGCAACAAGGAGAGAGGCTGACAATAGTAAGGTAACATGACATATAGCGACAACATAGAGACAACTAGCATGGCAATGATAGTAAAGGTATCCAATGTGATGGTCATCTTGCCTGAGATCCCACAAGGAAGAAGAATGAGTCCATGAAGAAGACAAAGAAGAAGCCACGAAGACGAACCAAGTGTAGACGAACGAATCCTCACAATCTCAACGGAAGATGAACTAGCGAGAAGAAGCACACAACATGGTAAACACACCACTCAAGAACATGACAAGAAGCTCAACCAAGTATGATGCAATACAAGTCTATATGATGCAAAACAAGGCAAGGGATGATGCATACAAGAACAACACAAAACAACAAGTTTAAATGAGGCCGGAAACAACATATAACAGTTCCGGTAAGTCCTCATATGTACATTTATAAATTGGTCCAGATCTGAACAAACATTAAGTTAAAGTTGTTAAACAGCAAGTTAACATGAACCATGATGATCTACTCGAAATTCTAGTCAAGTTACATATAAAGTTTATTTAATTCGGAGCTACGGCCTAGAAGATATGAGGAAAACAAGTCAAGCATGTCAAATATGCAAGATGCATCCAAACAACAAGCAAACACACTCCAAACATGTAAACAACATGATATTATGCTTCTACATGCAAAACACACAAGTTTCATATAGGACACGCTCAAAACGGAGCAACGGTTCAACACATACACATGAAAAAAGATATAACAACAAGCTGTCCAAAAACAGCAACATAGCAACTTTGGAGCAAGGTATATATATGCTAAAGCACCCAAACATGATAACAAGAGGCATGGATGTGAAATAGACATGATACTTAACAAGCATGAACTCGGAGCACACCCAAAAACTTGCTGGAACACAATTAAACAAGCATGGCAAGATTCAATAAGTTTACAGATTTCTCAGACTTAGCCAAAATCTGGGAAGGCAAAAACATCATCACGATGCTGCCTTCGGAGGCACAAAACAACAAGCATATCAACTCTACTAAGTATATAAGGATCATGGACATGTAATAGACATAGCATACATCAAACAACTTCATTGGAACAATTCCATAGGAGGCATGGATCAATAACAACAAGCTTCACCAAATTGATCGTGCTGATAACAATCTGACAGGTACATTTATATCAACTTGAGAGCAAGAAATAAATAAGCTACAACAGGATATATATGCAAACAAGGGCATGGATGGATAGAGCATATCATGGACAACAAGACATGATCATTTGACATACTAAAACATGCAAGGATTTGAGTGGGGCATCAAGCAAACATGGCATCAGGTTTAGCAGTTTCAGACTTAGCAGTTTTCAACAAGTCTCAGGAAACAACAACAGCGAGTAGGCTACTTACAAGCTAGTTGCAAACACCACAAGGCATATTGTCGTGGGGTTGTCACGACAGATGTCCTAGCAAAAGGACTTAGTCGTGAGGCCATCGCTACGGGTTAGCTTAAAGGGGTTAAAGCGGACAAAGGACGCAGGGATTTTTATACTAGTTTGGCCCCTTCGATGAAGGTAAAAGCCTATATCTAGTTTGGTGTGTATTGCTAGGGTTTCAATGACCAGGGAGCGAATCCGCTTTGCCTGTGTCTCGAGGTGTAGTTGTCTCTCTTGAACCATCGCCGGGTCGTCCCTTTATATAAGAGGTGACGCCCGGTCCGGTTTACAGAGTCCCGAGGCCGGCTCAGAAACGTGTCCGCCTCGGTCTCTACTCTTTCTATCTTACATCTCACATTACATAGCATGATGGTTTACAAACCATGGGCCCTAACACTTGGGCTCTAAACCTCTTGGGCTAAAGTCTCTTGCCTTATGTTCAGCTGGGCATCAAAATAATCTTGATAACATAAACCGGCCCCTCCTGGGCGGTTTATACCTGGTAGTAATATCCCTGACATTAGGCCCCAGATTGATTTGAACCTGTTCATCTCAATCTTCAAAGTCTTGTACAGATCTTCCTTTCCGCAGTTTCAGCATGCTTTGTAAACCGGCTTGACGTCATCTCCTCAGATCACTTTAAACCGCCGTGACGACATCTGCGCATTTAATACTTGTACCCATTGTTTTACCTTTATTCATTAAAGCTCCAAAGATCGAGGCGACAGTATCCTCCATATCCGCTTTTTTGGCTCCTCGATTCCCACGCCTACCGTTTTACCCCTTCGGCTTATAAATAGGGCCGAGGGGCATCTCTTTTCCCCCCTTGCTTCTTCTTCCTCTGTTCTTTAGCGCTCGAGCTCCGCCGCTGTCCGTCGAGTTCTGCGCCTTCGTCGAGCCCGGCCACTGCATCAACCTGAACGTTTCCAGAGACTCGCCAGTGCTTCTCCGCGTCCATGACCTCAGGTACGTCCATTCTTTTCCTTCCTGTAGATCTCAGTTCTAGGGTTTCATGCGAGCTCATAGATGAGTCCCTGTTCTTCGCGTTTTCTTCGCCATAGACATTATTTAACCATAGATCTCAAACTTTAGGTCAACCCCAGCAAGCATGACTCTGCTCCGTCATTGTAATTGTATCTCTCCCAATACCGCTAGTTAAACTGAATCTGTTTAGGGCTTTCATTGTTTCCGCTGAACACCGCTTGAATTATTTTTGAGTTTTCCATATGCTGTAGATCCATATCTTACTGCTGTTTGTGTGAAAGTTGTTTCCCCACACTTTATATCTGTATCTCATCTGCCTGTGTTCGGTGGTTTAACTTTTTCCAAACTTTATAATCCGGTAGATACCATTAGGCCCCTGCTTAAACCGCCATTTAGACCGATACTTTCATATAACATACCGGTTTAAATCTGCTTAGATTACCAAATCGGATCTTTATTGTATTTTCAGCCTTCCCTTTTGAAAAGATGACCTCCGCAGCCAAACAGTTTGTCTCCTGCAACTGGGTCCCATCCCGGATCACCGAGGACGATTTAGAAAAGATGACCTCAATTGGCGCTTTAGGTCCAAAGGATGTTCTTCATTGGAGGGCTCCTGGAAAAGAATGTCCTGCAAAGCCCAAGGAAGGAGAAATTGGTGTCTTCTTTGATCACTTGGCCCGGGGATTCAACCCTCCTGGGTCAAAGTTTTTCCGTGATGTATTAGCAAACTTTCAGCTTCACCCACAAGATATTGGTCCCAATTCTGTATACAACATTTGCAACTTCCAAGTCTTCTGTGAAGCATATCTGCAAGAGGAGCCAACAGTGGAGCTATTCCGGGACTTCTTCCATTTAAACCGTCGGACTGAATTCCATGATGGCCCAAATACTGAGCTCGGTGGAATGACTATCCAGAAGAGGAAGGATGTTAGCTTCCCTCACGCCACTCTCCACAGCCATCCCAAGGATTGGAATCAAACTTGGTTCTACTGTGTAGACACTTCTCCGGAGGGTGAAAATCCACTGCCGGGTTATCACCCCCACCGTCTTCCAGAGGACCACCCTTTTCCGCAGCGCTTAAGTGCCCAGGAGCGAGCTCAATATGCCCGTCAGCTTTCAAAGCTCAGGGCCTTTGTAGCCAACGGATTAACAGGAGTTGGCTTCGTCCGCTGCTGGCTTTCTTGGAGTATTCTCCCTCTAAGCCGGCGTTCCGGTTTAATGTGCGAGTACACTTGGAACCCCAAGGACCCTCTGCGCCACACAGAGACGGTGCTTCCAGAGAATGAAGTTAACGAATCCATCAAAAAATGCTGAATATACCTCTTGAAGAGTGTAGTCAAACCGCTTGGCACCCTTCTGTGTGACCAATAAACCGCCGTCGGTAAGAAATCCTTCCGTCCCTTTGCTTTGTTTTAATCCGTCCATTTTGCTTGGCTTAACATGCTTTTACTCCTTTAAACAGGAAAATGACCCTTTCTGGAAAAGGAAAACCCAGGGAAAACCGGCGAAACCAGCTCGTAAAAAGACCCTGGCCGTGAAGAGGAACAAGAAGAAGCCTGCTACCGCTTCAGGATCCAATGCGGAGAAAGATGATCCGGCCTCTGAGGCACCACCCAGCTCTTATGATTCCTTAGCCTGTCCTTTTTCCTGCATTTTTAATAATAATGACTGTTCCCAAGGTCTTGCTGAAGGCAGTAAAGCGGATGATGTTGAGGTAATCTCTCTTTCCTCCGATTCAGAACGACCGCCACCAAAAATCATCAGGTAGTCCGGAAATTTCAGTTTTCTCATCCTTATGCTCAACTGGATCCAAACTTTCTTTTGAAGAAACAACGACATGAAGCTTGCCGCACCACTCGCCACAGTGGCCATGTGGTTGAATCTGCCGGATTACCGCACACTCCGGCTCGAAGGTGTCGTTCTGAGGTTTTACTTACTCCAACTGCTCTTTACCCCAAAGCAGGTCTTATTCGTCAACCCCTTAATCCGTCTGACTCGAATTATCAGGAAACTCCTCTCTCCTCTTCTGGCGAATCAACCGCCACACAAGTTCCTGCCCTCAAGACTGTGCACGGGTAAGCTGTCTTTTACTCTGTCTGGTTTAGCTTTTTGTCTTTGACTTCTGATTTTTATTATCTCTTTAATCTTTTCACAGTATGCCTAAGCCTAGCAAAAAGGCCAAATTGAGTAAACCAACAGTCGATAATACGACTTCTGGACCGGCAGACGATCCTGAGCTTGCCAACCCCTTAGAAGACAATGTTGAAATTCCAAATGACGATCCTCCTCCCATGGATCAAGAAGATCTTGTTGTTCAGGGGAACGATCCCATGGAGCATACTGTTGAACCAGCCAGCCCGACCCGGGTTAGCCCTGCCCGGGCTAGTCCGGCTCCTGCTAGTCCTGTTCATGTCAATCCCGCTGCTGTTAATCCTTCTAGGCCAACTGCTGCTTCAACTGATGATGTGGAGATCACTGGGACCGGTTTTACCATCCCAGGAGAGCCTGTTGCTTTGGCCAAACATACTGCCAAGGAAGAGTTTCTCCACAAGGATAAGGGCAAGTGGAATACCGACTTGTCCAGTTACGCTCAGCTCAGTGCTCAGGAGCTTCATTCCGGGTACTTAAACCGGCTACATACCAGCCGTGACTATGAAGCCGACTTGGTGAATTTAATGAAGGAACGCTATGAGGTAACTCCTTTTCCTTTGTCTTTCATTTCTGCTTGTACCTTGTAACTGTACCTTTAGTCCATCGTAGCCCCCAAGTGCCGGTTTAGCCTTTAGGGTGAACCAGGACTTCAGTAAATCAAATATAGAACTTTGACTTGCACGTGTAGCCCCCAAGGGCCGGTTTTACTTCATTGAGGGCAAACCGGGACTTTTCCTATGTTTAAAACATTGTCACATTAGCCCCCAAGTGCTAAGTATATAACTTGTTATGTGCTTGGGACTTATCTGAAAAAATTGCCTGTTTTTACTGCAAATGTACATTAGCGCCCAAGTGTCAAGTGCATAACTTGTTATGTGCTTGGGACTTTGGTTGAATTGCTCCATGAATATCTGTTATACTTTTATCTTTGGCAGACCGACTTGAACCGGAGGGCCTCTGAAATAACTGAACTCCAGGATAGCTTAAAATTCCAAGAGATTGCTTCTGTTAAAGTCAAGGACGAGCTTTCACTTGCATTAGCTAATATGGAGAAGCTTAAGAAGGATTTTGAAGCGGAGCGGTCAACTTGGGATGTTAAAAAGGCTGCTTTGGAGAAAAGAGCCATTGATGCTGAGGCTGCTCTTAACCCGGTGACAGAGGAGCTGTCCGGGTTGAGGCAGCAAATAAATGATATGACATCTTCCATCTTTGGTAAGTTCTCTTAACATAAACTTGTCTTTGCAATCCAGTACTGTTCCGGTTTAACTCATAATTTCAATGCAGGGAGGCGCATCACTCATCTTGGAGATGATGTGCGAAAGAAACTAAAAGCTGCGTACACTTTGGTGGAGCAGCTTTATTCCAGCGCTCAGAGGGCCATCAGCGCTATCTCGCACAATAAACCGGCTCCTACCACCATCCAAGGTACCTTAGAAAAGCTATCAATTATGCCTGCCTGTATTGTCGAAGTGAAAAATTCATCCGCAAGAGCCGACGCCCTGATGGCCTTAACCCAAGCGAAGGCGTGGGTTACTGACTTTGATCCGGCGGAGGCAATGAACGGCTATCCGAGCATGAAGGAAGACGGATCAGCCTTCTCCAATGATGATCTTCGCACTTTAACCAAGGATATACAGTCTCTTGCCAGTAAACTTGCTGATGAAGCGGACTTATCAAGATATCATCCGGGTTATGATATGGAGAACGTACGGGTGGAGCGTCCATCCTATGATATCGAAAATCTTATTCCGCCGTCCGTAAGCACACCTTCGCTCCTAACATTGATCCGTCAGACCTTATAACTGATGAAGTTTATTTCCGAGCTCTGGCCAAGATTAACTGGACCACCACTGACTTCCAACAGCTAGAAGTAACCGCCGAAGACCCGGAACAAGCTGACCCTCGGCCTTCACAGCGAGCCGAAGCAGAATCGTAAACTAGCTCCGGTTTATCTTTATGCCTTGCGTACTTTGAGAAAAACTGATATTCTTTTGGGCCTTTCAGTGCCTTGTAACAGGATAGGTGAGATATTCTGTATTTGTCCCACACTATCTTTGTGAGAATGATTTGATTGGCAGCTTCTGAAGTATATCCTACTTTCAAATGCTTTTGACGGTTTATTCTACCTGTTTCTGCATAAAACAATGTTCAAAGTGTCGTGGCAATTTATCACCGGACGGGTCATAATGCCCAAGCACATGATCGAAGTTGATAACTTGAACTGTGTAGAAAGTATAAGTATATACCATACCTATGATTAAGTGTATCTTAACAAACCTTAATCCGACAGGAACGATCCAAGGTGTAAGTGCTGATGACTCCCTTGATTACTTGTAGGCCCATCATGAAGGCCGAACCGGGTTACAATGAACTCCGGTTTAGCTGTAGTTTAGTACTGGTGTTTATAACCCAGACTATAACTCTGTAAACACAGATGTAGTGGCAACTTATAGTCATCCACTCCTTGAATCAATGGACTTGGTTGAAAAACCAGTGACCTTGATGATAAAGATTTGAGAAAATAGAAAAAATAAAAAAATAAAGTTTTTGGGAAAATAAGACCATGTAGTCGAGGCTTTTTACGAGCTGCCAGGCTCCAAATTCGAGGCTTTTTATGAGCTGCCAGGCTACTGTCATTAACCATTTTTGCAAAGCCTGTTAAGATGGTCCGCAATCCTTAACCAAATCATCAATGTCAAATGCTACCAAGTTCAAAATCCAGTAAGGATTTGACTTGTGTAATCACTTGATGATCGTCAATTTAACGTTACCAAGTTCAGGGTCCATAATGATTGACTTGTGTGTACGTTCGACGGGTCGTACCAGGTTTACCTGGGCGGCGTGACTTACTTGATGCAGGCAGGTTAATCCGGGGTTTTAGGTGTATACACCAAGCTTCCAAGCCGTGTTTACTACAAGAGTTTTCAACTCGCTGATGTCTTGCATCAGGAGCCCCCAGGTAGCATTTGAGCATGGCTCGTCGAGGCCTATGTTTGAGTTGTGGTGAGCATCAAAACTCTCTTTTGCCCCTCATCATCATGTGGAAATTGCCGAAGCAACCAAAGCTGTGCCCTTATGATGGTCTTGATGCGGTCGCCGGTTTAAGAGGCCATAGGAACTCCCTTGCCCACAAATGCCCCAATGTGATACTCTTATGAAAAATGCGGCTGATACCCCGGTTTATCGGGGGCACCGGTTTATTATATTGATCATAATATATACATGTAAAGAAATGTACATAAAATGGAGCCTATCGCTCAAGTATAGTAAGGTCGGAGAAGAGCGATGTTCCACGGCCGCTTGGACTCCTCCTCCGCCGTACATGAGTCCTTATGTTCTCGAACGTCGATGAGGTAGTATGATCCGTTGTGTAGGTTCTTGCTGACCACAAAGGGTCCCTCCCAAGGCGGGGATAGCTTGTGCATGTCCGTCTGGTATTGGATGAGCCGGAGCACCATATCTCCTTGAAACGTCCTGGATTTAACCCGGCGACTATGGTACCGGCGCAGATCTTGCTGATAAATCCCCAAACGAGCTGCTACCGTGTCCCTTTCTTTGTCCAGCCGATCCAACGCATCTTGCCTTGCTTTTTCATTATCCGCTTCAACGTAATCCAGCACCCGCGGCGAGTCATGACAGATATCACTAGGGAGGACCGCTTCAGCTCCATATACCATGAAGAAAGGCGTGTACCTTGTGGATCTGTTAGGTGTAGTGTTGATGCTCCATAGCACAGAAGGCAACTCCTCCACCCAACAACCCAGTGTTCTCTGCAAAGGAACCATAAGCCGGGGTTTGATGCCTCTCAAGATCTCTTGATTGGCTCTTTCAGCTTGGCCATTAGACTAAGGGTGAGCTACTGATGACACATCAAGGCGGATGTGCTCTCGTTGACAGTACTCCTCCATAGCCCCCTTGGATAGATTGGTGCCGTTGTTAGTTATGATGTTGTGTGGAAAGCCAAACCGGAAAATCACCTTTTTGATGAATTGAATCGTCGTTGCCGCATCACACTTACTAACAGGCTCCGCTTCAACCCATTTGGTAAACTTGTCCACCGCCACCAAAAGGTGGGTCTTTTTATCTTGTGATCTTTTGAAGGGTCCAACCATATCAAGCCCCCAAGTCGCAAACGGCCAAGTAATTGGAATCATCCTCAACTCCTGCGCCATTATATGAGCACGCCGTGAAAATTTCTGGCAAGCATCACATTTTCTGACGAAGTCCTCTGCATCGGCATGAGCCGTCAACCAGTAGAACCCATGACGAAAAGCTTTAGCCACCAAAGATTTTGGACCGGCATGATGACCACAATCTCCTTCATGAATCTCTCTGAGAATATCACAACCCTCCTTTGGTGATACACACCGCTGAAACGCCCCAGAGACGCTGCGATGATGAAGTTCTCCATTGACAATAGTCATTGATTTGGACCGCTGGATTATCTGCTGAGCCAAGACTTCATCTTCTGGTAACTCACCTCGGTTCATGTATGCTAGATAAGGGAGCGTCCAATCCAGAATAACATGAAGCGCCGCGACCAATTGTGCCTCCGAATCAGGAACAGCCAAGTCCTCCTCGGAAGGTAACTGCACCGATGGATTGTGCAACTCATCCAAGAAGGTATTGGGTGGAACCGGTTTAGGCTGAGAACCCAGCCGGCTCAACGCGTCAGCTGCTTCATTCTTTCGCGGGTCTATATGATCCACCTGATAACCCTTGAAGTGTCCAGCAACAGCGTCTACCTCTCGTCGATATGCTGCCATGAGTGGATCCTTGGAATCCCACTTGCCAGATACTTGCTGTGCCACCAAGTCTGAATCGCCAAAGCATTTAACCCGGCTTAAGTTCATATCCTTGGCCATCCACAGACCATGGAGGAGAGCCTCATATTTAGCAGCATTGTTAGTGCAAGGGAACATTAAACGAAGGACATAACAGAACTTATCACCTCGTGGGGAAGTTAACACGACTCCAGCCCCCGAGCCCTCCAATTGCCTTGATCCGTCAAAGTGAATAGTCCAATATGTGTGATCCGACTTTTCCTCAGGTGCTTGCAACTCTGTCCAATCATTGATGAAATCCACCAATGCCTGGGACTTTATCGCAGTACGGGGCACATACTTTAATCCGTGTGGGCTAAATTCAATGGCCCACTTTGCAACCCGCCCAGTAGCTTCTCTGTTTTGGATTATATTCCCCAACGGAGCTGAACTGACGATGGTGATTTGATGGCCTTGAAAATAGTGTTTTAGCTTCCGGTTTGCCATGAAAACCCCATACACCAGTTTGTACCAATGCGGATATCTCTATTTTGACTCAATGAGCACCTCACTGATGTAGTAAACTGGCCGCCGAACCGGATAGTCTTTGCCTGCCTCCTTGCGTTCTACCACAATGGCAACGCTTACTGCACGAGCATTAGCAGCAACGTATAACAGCAGCCGCTCATTGTCAACTGGGGCAGCAAGGACTGGTGGCTCTGCCAATTGCCTCTTCAGGTTTTCAAATGCAGCATCAACAACATCACTCGAGACGAAGCGATCTGTCTTTTTCATCAACTGATAAAGCGAGATAGCCTTCTCCCCCAAACGGCTGATAAACCGGCTGAGCGCTGCAATACGGCCCGCCACACGCTGGACATCATTGATGCACGCCGGTTTAGCCAGGGATGTAATCGCCTTGATCTTCTCCGGATTAGCTTCTATTCCCCTGTTCGACACTAAGAACCCCAGGAGCTTGCCCGCCGGAACACCAAAAACGCACTTCTCCGGATTAAGCATCATTTTATAGACCCGGAGATTGTCAAAGGTTTCTTTCAAATCTGCTATTAGCGTCTCCTCCTTCCTGGATTTCACCACAATGTCATCCACATATGCGTGAACATTCCACCCAATCTGTCCATGAAGGCAATTCTGCACACAATGCTGGTAGGTTGCCTGGGCACTCTTAAGTCCAAATGGCATAGATACATAGCAGAAGGCTCCAAAGGGAGTTATGAAGGCCGTCTTCTCCTGGTCCTTAACTGCCATCTTGATCTGATGATAACCTGAGTATGCATCCAAAAAACTTAGCCGCTCACATCCTACCATAGCATCAATGATCTGATCAATACGGGGGAGGGCAAAGGGATCAGTTGGGCAAGCTTTGTTTAGATCTGTGTAATCAACACACATTCTCCAAGTACCATTTTTCTTAAGTACTAGCACCGGATTAACCAACCACTCTGGATGAAACACCTCAACTATAAAGCCTGCGGCTAAGAGTCTAGCCACTTCTTCTCCAATAGCCTTGCGCCTCTCTTCATTGAAGCGGCGCAGATATTGCTTGACCGGTTGAAACTTAGGATCAATATTGAGATTGTGCTCAGCGAGTTCCCTCGGTACACCTAGCATATCAGAAGGCTTCCATGCAAAGATGTCCCGGTTCTCACAGATGAACTCGATGAGCGCGCCTTCCTATTTTGGATCTAGGTTAGCACTGATAGTGAACTGCTTGGATGAATCGCCAGGAACAAAGTCCGCCTGTTTGGTCTCTTCCGCTGATTTGAACTTCAAAGCCGGATCATGCTCTGTGGTTGGTTTCTTCAGCGGAGACATATCTGCCGGATCAACATTGTCCTTATAAAACTTCAGCTCCTTGGTTGCACAAACCAATTCAGCATAAGCTGCATCACCTTCCTCGCATTCCAATGCAATCTTGCGACTCCCATGGACCATAATAGTTCCCTTGTGGTCCGGCATCTTGAGCTGTAGATAGACATAACACGGCCTAGCCATAAATTTGGCGTAAACCGGCCACCCAAACAAGGCATGGTACGGGCTCTTGATCTTTACCACCTCAAAGGTTATGGTCTCTGACGTGGAGTCGTGTTCATCTCCAAAGGTAACCTCTAGATCGATCTTACCAACTAGATAGGCCGATTTACCAGGCACCACCCCATGAAACACTGTATTGGACTGTCGAAGCTTCTTATCTGTCAGTCCCATACGCCGGAAAGTTTCGTAATACAGAATGTTGATGCCGCTGGCTCCATCCATAAGATCTTTAGTGAACTTCTAGCCACCCACCTGAGGTGCTACAACTAGAGCTAGCTGACCCGGATTATCAACCCGGGGCGGATGATCCTCTCTGCTCCACACAATGGGCTGCTCCGACCAACGAAGGAAACGTGGTACTGCCGGTTCAACAGAATGTACCGCCCTCTTTAAAACCTTCTGATCACGTTTGCATAAGCTCGTGGTGAAAACATGATACTGCCCACTGCTCAGCTCCTTCAGATTATTCTGATATCCGGATTGCTGCTACTGTTGACGCTGCTGATTTCCCTGATTGTTATATCCGTCCTGACCATGCTGCGGGTTGTGCTGATTGTGCCCATTGTGGTTGCTGTTATTACCTTGGTATCCTGAACCGGATCCGCCACCTTGATAACCCGGACCCTAGAAGCCAGGGCCTGATCCGCCAGAGGTCCCATGATCGTACCTATTCCGATTCATGAATTCCTGCATAATAAAGCAGTCTTTCCAGAGATGCGTAGCTGGCTTTTCCGGTGTGCCGTGCTTTGGGCAAGGTACATTTAACTGGCGCTCCAGGTTAATAGGCGGCCTCCCATTATGTGGATGCGGTCTACCCTTGTGGCGCTGTCCATCCTCCTGAGCACTTGTGTTGGCCACAAAGTCCGAATTACCATCCGCTTTACGCTTACAGTTGTATCCTTGGTTTGCCGGGTTGGGCTGCGGCGGCTTACCATTCTTGCTCGCCTTTCCCGACTTGTCTCCATCAGCGTCTGGATGTTTGGTGTTATCAGAGTCTCCATACTTCACTAAAGCGCCCATGAGCGTCCCCATGTCATTGCAATCACGTTTAAGCCGTCCCAATTTTAGTCGCAAGGGTTCAAACCGGCAATTTCCCTCCAAGGTTACCACTGCTATGCTTGGGTTGATGCTATTGGAGGAATGCAAGATCTCTGACACTCGACGCACCCAACTGCTTGTGGACTCCCGCTCTCCTTGAACGCAGGCGGCTAAATCGACGACATACATTGGCTGCTTGCACGTGTCTTTGAAGTTGTTGATAAACCGGCGCCGCAATTCGGCCCATGATCCGATGGAGTTAGGTGGCAAACCCTTCAGCCAAGTGCGCGTCGTGCCTTTGAGCATCATTGTGAAATACTTAGCGCACGCTGCGTCATCCACATCCAGCATCTCCATTGCCATCTCATAACTCTCAACCCATGCCTCCGGAGCCAGATCCGCTGTGTAATTGGGCACTTTGCGCGGTCCTTTGAAATCTTTGGGCAGTTTCACGCTCCGTAAAGCGAGGGTAAGACAAGGCACTCCGAAGGAACTCGACATGTGTCACATCCCTACTTAGCACTTGCATTAGGACCTAGCTAGAGTGTGCATCATGTCTACTTTCAAAGAAACTGGAAATGGGATTAACAGAAACCCCAGCACCCCTCTTCTAACAACTAGGGTTTGATAAAATATTTTCCAATGTACCCAAAATGCCCTTCAAAAATGTTCATCATTTCTGCCTTGGTCTTAAACCTCTGCCAGAAATGGTGCACAATTTTCTAGGACATCAAAGGCCTTTGGATTAAATCATATGTTATTTGAATTTGGGCATTTAAATGCTATAAAATATTTTAAATGCTCAAATAATCATAAACTATAATGTTTCCTACTGTTCATAATATATACAGTAGGTATGACAAGTGTTGTGAGTTTTAAAAATGCTCTGGCATTTTATTTAATTGAACAAAGATGCAAAAGAAATGAAACAGAAAAGAAAATAGGAAAAGGAGAGAGAGATGAAAGCTTACCTGGCGCCCCACCCGGCCCACCTGCCGGCCCAGCCCAGCTGCCGCTCCAGCGAGCTGCTTGGCTCGGCCAGGCAGGCAGGCAGGTGCTCGACGGCGACCGCGCCACGCGCCATGCAGCTGGCCACCGCCCTGCTTCATCCCCTCGCCGTCCTGGAGGGATGGATCGATCGTTCACGTCGTCCCCGACCTCGCAGACACCTTCCCCTCTCCCCAGTTCCTCTCCCTCCCTCTCCCCGCGCCATGGCCGACACCGTCGTGCTCGCACCGTCGTAGAAGCCGCGCCCACCGTCGTCCCTGATCCCCGCCTTGGTGTCCGTCGTCTCCGCCGTCCTCGATTGCTTCGAACAGGCCGAGCCCCGAGCGCTCGCCCGCCCTGGAGACGCCCCCGACCTCTTCTTCCCCAACTCCGGCCGCGGAGATGCCCCTCGCCGTCCCGCTCAGCTCCGACCACCCCGAGCTCGCTCCGGCGCCTGCTGCAACCCCTGTGAGCCCAGCTTCATCCTCCCCCTCTCCGTTGGCTCTCTTTTGCCCTGGAACGCACCGCACGAAGCTCACCCGCACGCACCGCCGCCGTGCTCGCCGCCGGTGATGCTCCGGTGACCATTTTGGTCACTGGCACCCGTCCATCACACTCACCGCAGCACGTAGATGCGAGAGGTGCTACGCACGCATTGCCTAGGCCCCTGCAGCCGCCTCTCCACACACGCCCGACGCCGGTCGCCGCCGTCGAGCTTGTTGCCGTCGTCTCCGGCCACCCCAGGTCCGGCGACCATCACCATCCGACGCGCAAGAGCAAGAGCTTTCCAACGCACCCAACCGCAGCTCGAGCCGTGCCCCACAGCCGTTTTCCGAAGCACGCCGCCGCGTTCTGCCTCGCCGTCGTCACGTCGCCGGCGGGATTGACCTGTTTGACCAGGGGGTTGACCACCCCTGGGTCACTGACGTGTGGGCCACCCTTTTACTAACTAGCTAATTTAATTAAGTTTCTGTTAAGTTAATTAGTAATTAGTTTAGTCACTGACCCGTGGGCCCAGGCCCCACTGACAGCCAGTTAGCTCACTAATTAGTTTTATTAGTTAACTGTGACACTGAAATGCAGGGCCCACATGTCATGTTTGACTGGACCAGCTCCTGTTGACTAGCTGACGTCAGCATGATGTCATGCTGACGCAGTAAAGGTTTTTCTGGGATTTTAGGTTTAAAAATAATTCAGGAAATTCCTGAAAATACCCAAAACTTCTAAAAATCATATAAAATCAACCATAGCTCAGATGGAAAAGATTTATATATGAAAAATGATCAGAAAAATCCAATCTTTCCAATGGCACCGGTTTCATGCATGTTTGAACAAGTTAACTTGCTGTATACATCAAAAACATGATAATGCACTTATTTAAATATTAGTTTGAACTCCAATTTGAATTCTTGATTCAAATAGGTTCAAACCCTTCTGGTTTTAGTTGCATTAGCCAACACACATGCATCTTGCCATGTCATGAGCATGCATCATATTGCTGCATTTGTTTGTTAATGATTGTATCGTTGGTATTCTCTATGTTAGGTCCTGCTCCCGAGGATACTGCTGCGTATCCAGTTGAAGAGCAGTAACCGACAACTACCTTGTCAAGCAAGCTATCATTGATCATTCCGATACAAACCCAATCTTCTCGCTCCTGCTCTCTTTTACTGCATTAAGGCAACAGCGTGTGAACTGCTACTTGCTGCGGTAGTTGAACCCTATCCCTTGCATGACCTGTCATTGCCACAGTAAATAGTTGAAACCCACTAGCATGTGTAGGAGTTGATTGAGCCATGTGATGTGTGATCCACCATGCTATTTGTTTATGTTGCCTGCTATGCTTAGAGTTGTGTCTGGTCTGGTTCATCTGGGTGATGGATCAAAGTGAAATGATCATACCGATAAAGAGAGGGAAGTGTGGAACACGCTTGGTAAAGGTATCGATGAAAGGCCATGTAGGAGTACATGGTGGGTTGTTTCATTGGAATCGTCCATAGGACCCGAGATCTGTGTGTGTGATTCAAGTTACAGTTACTACCACACCTTGGGCCCTGAAATATGACCCCGCTCGACTTATTGACTGCCCTTGTACTCTGTCCAGGAGTTGCAACTAGTTTCTGGTGTTTGTAGTTTACTGGAGGTCGTGCACAACGCTGACCCTCGGGGTCGGTTGTGATGCGACAGGTACGTGGCACGGTGTACCGGTTGCCCGTTTGGTGACTCGGGAACCCTGTACACATCGTTTGGGGCCGTGAGCGACACCCCGGCCGGATCTCCCCACGGATGGAACCCAAATAGGCGATAAACCTGGACGAGAGGCTTGAGTGGTTGGTTAGGTCGTGGTCTACACCCACGTCGGCTTTTGCTTGAAGTCTGCCGAGCACATGTCGTGTGCAGACGCTAAGTGGTGAAAACATGTGTGAAGAAGTACACCCCTGCAGGGTTACCAAACTATTCGAATAGCCGTTGTTCGCGGTACGGACTACTTGGTTACTCTTACAGTTCATAGACAAGTTGATGGATACTACTAAAAGCCTCAAGATAAGCGTGAGTGCCGTGGATGGCCCTTCCGTAGGATGACGGAAGAGGATCCTCGGTAGTGTATTGATGTGGTGAGTAGAGGACTCGTGTTCGTAATAACATCTTGCATTCTGTTAAGAGTTGTAGTATAGGTTAGCCAAGGTCAAAGCTGGCATTCTGCTATGAACTCCACTACCCCCTTTGATAATGTTGCATGTATGATAGGTTCTGTGGTAAGACTTGCTGAGTACCTTTGTACTCATGTTTGCTTAATAACTGTTGCAGAGGAGAACCCTGCCCCTGCTGATGGGTTCTACATAGACGTTGACGTCGACGAGTAGCTTGACACCCAGACGGAGATCTGGAGCTTGTGAAGGGCCTTGTAGATAGTCAGGCTACACCAAGCCTATTTTATTTTCTAAGTTGTCTGTACTCAGACATGTAGCTTCCGCTTGTGCTTGTATGACTGTATGACTTGAGTGTTGGGTCATGTGACCCCTACCTGTATGGATATGTTATGTATGGCTCTTGGAGCCTTTTAAATAAAGTACTTTGAGTCATAGAGTTCTGTTGGGATGCAATGTTGTATTTGCACATATTGAGCATATTGCGTGTATGATTGAAATGCTTGGTATGTGTGGGATCCGACACCTAGTTGTTTTCCTTTGGTAGCCTACCTTACAGGGAAATGCCTCCTAGTGATTCCAATGAGCCTTGGTAGCTTGCTACTGCTCGGATCACGTAGGCTGGCCGGCATGTGTCCTTCTTCGTTCCTGTGTCTGTCCCTTAGGGGAAATGTCACGCGTTGTTCCTTTAAGTCCATGTAGCTTGCTACGACTTGGGTTCATACGTTGATGACCGACACGTTCGTTGCTGGGTCATGGATGCATGTCTCTGTAATTTAGTGCCACTTTTGGTTTATAACTAGCCATGTCAGCCCGGGTTCTCTGTCATATGGATGCTAGCGACACTGTCATATACGTGTGCCAAAATGCGCAAACGGTCCCAGGCCAGGTAAGGTGGCACCCGTGGGGTTACCGTGCGTGAGGCCGCAAAGTGATATGACGTGTTACAACTAGATCGGTGTGACTTAGGATCGGGGTCCTGACTGCGTTGGCATCAAAGCTGGACTGCCTGTAGGTTTCTCAAGCCAAACTGGTCGATGTTGAGTCTGAAAAATTCTTAGTTATATGTAGGGGAATTGATTGTGGAAGGGAACGTAAGGCTCTTTTTACTCCTTTACCTTATGCCCTTCTGATCTGAGTCAGTCTATTCTTTCTACGGGGATTTAGGACTAGGCCTCTTATCCTTTCTAGGTTCACGTGTTACTAATCCGTAGACTCTTAGGATTGTTGGTTTCAAGCCTCAGTTCAGTTTCTATCCTTTTGAGTATGATGATTGTTGAACCCGGAACCTTGATATGGAATTGTTGAGTGGCTATGCTATCATTTGTATGCTGTCTCAAATCTTTGTTTGAGCATTTACAGTTGTTATGCTGCCCGATTTCTTCCAGAAACACTAATGCATTTGCATTACTTCGTGTTTCAGATGCCTGGCCGCATCCCTCACCAAGTGGTTCGTTTGACTCGGTGCATTAATGTGCCCGGTCACACGGCCATGCTAGTCCGTGTGATGACTGAGACCGGTTATCGCTGGTATCCTGAATACATCGTGGAGGAACAGTATCGGGATTTCAATCAGAGTCAGTATTTCTGCACAGTCCGGATATACCCCTCATATCCCGGAGCTAATGATCCCATCCATTGGTCTTATGGACTCAGGATTACCATCGAGATGGCAGTGCAGGATGCCGCTTATTCAATGATGACTATTCTCCGTGCTAGGCATGCCCTGTTGCTGAACACTGAGTTCTGTTACATGCCAGCCTCACTTCCCGGAGAGGAAGGCTACTACACTGGTCTATATACTGATGCTGCTCATGAAGAGCCACTGCTTCAAACTACGGTTCAGATGTTGGAGGATAGGGACCGTGAGGTCCGTGCCCTCCGAATGGAGCTGTATAACACTCGAGCCGCCCACTGGACTACACTGACACGACTTGCACCTGCTGTGCACGCCGGATATCTGGACATGCGGGATTTGTACCCCGTGCGGACTCGTCTGCCTGATCGCATGGATTGGCGTGACGTTGGGGGTATTACACCTCCACGTGGGCGTCGGTTACCACCAGCATCAGGACCGAGACCACATCCATGTCCCTATGGTCCACAGCCTTCGAGTGCTCGCGAGTTTCAAGATCCGTCTGTTCCACTTCCAGGCTACGGTGGTAATCTTTACGAGGATTACTACGCGAATGTCTGAGCTAGGCCGTGGTTGTAGTAGTATTGTAGTAGTTGTATTTCCTCAGTCCTGCGCGTCTTGTGGAACATGACCTAGTGTGTACTGAGTTCCGGAGGTGTAGTTAAATAATGTATAGGAGCTTGGAATGCCTCTGATGGGATGTATCGTCTTCCACCGCAGTTGTACTTTAGCCTTGGCTTGTACTAAACTTTGTATGGTGTCTATGACCACTGGTGTATATATAGTAGTTCCTATATTACCATGTCGTACGGATGAACATCTTTGCATTCCGTGTCATGCATTACATTCTGCACTTCTATGTCAAATTTCTTGCCATCCTTGTCTAAACCGTTGTTTTGTTTTCCTAGGATGGTCAACACTCGCAACACTCCTGCTGCTCAGGAGCAGGGTGAGGCTAGTGGGACTAGGGATGGGAATCTGCCCCAGCCACCCTCCTTGGCGGAAGTTATGCTTGAAGCAGAACGGAACAAGAGAGAGACCAACCGTCTGCTGGAACGCATAGAGCAGAACACTGGGTTCCGCCAGAGGAATGACGTGGTGTCAATCAATGATTTTATCAAGATGTGTCCACCAAAGTTCCATCACTCCACTGAACCTCTGGATGCTGATGACTGGCTACGTAGTATCACCCACAAGCTACACTCTGCCCGTGTGGCCGAAGCTGACAAGGTTACCTACGCTGCCTACCATCTTGAGGACCCTGCCAGTCTTTGGTGGGAAAACTTTGAAGCTATGCGTCCTGCTGACAAAATCACTACCTGGGTTGAGTTCAGTGAGGCATTCCGTGAACATCAAATTCCGGAAGGTCTCATGGATCGCAAGCGGGAGGAATTCTGCAATTTCACCCAGGGCCGGTTAACTGTGGATGGCTATAGCCGCGAGTTTGGCAACTTGGCACGCTATGCACCTGAGGAAGTATCCACAGATGCCAAGAAGCAGGCGAGGTTCCGCAAGGGACTCAGCCCCGAACTCCGCCGAGGTCTACGTCTGCACGAGTGCACTTCCTTCCAGAAGTTGGTTAACAAGGCTATCAGTGCTGAAACAGGCCAGACCGACTTCGAGGCCACCCGCAAGCATACTCGAGACTTTGGTTCCTCATCCGGCTCTGGCTCTCACAAGCGCCGTGTGTGGGTTCCTAACACTGCTCTGCCACCCAAGTACACACCGAGGCCATCCTATGAGGCGCCTCGCCCAACTCAACAGTTTGCACCTGCCAAGACCTATGGAGGACCACCTTCCAACTTTGCTCCACGCACCACCACTGTGACATGTTTCAAGTGTGGAGAACCGAGGCACTACATGCGTGATTGTCCCCAGAACCAGCCAGGAAAACCCGTTGGCCGTGGTAAACCAACCGGCAAGGTGAATTATGTCAAGCCAATCCCCACTGCACGTGGTCATGTCAACTATGTCTCTGCTGAGGAAGCTTATGAGGATCCTAACGTCGTCCTTGGTACGCTTCTCGTAAACTGCCATCCGGCATCTGTTCTTTTTGATACTGGAGCATCCCATTCGTTCATATCTGAGAGCTATGCTCGATCGCACAACATGACTTTTAGTGACATGCCTACTTCCATGGTTATTCAAACTCCTGGTTCAAAGTGGCAAACCTCTAGGGTAAGCCATGGAAATGAAATCCTTGTCTATAGACTTGTTTTCCTTGCATCTCTAATCGCTCTCAAGTCCTCGGACATAAACATCATTTTGGGTATGGATTGGATGACAACTCATTACGCCAAAATTGATTGCTATACTAGGACCGTTCAACTTATACATCCATCCGGCAAGATAGTCAATGTCTTGGCCCGAATGGCTGAGCGTCAGCTCTACTCTCTTAATGCCAGCCCTCTACCAGAACTCGAAGATATCCCGGTAGTCCGTGACTTCCCGGATGTTTTTCCAGAAGAACTGCCAGGAGTTCCACCTGACAGAGATGTCGAGTTCGTGATAGATCTTATCCCTGGAACTGTCCCAATCTCTAGGAGACCTTATAAGATGGCACCACTAGAATTAGCTGAGCTAAAGAAACAACTTGATGAGTCCTTGCGAAAAGGTTTCATCCGTCCTAGTTCTTCCCCTTGGGCTTGCCCCGTCCTCTTCGTCAAGAAGAAGGATGGAACGGAGCGGATGGTTGTAGATTACCGACCTGTCAATCTGG
This sequence comes from Secale cereale, assembly GCA_902687465.1. Taxonomy (NCBI): domain Eukaryota; kingdom Viridiplantae; phylum Streptophyta; class Magnoliopsida; order Poales; family Poaceae; genus Secale; species Secale cereale. The sequence goes on from LR738710.1 coordinate 68,822,732, forward strand.
TCACCATAAAGAATAAGTATCCGCTCCCCAGGATCAACGACCTGTATGATCAGCTCGCTGGATCCTCAGTCTTCTCTAAGATGGATTTGAGGTTGGGCTACCATCAAATCAAAATCAAGAACGGGGACATTCCTAAAACGGCTTTTGTTACTCGTTATGGCCAATATGAGTACACCGTTATGTCCTTTGGATTAACCAATGCCCCAGCTACCTTTTCTCGGTTAATGACTTCTATAGTCATGGAGTATTTGGATAAATTCGTCGTGGTATACCTCGATGATATACTCATTTTCTCCAAGAACAAGGAAGATCATGCCGAGCATTTAAGGCTGGTATTGACGAAACTTCGAGAGCACCGCCTTTATGCCAAATTCTCTAAATGTGAATTTTGGTTGCCAGAAGTAACCTATCTAGGTCATGTGATCTCTGGCAAGGGTATTGCTGTCAATCCCGAGCAAGTTCAAGCCGTACTTGATTGGACTCCCCCTGAATCGGTCAAGCAAGTTAGGAGTTTTCTTGGCTTAGCAAGCTATTGCCGACGCTTCGTCGAGAATTTCTCCAAGGTTGCCAAACCTCTAACTGAACTCCTCAAGAAAGATAAAAAGTTTGAGTGGACCCCACAGTGCGAGTCCAGTTTTCAGGAACTGAAAAGACGCCTGACCTCTGCACCTGTACTGGTACCACCAGACTTTTCCAAGGATTTTATAATCTACTGCGATGCCTCGCGACAAGGACTAGGTTGCATTATCATGCAAGATCGTCAAGTGATTGCATACGCATCTCGACAGTTGCGTCCACATGAGGATAACTATCCTACTCATGATCTAGAGCTTGCAGCTGTAGTCCATGCACTCAAAACATGGCGACATTACCTCCTTGGTAATCGCTGTGAAATCTTCACTGATCACCAAAGTTTGATGTATATCTTCACTCAACCGGATCTAAATCTCAGGCAAAGACGTTGGGTTGAGTTGCTCACAGATTACGACTTAGGAATCACTTACACTCCTGGAAAGGCCAATGTCATGGTTGATGCACTAAGTCGTAAGTCATATTGTAACAACTTAATGTTACAACAAAGTCAACCACTTCTCCACGAGGAATTCCGTAAGCTTAACCTTCACATTGTTCCTCGAGGATTCCTTTCCACCTTGGTGGCAAAACCTACCCTTATGGATCAAGTTATAGCTGCCCAGAAGCGTGATAAAGGTATAACCCGACTCCAAGAGAACATTGCTAGCGGACTCGCTAAAAGTTTCTCTATGGATGATCAAGGTGTTGTTTTCTTTGAGAACCGTGTAGTGGTTCCCAAGAACCACCATCTACGGCAGTTAATCCTTAAGGAGGCTCATGAATCTCCTCTCACGATTCATCCCGGTAGTACTAAAATGTATCAGGATCTACGTCAGAGATTCTGGTGGACTAGGATGAAGAGAGAAATCGCTCAATTCATTGCTAACTGCGACATTTGTCGTCGAGTCAAAGCAGAGCATCAACGGCCTGCTGGCACCCTTCAACCTTTAGCTATTCCTGAATGGAAATGGGACAAAGTCGGTATGGACTTCATTACCGGATTTCCCAGGACCAGGAAAGGGAATAATGCTATCTTCGTCGTTCTCGACCGCCTCTCTAAAGTAGCTCATTTCCTGCCTGTTCGCGAGAGTATTACCGCTAGCCAGCTAGCAGATTTGTATATCTCTCGAATAGTATCACTTCATGGTGTACCGTTGGAGATTAACTCAGACCGTGGAAGTCTTTTCACTTCTCGATTTTGGGAAAGTTTCCAGAATGCTATGGGACCTCATCTCTCTTTCAGTACTGCCTTCCATCCCCAGTCAAGTGGTCAAGTGGAACGAGTCAATCAAATTCTGGAAGACATGCTTCGAGCCTCTGTCATTTCTTTCGGTATGGAGTGGGAAAAGTGTCTTCCATTTGCCGAATTCGCTTATAACAATAGTTATCAAGCCAGCTTGGGTAATGCTCCCTTCGAAGTTCTATATGGACGAAGGTGTCGAACACCTCTTAACTGGTCAGAAACCGGGGAAAGACAATTCTTTGGCCCGGATATGATCCAGGAAGCAGAAGAGCAAGTTCGCATCGTTCGTGAGAGATTGAAAACAGCCAGTCTCGCCAAAAGAGCCAATATGATAGTCATCATAAGGCTGTGACTTTTGAAATCGGCGATAAGGCTTACCTTCGGGTTACTCCTCTTAAGGGAACCCATCGCTTCGGTATCAAAGGCAAATTGGCCCCTCGTTTCATCGGTCCTTTTCGCATTCTTGCCAAACGAGGAGAAGTTGCCTACCAATTGGAACTACCTCCGCATCTCTCCACAGTTCATGATGTTTTCCACGTTTCTCAACTCAGGCGTTGCTTCTCGGATCCTATCCGTGCAGTGGACCACGAAACGCTTGATCTCCAGGACAATCTCACATATCGAGAATACCCCGTTCGTATTCTTGATCAAACTGAGCACACCACTCGACGCCACAATATCAAGTTTCTCAAGGTTCAATGGTCTCATCATTCCGAGAGTGAAGCTACTTGGGAAAGGGAGGATCGTCTTCGACTTGAGTACCCCACCCTCTTTCCGGGGGAACCCGAATCTCGGGACGCGATTCTTTTAAGTGGGGGTGAGTTGTCACATCCCTACTTAGCACTTGCATTAGGACCTAGCTAGAGTGTGCATCATGTCTACTTTCAAAGAAACTGGAAATGGGATTAACAGAAACCCCAGCACCCCTCTTCTAACAACTAGGGTTTGATAAAATATTTTCCAATGTACCCAAAATGCCCTTCAAAAATGTTCATCATTTCTGCCTTGGTCTTAAACCTTTGCCAAAAATGGTGCACAATTTTCTAGGACATCAAAGGCCTTTGGATTAAATCATATGTTATTTGAATTTGGGCATTTAAATGCTATAAAATATTTTAAATGCTCAAATAATCATAAACTATAATGTTTCCTACTGTTCATAATATATACAGTAGGTATGACAAGTGTTGTGATGTCGGTGTACTAAGGTAGGGGTACCTCAGTACCCCAACTTGTGCACGGGCAGTTGCAGCTTCCCGCGGCAGGGTTCACCGCGTGCTCGCCGGAGACCTTCCTGCTCCTTTATTAAGCGATTCAAAAACAAAGTATACAAGACAGAAGATCGAGACCCCGGCAAGAGGAGCTTGCCGGGAAGGCCGTACCAGGCTCAAGACTATCTCACCAGCACAAGGCCCTGGCAAGAGGAGCTTGCCAGGAAGACTAGAAGACCCGGCGAGGGCCCGGGGAGCGACGAGCTTCAGAGCCCGGCAAGCTCCCGGGCCCGGCAAGATCAAGGCCCCGGCAAGGTGCTTGCCGGGAAGGCTGCGCTGTGTGCCCGCGCTCCAGCTCACCGGCCCACGCGTCGCCCTGGGGCCTGTCCAGGGACGCGTGGCGGGCGGCTGTGCAGCCTGGGGGACACGGTGGCACTCCACGGTGGTGGATCCATCGCCGTGGCAGACGGAGACGCAAGGGCGGGAGCTTTTGGGGTCGACGGCGACGGGCATTGAATGCCCTTCTCCCCCACTGTCTAAGTAGGTATAGACCACTGTTCTGCACTGTAGCTCCACTGTTCCCGCACCATTACAACTACCACCTCTTTTACATTTTTACCCCTTTCTCCTACGTTGACACCTGTCGGTGACCCCTTGCACTATAAAAGGAGGCCCATGCGCAACGTGGAGGGGGTTCGGAACCTAGATCACTCTCACGCTCGGTGTAGCTGCTTCTTCAAGCTCCCGAGCCCTCCAAATTAATACACAACCAAGCAGGAGTAGGGTTTTACGCGTCTACCGCGGCCCGAACCTGGGTAAAACTGCCCGCGTGCTCGCTACGATCTGCTCTTCGTGCTCCCTCCGCCCTCGTACCGCACAGACAAGGGGCTCCGGTCCCATAGGTGTTCGTGGCGGACAGTTTCCCCCGACATCTTTGGCGCGCCAGGTAGGGGGCGTCGAGGTTGTGCGAACCTGATCCGGCGTTCGCGCGGGCGCATTCTTCATAAACCTCTCCGAATTCGTCAACTTCATCAGCAACCGCTCCATGGCCCCGAAGAAGAAGGCTTCGGAGGTCGGAGGCCCGTCTGCGTCTCACCCGCCGCCACCAGAGCCAACGGTGGGCGGGGGAGACGCCGTCGGAAGAGTGGCCGCCGGCGAGGACACTCACGGCGCCACTAGATCCAAGAATAGAACGGACGACCGAACCTCGGTCTCCGTGGACGCACCGCGTCCCTCCCAGCACACAACGACCCAGCAGCGCCATGTCACGGGAGGTGGCATCCGCTTGCTGGGGCAAGGCCAAACCGGAGGCTCGCGGGACGCCCCGGACCCTCGTCCGGGCACAAGCAAAGCGAAGGCGCCGGCGCGGGACCCCGCTCCTTCTAACGCCGTTAGAAGTCCGAGCGTATCCCGCTCCTCGCACCGCTCGCCTGTGTTCCCCTCCACTCCAGCAAGAGCGCAACTGCTCCTCGACTTCCCTCCAGCGGCAGACAAGGCCGAAGACTGGAGGGCCACCATCCAGAGCCTGATAGCCTTCGCCAACAACGACTCTCCACAGCAGCCGTCGGCCTCGCGGCCGCGGCAAGCTGAGAAGACGAAGGCCGACGGCGACAAGACTGCCGGGGGTGCGGCAAGCGTGCACTCCCCGCCGCAGAAGCAGAAGACGCCGCCCCGCCGGAACAACGCCGACGACGGCTCCACAGCCTCATCGGACCCGCGGGCCCGTCGGGACCAGCGCCAAGTCCTCGACGACCGGCGAGAAGAAGACGCTCGGACAACATTCGAGCGCCACCGAGAAGCTCGGCGACAATCAGACAAGAGAGCTGGGAACACTGTCGACGCGCACGCGCCCGGTGAGCCAGGCGACTTGCCGTACGCGGCAGGCTGCCCTGCGTTCACCCGCGAGCTGCGGCGCGTCCAGTGGCCCAGCATGAAGAATTTTAAGCCCGACGTACTGGAGAAGTACGACGGCAAGACGCACCCCTAGGAATTCCTCAGCGTCTATACCATCGCAGTGCAAGCTGCCGGGGGGCGCGACGAGAAGATCTTGGCGAACTACTTCCCGCTCGTGCTAAAACCGAACGTCCGTTCGTGGCTAATGCACTTGCCGGAAGGTTCCATCTCTTCTTGGGCCGACCTTTGCCACCAGTTTGTTGGCGCCTTCACCGGCGGCCACAAACCCCACGGCCAGGAGAGCGATCTCCACATCTTGGCCCAGAAGGAAGGCGAAACCCTGCGCAAGTACATCCAACGCTTCAGCCGTGTGCATCACAACATCCCTGATGTCCACCCTGCCACGGTTATCAGCGCGTTCCATCAGAACGTGCGTAACCGCCGCATGCGTGAAGAGATGGCGATGACGAAGATTCGGGACGTCAGCGAGCTCTACGCTCTTGCTGACAAGTGCGCACGCACGGAAGAGGGGAGGAGACTCCCCGGGGAGGATGCTGGCGCAGGAGGAAGCGACAGCGACGACGCCGCCCCGGCAAAGAAGAGCCGGCGGCGGAACAACAGAAGGAAGGGCAAAAAAAAGGTGCTTGCCGTCGAGAAGTCCGGCAAGGAGGCCCCCGCCAAGCAAACGCGGGCTGGCGGCTCCGGCAAGGAGCCTGCCCCTGTAGCGGCGGCCGACAAGCCGGGAAGCTCCGACAAGCAATACTGTAAGATCCATCGCACCAAGGGTCACGATCTCTCCAACTGCAAGCGCGTCGAATATCTCGTCGAGCAGCAGAAGGCTGAGTACGAGAGGCGCGACAAGGAGAAGGCTCAAGGTGGCGGGGAGGAGACAAGCAAGAAGCGGCCGTTCAACGGCCGGGGAGGACGCCGCGGCAAGGCCAAGCAGCGGCAAGGAGATCGACCTCCCCGGGGCCGCGACAAGGACGAAGAGGACGACGATGAAGACATGGAGGACGAGGATAACAGCGAGCAGGAGTTCCAGAAGGCCACGGAGGTCCTATGCGTCGACGGTGGCGCCTCTCTGTACACCTCCCACCGCCAACTCAAGCAGTGGGTGCGTGAGGTGAATGCAGCGGAGCCGCCCGTGGAGTCGCGCAGGCTCCTCAAATGGTCCAGCACGCCCATCGTTTTTGATCTTGAGGATCACCCTGACCGCACCACTGCGGTCGGGTGCTTGCCGATGCTGGTTTCTCCCACCATCCGCAACCTCAAGGTCACCAAAATGTTAGTTGACGGCGGGGCCGGGCTGAACTTGATCTCCTCTGCTGTGATTAAGAAACTCCAGATTCCAGATGGCGAGCTCGAAGAAACCGGTTCATTCCAAGGAATCAACCCGGGAAGGAGCAAGCCCAAGGGAAAGATCACTCTGCCGGTGACCTTTGGCGGGGAACTCAATTTCAGAACTGAGCGCATCACTTTCGACGTTGCTGATATTCCATTGCCCTACAATGGAATACTTGGCCGTCCTGCCCTCGCCAAGTTCATGGCAGCTTCCCATTATGCCTACAACGTACTCAAGATGCCGGGGCCGATACTGTCCACGGCGACAAGAAGGATGCGCTTGTCTGCGCCGACAAGATCTACCGGGATGCGACAGCTGCGGCCGAAAAGGATACTCTTGCCGCTGAAGCTCCCGGGAGGAAGAAGACGAAGACCAAGTCCGGCAAGTGCTCTGGGACCCACTCCGGCAACCGCACCTCTTCGGAGTGCTGCGCTGCCGTCGAGGACGTTCCATCGAGCTCCACCGGCAAGAGTAAGAAAGGAATGGCTGCTCCTCCGGCAACCAAGAAGGTGTCCGCCAAGGAGGACGGCACTGGTGGTACCTTCACCATCAGTGCCACCCTTGACAGCAAATAGGAAAGCGCGCTCGTTGCCTTCCTGCGGGCGAATGTCGATGTGTTTGCCTGGCAACCGTCTGACATCCCCGGTGTTCCCAGGAAGGTAATTGAGCACAAGCTTGCTGTTTGTCCTCATGCGCGGCCCATCAAGCAGAAGGTGAGGAAGCAAGCCGTGGAGCGCCAAGAGTTCATCAACGAAGAAATCAAGAAGCTAGAGGCAGCAGGCCTAGTTAGAGGTGTGATCCATCCGACATGGTTGGCAAATCCAGTCGTCGTGCGCAAGGCCAATGGGAAATGGAGACTGTGTATAGACTTCACCGATGTGAATAAAGCATGTCCCAAGGATCCATTCCCTTTGCCGCGCATTGACCAAATTGTTGACTCCACTGCCGGATGTGAGCTACTCTGCTTTCTTGATGCATACTCAGGCTATCATCAGATTTTCATGGCCAAAGAGGATGAAGAGAAGACCGCATTTATCACTCCATGTGGCACTTATTGCTTCATTCGCATGCCATTTGGATTGAAGAATGCAGGCTCAACCTTTGCAAGAGTGGTATACACTGCTTTCGAGCCACAGATCCACAGAAATGTAGAGGCTTACATGGATGACATCGTGGTGAAGAGCAAGAGCAAGGAAACCCTGATCCAAGATTTAGAGGAGACGTTTCAGAACCTGCGCAGGATTCAGCACAAGTTGAACCCCGAGAAGTGCGTCTTTGGAGTTCCCTCCGGCAAGCTTCTCGGGTTCTTTGTATCACAGAGGGGGATTGAAGCCAACCCCGACAAGATTAAAGCCATTGAGCAGATAGAGGCCCCAAAGCGCGTCAAGGATGTCAGGAGGCTTGCAGGATGTGTGGCTGCCCTCAGTAGGTTCATTTCAAAGTCTGCAGAACGCGCCCTACCCTTCTTCAAAATCTTGAAGAAGGCAGGTCCCATGAAGTGGACTCCGGAAGCGGAGGCGGCGCTGCAGGATTTGAAACGGTACCTGTCCTCCACTCCAATACTTGTCGCACCTAGACCACAGGAAAAGTTGTTGCTATACCTAGCAGCAACCAACCAGGTGGTTAGTGCTGCGTTAGTAGCGGAGAGGGAGTCCGACGAGGAGTCAGCACCACCGGCAAGCGAATCCAGCGACAAGCAGGGGGCTACTCCGGCAAGCTCTGGCCCCGACAAGGAAGACTCTGCACAGGAACAGGATGAGGTGCGGAAGAAGATGGTGCAGCGCCCAGTGTATTTTGTAAGTTCCCTTCTTCAGGGGGCTAGGTCAAGATACTCTGGTGTGCAAAAGTTGCTTTTCGGCCTTCTCATGGCCTCGAGAAAGCTGCGCCATTACTTCCAAGCCCATGAGATAACAGTGGTCACTCGCTTTCCGCTGAAGAGGATATTGCACAACCCCGAAGCGACAGGCAGGATCGTTGAGTGGGCACTGGAGCTGTCAAGCTTTGGACTCAAGTTTGAAAGCACTTCAACCATACAGAGTCGAGCTTTGGCAGAGTTCATAGCTGAGTGGACCCCAACGCCCGATGAAGAAGTTCAAGAAACAAGTGTACCCGTACGAGAAGCGACAAGTGAATGGGTAATGTATTTTGATGGTGCCTTCTCGCTGCAGGGCGCCGGTGCTGGCGTGGTTATCATCGCGCCCACCGGAGAGCACCTCAAATATGTTATCCAGATGCACTTTCCCAGGGAGCAAGCGACAAACAACACTGCTGAATATGAAGGCTTGCTTGCCGGCCTCAGGATTGCGGCCGAACTTGGGATCAGGAAGCTGATTGTGCGGGGAGATTCTCAGTTGGTGGTCCGACAAGTTAACAAGAGCTATCAGAGCCCTTTGATGGAAGCTTATGTCGATGAGGTAAGGAAGCTTGAGGAGCACTTTGAAGGTCTGCAGATGGAGCACGTTCCGAGAGCTCAAAATGAAATTGCAGATGGCCTTTCAAAGTGTGCTTCGATGAAGTTACCTGTGGAACCAGGGACCTTCTTGCTCAAGCTGACTCAACCATCCGTCACGCCATCAATTGGGCAGTCCAAGAAGAGAAAGTTGGTCTCCGGCGACTACTTGCCGGCGGATCTTCCTGAAACCACCGCCAAGGTCCCCAAGATCAACAACCACAACGCTGAGGAACAGTTTGCTCCTGCAGATCCTCGGGTCTATACAGTTGAAGCAAACGTTCCCGACAAGCCTCGCCCCGGCGAGCTTGCCGGGGGACCTTCAGCTCCGGCAGAACCAGAGGTCCTCGCCGTAGAAGCTGAGGTTCCCGCAGCGGCCCTCGAGCCTTTAGTCCTTGCCGCCGAGCCCCAAGCTCCGGCATGGGCGCAGCAGATCGTCCGTTTCCTTCAAATTGGAGAACTTCCCGACGACCCGGAAGAAATAGAGAAGATAACCAGGCGGTCGAGTATGTACCAGTTCGTGGATAACGAGCTGTACAGAAGAAGACTCAATGGTGTCAGACTGAAGTGCATCTCCAGGGAAGATGGACAGAAGCTGTTGGCGGAAATACACGGAGGCATATGCGGCCACCACATTGGCGCAAGGGCGCTTGCCGGGAAAGCTTTCCGGCAAGGGTTCTTTTGGCAAGAAGCCCTCCAAGATGCAACTGCACTAGTAACCAAGTGTGAAGCGTGCCAGTTCCATGCGAAGCAGATTCATCAGCCAGCTCAAGCTCTCCAAACCATCCCTTTGTCCTGGCCCTTCTCGGTCTGGGGGCTCGATATCCTCGGCCCTTTCCCCCGTGCTGTCGGGGGCTTTGAGTACTTGTACGTTGCAATCGACAAGTTCACAAAGTGGCCAGAAGTGGAGCCGGTGAGAAAGGTGACAGCACAGTCAGCAGTCAGGTTCTTCAGGTCAATTGTTTGCCGTTTCGGGGTCCCTAACAGGATCATCACCGACAACGGTACACAATTCACTAGTCGCACCTTCATGCAGTACGTCCAAGACCTTGGCGCCAAGGTCTGTTTCGCTTCTGTTGCTCACCCGAGGAGCAACGGTCAAGCGGAAAGGGCAAATGCTGAAGTGCTGCGCGGACTCAAGACAAGGACCTTTGACAGGCTGCGCAAGTGCGGAAGAAATTGGATAGAGGAGCTACCGGCGGCTCTTTGGTCAATCAGAACGACACCAAGTCGAGCCACCGGACAGACACCCTTTGCTCTAGTCTATGGAGCAGAGGCAGTTCTCCCCACGGAACTCGTATACGGATCTCCTCGAGTGCTCGCCTATGATGAGCTCGAGCAAGAGCAACTGCGGCAAGATGACGCATTGCTCCTCGAGGAGGGACGTCTCCAGGCTGCTGTACGAGCTGCTCGATACCAGCAAGCCTTGCGTCGCTACCATAGCCGCAAGGTCAAGGCCAGGAGTCTCGAGGAAGGCGACCTTGTTCTTCGGCGTGTTCAGTCCGCCAAGAATTCCAACAAGTTGACGCCGAAGTGGGAAGGCCCTTATCGGGTGAGACAAGTCACGAGGCCCGGCGCTGTCCGCCTCGAGACCGAAGAAGGCTTACCGGTGAGCAACTCCTGGAACATAGAGCATCTTCGTAAGTTTCACCCATAAGGCGCGGTTGCCGTGATCCGCTCCGGCAACCACCTTTTGTACAAGCTTTGCCGCTGTTGCATGTAACCCTTTGTACAAAGCCGGGCGCAGACCCCTTGCATCAGTAAAGATTTGGTGTTTTGCGCTATTTGCCTTTTCCATGCTTTTCTTTGCTATTTGCATCTGTTATTTGGCAACTTGTGCGATACACACATCCGGTAAGCATTAGCACGCCGAAAGGCCATATACTTGTTTCCCTCTCCCTTTTCTTTCCTCTTAAGCAGAAGGAACGTTCCTCGCGCACAAGTTTGCCGGGGGGGGAAGGAGATCGAGGAGGAACCAAGTGCTGTTCAAGAAAGAGAAGCCTTACCGGGAAGCAAGCAATACATGAAAGCTAAGTTGTTAGAATTTGACCAGTTCAAATTTTAAATTTTAGTTGTCTTCCTTGAACAATCACACTTTGTATGGAAAACCTGTGCGCGGAGGAACCTACCCGTAGCTTGCCGCACCCTTATCTTGCTTCCGAGTTTGCTCAACGATCTAAGTGAGCTGCGACAAGTGTCGCGCCCTTGCTTCGTTTCCGAGTACGCTCAGCAAGCTAAGTGCGTTGCGACTAGCCGCGGCGAGGTTGCTTGCCGGTAAGACCTTAGCCAGCAGGCTGCTTAGAGTCCAGCACTCAGCGCTCGCGGCAAAGGCCCCTTGCCGGCAAGCTCCCCGGGAGCGTAGGGTGAAAAACATACAAAGTCAAGGGTTGGAACAAGGAAAATAACATTGCACTGATTGATCAAAATAAGATAAATATCTTACAAAGGATAACTTGTCACAATGGACTAATGAGTTCATGGCATTATGTGCAGCAACAAAGATAAAGATAAAGATAATGGAGGCCTAATCTACGCGGTCGCCCTCCTTCCTGGAAATCTTAGCCACCTTGGCGATGATGTGGGCGACCTGCTCCTTCAGGGCCTCCGTGTTCGCATCAGCCGGCAAGCTGCGAAGAACGTTGGTGAGATTGATCCCCGGGTTGCGGTACACGATCTTCGTCAGCACCCGCTCCAGAGTTCCCGCGCAGAGCAGGCGCGACTCCTCGGCCAGCTGCGCGGGGATTTGGTTCCGGAGACCTGCAAGGGCCGGCGCGATCCCTCTGAAGAAGAGGCTGAGCTTGGCGCTGTGCGGGAGATCCGGATCCGGGGAGTAGATGAGATGTTCGACCTTCAGCGCCAGCAGCTCCTGGTCAATGTTGGACGCAGAAGATACCAAGTCTTCAGTCCATACCTCAATGGTATGGCGGAAGAGCTCGGATGCTTTGTTGACGCTGTCCACCAAGGTCCGCTCCTTGCGGAGTTCCTCCTTCAGCTTGGTCTCCTGAGCCCGGGCAGCGTCGAGCGAATCCTTCAGAGTAGTGATCTTCAACTCCAAGTCCTCGATGGAGTCCTTGGCGGCCTTCAACTCGTCGCCCCTCTTAGAAAGGCTCACCTGGAGCTCTGAATTTGTGTGGGCGTCCTTCTCGCACTCCGTGATGAGCGCGGCAACCTTCTCCGCGCTCACCTTCAGCGCCTTCTCCAGCTGCACGACCTTGGCGGCAAGCTCCTTCTTGGCGTTTTCCGCGGCAACCGCGGCGGCTTTCGCCTCTTTCAATTCCCCGCCAAGGGCCGTCTCGCGAGCGGCAAGGTCCTCCTCATGGGAGTCGAGCTCGACCTTCCGCTGCGCGAGCTCTCCTTCTCGCCGGGACAGCTCCACCCCGGCGAGCCGTTGCTGTTCCTCAGCTTCGGCCTTCTCCAGCACCCATTCTTGGTACTCGCCGGCGAGACGCTCGCGCTCCTCCGCCACCTCGCGGAGGGCCGCCTGGTTGGCGGCGCTGAGCTCTGCCGCGCGCTTCTCCATCTCTGCGGCGGCCTTGGCGGCAAGGGCTTCCCGGGAGGCAAGCTTCGCCTGCCTGGCCCGGTAAAGGGCCAGGAGTTGGTGGAGCAGCTTCTCCTCCTCGGGCCCTTCGCTCCCGCCGGGCGCCTCGATGATCTTCAGACCTGCGGAGGCGAGGACTTCTCCGTCAAACGCCTCGCCCTCCGCGGGAGCTCGCGATGAAGACCCCCAAGGCATCTGGATGAAGACGCCGTTGGGGGCCTCAAGGTAGTAGCCTTGCTCCTTGCCGGCGGAGGGGTCGGCGGCCGGCGCAGCACTCGATGCTCCCGCCGCCTCCGAGTCGGCGGTGCGGTCGCCGTCCCCCTCCCCGGCCGCTGCGTCCGCAGCCGGAGCGGTCTCCTGCGCGGTCGGCTCGGCGGCTCTCGCCGCGTCCTCAACGACAGGGACGTCGCCGCCGCCGCCCTGCGCGCCCTCCTCGTCCTCGATGTTGATGACCTCCGTCTCCATCGGTTCGGGAGGAGGAGGATCTAAAAAGAAAAAGAAGAAAAAGAAGTTCAAGTTCAAGCAAATATCCAAAAAGAGACGAAGCCAAGAAGACAAACTATAAGACATACCTTGGCGGACGTCCTCAGCGGCGGGCTCCCTCGCCGGGGAGCTCGGCCTTGGCGGAGTGGCCGCCCTCGCCGGGCTGTTCGCCCTTGGCGGGGTACTCTGCCTTGGCGGAGTACCCGCCCTTGGCGGAGCACTCTCCCTTGCCGGAGAGTTCTGCCTTGGCGGGGACGGCGGGGCCTGCGGCTCCTCGACAACGGTCTCCGGGCGCTCTTCCCGCTGTGGCTCCACCTCTGCACAAATCAAGATAAGAAACGTCAAGATGATGAAAGAAGACGAAATCCTCAGGCGTACCCCGACAAGCGAAAGAATAGACCCCAGACTTACGCTGGGGGCTGCGCTGGGGGCTGCTCCTCGGGGCAGCGCTCGGGTCCGCCAGGCTCGGCTCCGGCACACCTCCTGTTGCCGCGGCGGCTGAGTCTTCCGCGGCCTCGACCACAGGCGCCTTGGCCTTCTTCGCCGCGCGCTGAACCAAAGTCCTGAAATCAAAGCAGCAAACAAAGTCAGCATCAACAATAATCAAGACAAAACTCGAGAAGGTGTAAGGTCCTAGATCCTTACTCCTGGTCCTCCTCGTCGTCCTCGCTCAGGGCGGAGAAATCGTACTCCACCGTGGGCGCGTCGGCGCGAGGAGCGGAAGATGAAGATTCCCTCGGGCGCTTGGCGGTCCCGGGGGCTGGGGGCTGCGAAGACCCAGCCCCTGTGGTAGCCGGAGCCCGGGGAGCGGGCGGAGCCGCTGCTCCGCTCCGAGAAGACCCCTGTCGGCTCGGCGCCGGCCTGCGAGGCGCCTCCGTCGTAGCCCGCGCGCGGGCCGCCTCTGCTGTGGCTGGTGCGCCGGTCGCCCTTGGCGCAGCTTGGCTCCCCCGGGAAGCTGCCCGGCGAGCTGGTTGTTGCCGGGGCGCTTGCGCCCTCTCTCCCGTCGCCGTCTTGCGGAGACGCTTCGGTGGAGACTGCCTTGGGCTTGCCGGGGGCGGGGAGCTCTCCGACGAGGAGAGGTCATCGGCGTAGAGCTCCGTAGATCCGCCGGAGTCCTCGGCCTCCTCCTCCTCCTCTTCCCCGGCCGGCTCGCTGGGCCCAGCGCCCTGCGCTGCGGCCTCTTTTCCCTTGGCACCTCCGCTCCCTCCGGCGCCTCCGCTCCTCGCGGCGCCCCTGTTCCCTCCGGCGGCACCCTCCATTGCCGCGGCCTCGGCCACGATCCCGTGGATCCCGGAGTGCCTCAGCGAGGGGACCCCGGCAAGCGCGTCGGGAGGGAGCTGCAGCAGTCTGCGGATCTCCGCCTCCTCCGCCTGGCTGGACGCATCCGCAGCCTCCGCCTCAGCAGGCGTGTACCCGAAGTCTCCTGCCGCTGCGGCTGCAGCGGCCTCTTCAGCCCGAGAAGCCATATAGGCGATCTCCTGGTCGGTGGTGTCCCGCGTGTGCTCCTTGACGTCGTTCTTGTTCTTCGCCACCTCCACGAGGTTGTCGTAGAAGTTGAGGAACGTCGATGGGCTTGGGCGCAATCCACGTGCGGTCCACGCCGTGCGAATCGCATGCGGGCATCATGGCGAGGAGATGATCCCGGACGGTGCTGTTGCAGAGCGGCACCACCCCCCGGGGAGCTCGAAACCACTCAGGGTGTGCCGGGTCATACTTGAAGAGTTCCCGGACCATCCCCCTCAGCTCGAGCGTCGTGAAGTTGAAGTTGAGCCCGGGGCGCAGCCTCATTATGTCCGCCGGGCCGCCGTACTCCCAGGCCGGCGTCTTCCTGTCTTGGAGAGGGGCGATGCGGCGGCGAAGGAAATCTGCGCCCACCTCAGCAATGGACAGCTGCGCCACCCGAAGACGAAGAATCCGGACGAGGGCGATGTCGAGCTTGATGTCGTCCGAGTCTAGCTCGCTCCAGTCTCTGCCGCGCACGATGGGCGTTGTGCGCGGCGCGGTGAAAGCTTGCGGCTGGTCTTCGACAACCCAGCACCACTCCGCGCGCCACTCCTCCCACTTGCCGCGGAGCTCTCCCGGCAAGTAGGACCCCTTCTTGTTCAGACGGAAGACCCAAGAAATTCCTCCGGAGAGTGGGGCGTCGGCCTCTGCTCTGGGGGTGAAGAAGTGCCTAAAAAGCGCTACATTTGGGTGTATTCCTATGAAGTTTTCGCACATATGTGCGAAAACCGCCATGGTGAGGATGGCGTTGGGGGTGAAGTCAAGGAGATGGAGGCCGTAGGTATGCATGACGTCGCAGAAGAAATTCGAGAAAGGAGGACACAGACCGCAGTGAAAGAAAGCTGCGAAGAAATAGTACCCGCCGGGGTAGCTGTCCTTGGCGGCGGCCGGATACGCTCGCGTGCGGGGGTGCGCCTTGGTTTCCTTGGACCAGAACAAGTAGTACTTGTTCCAGAGCTCCCGCGCACCGAGCCTCGGCGGGAAGACGAGATGCTGCTTCCGATACGCGGCGAGCTTCGCCGCTTGCTCCGATTTCTCCCTCTTGGACTTCTCCGCCTTCGCCTTGTCGGTCTTTGGGGCCATGGCGGACGCGGCGGAAGGAGGGGGACGAAAAGCTCGGCGGCAGCGGAGGTGTGGAGGCAGAGCGCAAGAGAGATCTCTGGAGGAGGAAGAAGACGATGCAATGAAAGCGCAAGGGGGGGGGGAACCGCGCCCGCTTCCTCTGCTTTTATGGGGGAGTGGGGGGCGTTTCGCCCTTTCCATTAAGAGATCGTGGGCACGTCCCATCCCACGACGCCGCAATCGACGCGTGCCGTTACGGGGGGATGCGGCGGATACGGAAGTGGATTCGGCGCGCCGCGGGCCGCGGGTGCCCGTGCACTGTTTTGGGCCTGGCCCAACAGCGCTCGGCACCGTGTGTGGCCCAGGCCCGGGGGCTCCTGTCGGTGTACTAAGGTAGGGGTACCTCAGTACCCCAACTTGTGCACGGGCAGTTGCAGCTTCCCGCGGCAGGGTTCACCGCGTGCTCGCCGGAGACCTTCCTGCTCCTTTATTAATCCATTCAAAAAAAAAGTATACAAGACAGATGATCGAGACCCCGGCAAGAGGAGCTTGCCGGGAAGGCCGTACCAGGCTCAAGACTATCTCACCAGCACAAGGCCCTGGCAAGAGGAGCTTGCCAGGAAGACTAGAAGACCCGGCGAGGGCCCGGGGAGCGACGAGCTTCAGAGCCCGGCAAGCTCCCGGGCCCGGCAAGATCAAGGCCCCGGCAAGGTGCTTGCCGGGAAGGCTGCGCTGTGTGCCCGCGCTCCAGCTCACCGGCCCACGCGTCGCCCTGGGGCCTGTCCAGGGACGCGTGGCGGGCGGCTGTGCAGCCTGGGGGACACGGTGGCACTCCACGGTGGTGGATCCATCGCCGTGGCAGACGGAGACGCAAGGGCGGGAGCTTTTGGGGTCGACGGCGACGGGCATTGAATGCCCTTGTCCCCCACTGTCTAAGTAGGTATAGACCACTGTTCTGCACTGTAGCTCCACTGTTCCCGCACCGTTACAACTACCACCTCTTTTACATTTTTACCCCTTTCTCCTACGTTGACACCTATCGGTGACCCCTTGCACTATAAAAGGAGGCCCATGCGCAACGTGGAGGGGGTTCGGAACCTAGATCACTCTCACGCTCGGTGTAGTTGCTTCTTCAAGCTCCCGAGCCCTCCAACTTAATACACAACCAAGCAGGAGTAGGGTTTTACGCGTCTACCGCGGCCCGAACCTGGGTAAAACTGCCCGCGTGCTCGCTACGATCTGCTCTTCGTGCTCCCTCCGCCCTCGTACCGCACAGACAAGGGGCTCCGGTCCCATAGGTGTTCGTGGCGGACAGTTTCCCCCGACATGTGAGTTTTAAAAATGCTCTAGCATTTTATTTAATTGAACAAAGATGCAAAAGAAATGAAACAGAAAAGAAAATAGGAAAAGGAGAGAGTGAGGAAAGCTTACCTGGCGCCCCACCCGGCCCACCTGCCGGCCCAGCCCAGCTGCCGCTCCAGCGAGCTGCTTGGCTCGGCCAGGCAGGCAGGCAGGTGCTCGACGGCGACCGCGCCGCGCGCCACGCAGCTGGCCGCCGCCCTGCTTCATCCCCTCGCCGTCCTGGAGGGATGGATCGATCGTTCACGTCGTCCCCGACCTCGCAGACACCTTCCCCTCTCCCCAGTTCCTCTCCCTCGCTCTCCCCGCGCCATGGCCGACGCCGTCGTGCTCGCACCGTCGTAGAAGCCGCGCCCACTGTCGTCCCTGAGCCCCGCCTTGGTGTCCGTCGTCTCCGCCGTCCTCGATTGCTTCGAACAGGCCGAGCCCCGAGCGCTCGCCCGCCCTGGAGACGCCCTCGACCTCTTCTTCCCCAACTCCGGCCGCGGAGACCCCCCTCGCCGTCCCGCTCAGCTCCGACCACCCCGAGCTCGCTCCGGCGCCTGCTGCAACCCCTGTGAGCCTAGCTTCATCCTCCCCCTCTACGTTGGCTCTCTTTTGCCCTGGAACGCACCGCACGAAGCTCACCCGCACGCACCGCCGCCGTGCTCGCCGCCGGTGATGCTCCGGTGACCATTTGGTCACTGGCACCCGTCCATCACACTCACCGCAGCACGTAGATGCGAGAGGTGCTACGCACGCATCGCCTAGGCCCCTGCAGCCGCCTCTCCACACACGCCCGACGCCGGTCGCCGCCGTCGAGGTTGTTGCCGTCGTCTCCGGCCACCCCAGGTCCGGCGACCACCACCATCCGACGCGCAAGAGCAAGAGCTTTCCAACGCACCCAACCGCAGCTCGAGCCGTGCCCCACAGCCGTTTTCCGAAGCACGCCGCCGCGTTCAGCCTCGCCGGCGTCACGTCGCCGGCGGGATTGACCTGTTTGACCAGGGGGTTGACCACCCCTGGGTCACTGACGTGTGGGCCACCCTTTTACTAACTAGCTAATTGAATTAAGTTTCTGTTAAGTTAATTAGTAATTAGTTTAGTCACTGACCCGTGGGCCCAGGCCCCACTGATAGCCAGTTAGCTCACTAATTAGTTTTATTAGTTAACTATGACACTGACATGCAGGGCCCACATGTCATGTTTGACTGGACCAGCTCCTGTTGACTAGCTGACGTCAGCATGATGTCATGCTGACGCAGTAAAGGTTTTTCTGGGATTTTAGGTTCAAAAATAATTCAGGAAATTCCAGAAAATACCCAAAACTTCTAAAAATCATATAAAATCAACCATAGCTCAGATGGAAAAGATTTATATATGAAAAATGATCAGAAAAATCCAATCTTTCCAATGGCACTGGTTTCATGCATGTTTGAACAAGTTAATTTGCTGTATACATCAAAAACATGATAATGCACTTATTTAAATATTAGTTTGAACTCCAATTTGAATCCTTGATTCAAATAGGTTCAAACCCTTCTGGTTTTAGTTGCATTAGCCAACACACATGCATCTTGCCATGTCATGAGCATGCATCATATTGCTGCATTTGTTTGTTAATGATTGTATCGTCGGTATTCTCTGTGTTAGGTCCTGCTCCTGAGGATACTGTTGCGTATCCAGTTGAAGAGCAGTACCCGACAACTACCTTGTCAGGCAAGCAATCATTGATCATTCCGATACAAACCCAATCTTCTCGCTCCTGCTCCCTTTTACTGCATTAAGGCAACAACGTGTGAACTGCTACTTGCTGCGGTAGTTGAACCCTATCCCTTGCATGACCTGTCATTGCCACAGTAAATAGTTGAAACCCACTAGCATGTGTAGGAGTTGATTGAGCCATGTGATGTGTGATCCACCATGCTATTTGTTTATGTTGCCTGCTATGCTTAGAGTTGTGTCTGGTCTGGTACATCTGGGTGATGGATCAGAGCGAAATGATCATACCGATAAAGAGAGGGAAGTGTGGAACACGCTTGGTAAAGGTATCGATGAAAGGCCATGTAGGAGTACATGGTGGGTTGTTTCATTGGAATCGTCCATAGGACCCGAGATCTGTGTGTGTGATTCAAGTTATAGTTACTACCACACATTGGGCCCTGAAATATGACCCCGCTCGACTTATTGACTGCCCTTGTACTCTGTCCAGGAGTTGCAACTAGTTTCTGGTGTTTGTAGTTTACTGGAGGTCGTGCATAACGCTGACCCTCGGGGTGGGTTGTGATGCGACAGGTACGTGGCACGGTGTACCGGTTGCCCGTTTGGTGACTCGGGAACCCTGTACACATCGTTTGGGGCCGTGAGCGACACCCCGGCCGGATCTCCCCATGGATGGAACCCAAATAGGCGATAAACCTGGACGAGAGGCTTGAGTGGTTGGTTAGGTCGTGGTCTACACCCACGTCGGCTTTCGCTTGAAGTCTGTCGAGCACATGTCGTGTGCAGACGCTAAGTGGTGAAAACATGTGTGAAGAAGTACACCCCTGCAGGGTTACCAAACTATTCGAATAGCCGTTGTTCGCGGTACGGACTACTTGGTTACTCTTACAGTTCATAGACAAGTTGATGGATACTACTAAAAGCCTCAAGATAAGCGTGAGTGCCATGGATGGCCCTTCCGTAGGATGACGGAAGAGGATCCTCGGTAGTGTATTGATGTGGTGAGTAGAGGACTCGTGTTCGTAATAACATCTTGCAGTCTGTTAAGAGTTGTAGTATAGGTTAGCCAAGGTCAAAGCTGGCATTCTGCTATGAACTCCACTACCCCCTTTGATAATGTTGCATGTATGATATGTTCTGTGGTAAGACTTGCTGAGTACCTTTGTACTCATGTTTGCTTAATAACTGTTGCAGAGGAGAACCCTGCCCCTGCTGATGGGTTCTACATAGACGTTGACGTCGACGAGTAGCTTGACACCCAGACGGAGATCTGGAGCTTGTGAAGGGCCTTGTAGATAGTCAGGCTACACCAAGCCTGTTTTATTTTCTAAGTTGTCTGTACTCAGACATGTAGCTTCCGCTTGTGCTTGTATGACTGTATGACTTGAGTGTTGGGTCATGTGACCCCTACCTGTATGGATATGTTATGTATGGCTCTTGGAGCCTTTTAAATAAAGTACTTTGAGTCATAGAGTTCTGTTGTGATGCAATGTTGTATTTGCACATATTGAGCATATTGCGTGTATGATTGAAATGCTTGGTATGTGTGGGATCCGACACCTAGTTATTTTCCTTTGGTAGCCTACCTTACAGGGAAATGCCTCCTAGTGATTCCAATGAGCCTTGGTAGCTTGCTACTGCTCGGATCACGTAGGCTGGCCGGCATGTGTCCTTCTTCGTTCCTGTGTCTGTCCCTTAGGGGAAATGTCACGCGTTCTTCCTTTAAGTCCATGTAGCTTGCTACGACTTGGGTTCATACGTTGATGACCGACACGTTCGTTGCTGGGTCATGGATGCCTGTCTCTGTAATTTAGTGCCACTTTTGGTTTATAACTAGCCATGTCGGCCCGGGTTCTCTGTCATATGGATGCTAGCGACACTGTCATATACGTGTGCCAAAATGCGCAAACGGTCCCGGGCCAGGTAAGGTGGCACCCGTGGGGTTACCGTGCGTGAGGCCGCAAAGTGATATGACGTGTTACAGCTAGATCGGTGTGACTTAGGATCGGGGTCCTGACAACATGACACCCGGTTCAACTGTGGTGGTGGGATGAACCGGCGTCGCCTGACGGGCTTCGTACTATGCTGTTACCTCGGCCTCCCGGCGCTGCCTGGCCTGATCCACCATGTCATGGGCGTTTGCCTCTCCTCCTGCCGGATTATCCTGCCTCGGCGGATCACGTCTCCGTGCACTGCTTGATACGGCCGGATCATCCATTCGTCTAGTACAGCTCCGGCTTGGGCGGGAATTCGAATGAATCCTCTCCCGGCTGTGAGAATAAGCTTGCTGTTGAGTTAACGCCATGTCCAACAACTCCCTGGCCCGTCGTGCCTCTACTGCTATGGGGGACGTTCCTTCAATGGGAAGGGTGGCCAGTCGTCAAGCGGCGGCGACTATGTTATCCAGCGGATTAGAATAATGACCAGGAGGGGTGTGCACTTATTGTGATGGTACAACTTGGCGGGTTGGCCCTACGGCCGGCGGCTGAACCGATGCTCTCGTGCCCGGCGCTCCTCAACGGTTTACCTCTGGCTGGTTACTGGTTCCTGCTCCTGGCGTGCTAAAGAGATTCATTGCCTCATAAACCGGTGGCAAGCGAGACCGTTGCCTCCTCATCATTATCTCATGTGAGGCGGTCTGATCCAACATGAGTCGATAGGCCTGAGCATGTAGCCATCTAGGCTTTCTCAGCAGCCAGATCCAACTTGGCATGTTCAATCCGGCCTTTCACCTGAGCAACCTCCGCATCATGCTGCTCCTTGTTGGCCTGGGCTACCTCTGCCGTCAATAATGCTGTCAAAGTATCAACCAAGATGGATAAAGTGTCAAACGGCGACCGGGGAGGATCTCCAACTCTAGCTCCCATCACATCTGATGTCAACGCCGCTGTTGTTGAGGACTGCTGCATAGTTTGTGATCCAGCCATGAAGACAGCAACCCGGTTTGGCGGATCGAGGGGGTCCGGAATACTGTCACCATCGGAACAACCCTCAGATCGGCCGTCCTGCAGTAGATATAGAGATTCTGTCTCCCCGGAAGAAGATTCATCGCCGGAATAGACAACAGTCTCACCACCAGAGTCCGATCCATCCTCGGTTTGTACTCCATGCACTGCTCCAACGAAGACGTGCTTCACGGCGGGCCGAATCCGGGCAGGTCTCGCACGCTGAGCCGGCTCGACGATGTTGGGGAAGATGTCCGTCTCAGGGCCCGGTTCGCCAATCTTGCCGATGAAGACGTGGATGCCGCCGAAGGGGACCCGGTACCCGTATTCGATCGGATCGGCCTCGGGGCCCCAGCCTGCGTCGTCGATGTAGATCTTGCCGCGACGACCCTTAGTTATCCAGCCCACTGCGTAGCCCTTGAGTCCTTCAAAGCTGCACTTCAAGAACTCGAAACCATCGTGCGATAGCCCCACGGTGGGCGCCAACTGTCGTGGCAAAAGGACTTAGTCGTGAGGCCATCCCTACGGGTTAGCTTAAAGGGGTTAAAGCGGACAAAGGACGCAGGGATTTTTATACTAGTTCGGCCCCTTCGATGAAGGTAAAAACCTATGTCTAGTCTGGTGTGTATTGCTAGGGTTTCGATGACCAGGGAGCGAATCCGCTTTGCCTGTGTCTCGAGGTGTAGTTGTCTCTCTTGAACCGTCGCCGGGTCATCCCTTTATATAAGAGGTGATGCCCGATCCGGTTTACAGAGTCACGAGGCCGTCTCATCAACATGTCCGCCTCGGTCTCTACTCTTTCTATCTTACATCTCACGTTACATAGCATGACGGTTTACAAACCATGGGCCCTAACACTTGGGCTCTAAACCTCTTGGGCTAAAGTCTCTTGCCTTATGTTCTGCTGGGCATCAAAATAATCTTGAAAACATAAACCGGCCCCTCCTGGGCGGTTTATACCTGGTAGTAATATCCCTGACACATATCATGAAAAGTGGATTGCACCACAGCAAAAATGACATGATTGTGCTTCTAAAACATTTTGACATGTGGCATAAAAGACAATCACACCAATAGCTATGAACAAGTCAAATCAGCATCTCATAACAAGTTTCAGCACTTAACAGCCACATGCACTTTTGTAACAGAGATTAGCATGGCAATATGACACCTAACGTGAATGCTACAGCAACCATCATGTAGAGCACTTCACAATGAACTTTTTGACATATCATACACTCCATTTGGATAAACATGCACAAAGTTATCACATCACAAACATGCTATCATAACAAACAGTTTTCAGCAGTTTTAAACATATAGCACTCTTGCAATGATGATTAGGGCATCAAGATGAACGCAAACAAGCATGCCATAGTGGAACAAAATGAAGACCATATCGCAACAAACATTTTGACATATTATATGCTCAAATTGGACCATCACACAAAAATATATCACCATGCAAACATGCACACTTGTTTAGAACTTGCCAGGGACTTAGTGGAAAACAACCTCCGGAGGGGCGGACGTGTCCGGGTCTGGACGGACATGTCCGTCGGTGCAGGACCCTTGGGCCCACCTGGCAGTGACTTGGCGAGGGGAGGGCCTGGACATGTACGGCTCCTCCGGACATGTCCGGTGGTTGCAGCACATCGGGCCCACCGTCAGAGATGGAGCGGAGCGACGCAGAGGCCAGCGCCGGTCGGAGCTGCACGCCGGCGAGCTCGGCACGGCGCCGGGGATGGCAGGGAAGGGCGGAGGAGGCCGGGCTTGGGTCGCGGGGAGCCGGAGCTGGAGAGGAACGGCGAGGGCGTCGCGCATCGGGACCGGCGGCGAGGATCTCCGAGCCCGCGGCGGCGAGGATCTCCCTGCCGAGGTCAGGCCGCGGATCCGGATGGCGGGCGGCGTCCTGAGGAGGCCGGCGACTCCGGAGTTGGAGGCGGCGAGGTCTGGTGTCGGGGAGGCGAGGAGAGATGGAGGCGCGGGTCCTACGGCATGGCGACGAGGAGGCGACGTCGAGAGCTAGCGGCGGGGCGGAGCGGGCGACGCGGAGGCAGACGGGCAGCGGCGCGCGGGCTGCTCGAGGCCTAGATCGGGCCTGCTCGTGGGCCTGGAGGGCCTG
>LR738710.1:68846217-68954328 GCA_902687465.1 Secale cereale
GGGGGGGCGGGGGGGGGGGGGGGGGGGGAGCTGGCAGGGCGACGAGGACCCACGGCTCGGCTGCGGGAGCCGGCTGGCTGGTCTTCGTGCCGTCCGATCTGGCCGCGACGGCCGAGATCGCGGCTCGGGAACCAACTGATGGCTCGGGGAAGCTGGCGGCGCAGATAGGCTCGGGTGGCGGTGGTGGCTCGTCAGGTGGCAGCGGTGGGATTGGGCACGCACGGAAAACGATGGGGGAGGCAGCTGGGAGGTAGGGGAAGGAGTAGGTTATGCTAGGAATGTCCAAAAATGGACTAGGGGCTGTTTATATAGGGAAGGAGGGCTAGGTTTAGGGATTTGGTGGCTTCTCGGACCCTCCGATCACGATCCGACGGATCCGATCGCGAGGGGGGTTAGGATGGGCTAGCGGGTTGTTGAGAGGGGGTGCTGGGCCAAAAGAGAAGGGGCTTCGACGGTTAACGCGGTTAACCATTGGGGCATCAAACGGACTCCGAATGCGATGAAATTTGACAGGCGACCTACCTATGCTATAATAAGACCACACGCCAAGTTTCATTCCATTCCGAGAACATTTTCTAGCCACTTATAAAATAAGTATTCAGAGATGCCGCGGGCGCGTGCGGGTGTGTCTGAGCTCCGAATGGACAACGAAGAGGACGGGCGGACTCGGACGGATGAAAGTTTTGAAAACATGAGTATGCAATGCACATGATGACAAGGCAAAGATGGGACACACAAGTAGATGACAAGGCAATGATGACGAATAACTGGGTGACACCTGGCGCACCGGTCTCGGGGTGTCACAACACTCCCCTACTAACAAGAGATCTCGTCCCAAGATCTTGGGAACGAGACGGGAGAAAAAAAAGGAAGAACAAAGTTCTTCGAGGACAAAAGAGTGAAACCAAGGAACCTTGAGAGGTTGAGCCACTTCGAAAGAAAGAATAGAATGGAGATGAACGAGAAAGAGAAGCTCCATTACAAAAGAGGAACAAGGAACACACGAGAACCAAGTAGGTTGAATGATAAGAAACAAAAAATTGAAGGAATACAATGGATTTGAAACCACTCTGGTTAAAAGAGATAGAAAGGAATTCAAATGAAGGAATTTGGGTAGCACTCCAGCTGGAAATGGAAGGGATATGACATAACCTCGAGAAGATGGAATAATACTTGGCGAGATGAAACAACACAAATGCCTCCGAATCAAATTAAGAATGAGAATAAAGGAGGTAGAACACCATCTTCTGGCACAAAAGCATTTGAAGGCATCCTTAGAAGGAATGATTGAATGGAGTTGTTTGAGAAATCAACAACAAAAGAATAAGCTTGTTGTGGACTTATAGAAACATCTCAAAGCTTGAGGTGAATTATGCCGCAACCAAAAGATTGAATAGATGAGGTGAAGGAAGAAATGCAAAACTCCACTTCAAAAGAATACGGAGAATTAATTGCATCTCGAGGGCAAGAAGAAGAATGCTTGAGTTTCTCCAACCAGAACTTGAAGAACACTTGACGAATGAATTAACTCATGAAGAACTCCGGTAACGAAGTGGATGATGAGATAGAGTTGAATGATCAAAAGATTATGAATATGGCCTTGCGGTGATTTAGATGGAGGTTACCAACGAGATGGTCGAGAAACTTGAACTCCGAAAAAGACAAGATGAAAGGACATGGGAATATCATTTATTCATCATGAAGAAATTCCGAAGGAAGGATTAATCAACTTGATAAAAAGAATAAGAATTATGTTATGCTTATCCTTCATCAATTAATTTGATGAAAGCAATGGATTCGCATATCACTTATTCGCATTGAAATGATTAAAGAGGGATATATTGCGAACTTGCGAAATCTTCATGAAACACCGGTATGATTGGAATAAAAATGAATGGATTGGTATGAAAACGCCGAAAAAGAACTCTTGAGCGAACCACCGTAAAAAATTTGAAACCTGCTAAAGAAAAGAACGAACCACCGGGAAGAATTAAAATCGAGTGAAGAAAGAGAACAAACCACCGTAAGAAATTGAAATTGAGTGAATACAAGAGAATGAATCGGCGGGAATAATAAGCACTTGGGGAATTTAGATACAAGAGAACGAAGAGATCGCGGACTGATTAAAGAATACTTGAACGAAGCACCGGAAGAATGTGAGAAGAACGAAGAGGCATCAATGAAGAATATTTGGAGGACGAGGTTGAAAACCGAGAACGAAGAAATCTTCTAAAAAGATGGCCTTCGGAGGAACACAATGGAAAGAATTCATGAAATACTCCGGATGGTTAGGAAAATAATTTATGACGAATGGAATAGCTTGAGAGGATAACATGAAGCTAGAACCACGAATCTTCGAGAGGACGGACAAGATTTGGAGGAAATCTCTTCTTCGGTCTCCAGATGACAACGAGGAACACAACCAAAATTATTGAGATACCACGGAAGAATTAAAGGAGGAAAGGTTGAACCAAACATGAAAGAATTGAAAGCGATCTTGGAGAAGGCACATGACTGATGGAATCCATACTTACGTCGCACTTTGAAAAGAATTTGAGAATAGCTCCGGAAAAAATTAGAAGAGTTAGGTAAGATCCTGGGAATAAACCCGTGGGTTATGAGCCCACCGAAGAGAAACACCATTGAAAAGGATTATTCGAGCAAGAAACGATGCGCCAGAACATTTGAAAGACACGAATGAGGTGACAACCCCAAATAAATTAGAACACAGGCAAATCTGCTGAATGTCTTTGGAACACCGGAAGAATTAAATGACGAGAGACGAACGAGAAATTGGAATCACTTGAGTCGAGGAAAAAAATAAGATGAACACCGAGTAATTGAGTAGGATCCATCGGAGCGAAAAAGGAGATGAAGAAGGACGAACTAGACGGGAATTCACCAATTGAAATAATTGAGGAAAGGAAGCAAAGGATTCACACGAGTAGGATGGATACTCTATTAAGGACTCTGGCTCCAAGAAGAAAAAGGGTGGGCGGGTGGGAAAAGAAAGACCACTTCGGAACGGGGAAAACAATGCCGGTTGGAAAGAACTGAGGATTGAAGCAAAAGACGAGGAGGGTCAAAATGACTTGACGAGAGATGCACCAGATGAAAAGAGCAGACATCGCAATGATCGGAAAACTAACCGCAATCCTAAAAAAATTTTGAAGGGGAAGAGGAGTAATTCAAAACACCTACGTCAAGATTCCTCACCAGAGCGACGAAGGGACTGAGGAGTAAAAAGAATTCCTACTCTCCGATAATACTAGACTCTGAAAAAGTTTTGCTAGACTCGACAACGGCCAAACTACGATCAATCAAGGGGGCTCCTATGGTCGGTCAAGGCTATGATACCAACTTGTCAGGCCCAAGATGCGATTCTATCCCGATCACGTGTCACACTCGTGATTGGGGCACAACCGCATTTCGGGTGCTTAGCAAGATGGATATCATTACATCGTACCATTACATAAATACACGAGGATACAACAATTCATACAAGTCACATGAATACAACAACATCAATACAAGTCGGATGCAAACATGAAAGCACAACGACATCCATCTGCTATCTGAGGCTGCCGACCAGGAACCTAGCCCAAGACTGACGAAGAAGAAGAAGAAGAAAGGAACTCCAACAAAAGGTAACATCGCCCTCACGTCAAGTCATTGGAAACCTGCACCTGCAACTGTTGTTGTAGTATTTGTGAGCCACGAGGACTCAGCAATCCCATAACCATGGGTAACAAGACTAGCAAAGCTTAATGGGTAGGAAGAGGTTAAGTGGTGACGTTGCAGCAGCGGCAAAGCATAAGTATGGTGGCTAACTTACGAGTACAAGAATAAGATGAGCATCTACGCAAACAGTGGCAAACAAGTAGTGATCGCTAAAGATCCTAAACTACCTACGAGTCAAACATAACCCCACCGTGTTCTCTTCTCAAAGTGAAAACAGATAGTCACGGTTACTCACGCGGTTGTGTGTTTTCTCTCGGATCCTCTGTCAAGTTTTCTACAACCGGACATTAACAAATTCCAATCTGGCACATAACACGGCTTTCGAAAGATTATAATCCTGCAGGGGTGTCCCATCTTAGCCCATCACAAGCTCTCACGATGAGCATAGATAATAATAATATTACCCCTTATCTTAGGGACAATCCGATCAGGCTCAGAATCCCGGTGCACAAGACATTTCGACAATGGTAAAATAAGTCCAGCAAGACCTCCCGGCGTGCCGACACCCTGATAGTAGCCGCGCGTATCTCGTCTTAGGCCACGACTGGATGGGAGAAGCTACGGGAGCCAGACCTCGAGTTTCCCCGTGGTGGCCCCGCAGCACCCCCGTTTGGGACCAACACCATCAGCACTGCCCCCTGTTATGTAGAAAAAGAATCCTCGGGGACGCGACCCCCTATGCAAATTAATTAATTAATTAAGTTATTATTATGTCGCAAATTAAAACCAATGTTGGGCCTTGCTGGAGGAGTTTTATTCAAAGACGAACAGTCAAGGGGTCCCCATATACCCAACCGCGTTAGGAATGCAAAATCAAGGAACATAACACCGGTTTATCGGCTCCTAAGGTAGCATGAGTGGAACAAAACACCGAGCAAAAGGCCAAGCCTTCCACTCATTGCCAAGTATATATGTGTGTTAATATATATAAGATATATTATGATATTCCAACAACAAGTTCCAACATGGAGCAATCTTCATCTTCACCTGCAACTAACAACGCTATAAGAGGGGCTGAGCAAGCGTGTAACATAGCCAAACAACGGTTTGCTGGGATGGTGTCAAAGGTTAGAGATTTCATGGCAACAAGGAGAGAGGCTGGCAATAGTTAGGTAACGTGATATATAGCGACAACATCGAGACAACTAGCATGGCAATGATAGTAAAGGTATCCAAGGTGATGGTCATCTTGCCTAAGATCCCGCAAGGAAGAAGAACGCGTCCATGAAGAAGACAAAAAAGAAGCCACAAAGACGAACCAAGTGTAGACGAACGAATCCTCACGATCTCAACGGAATATGAACTAGCGAGAAGAAGCACACAACATGGTAAACACACCACTCAAGAACATGACAAGAAGCTCAACCAAGTGTGATGCAAGACAAATCTATTTTATGCAAAACATGTCAAGGGATGATGCATACAAGAACAACACAAAACAACAAGTTTAAATGAGGCCGGTAACAACATATAACAATTCCGGTAAGTCCTCATATGCACATTTCGAAATTGGTCCAGATCTGAAAAAACATTAAGTTAAATTTGTTAAACAGCAATTTAACATGCACCATGATGATCTACTCGAAATTCTAGTCAAGTTACATATAAAATTTATTTAATTCGGAGCTACGGCCTAGAAGATATGAGCAAAACAAGTCAAGCATGTCAAATATGCAAGATGCATCCAAACAACAAGCAAACACACTCCAAACATGTAAACAACATGATATTAAAGCATTCAAAACACACAAGTTTCATATAGGACACGCTCAAAACGGAGCAACGGTTCAACACATACACATGAAACAAGATATAACAACAAGCTGTCCAGAAACAACAACATAGCAACTTTGGAGCAAGGTATATATATGCTACAGCACCCAAACATGATTACAAGAGGCATGGATGTGAAATAGACATGATACTTAACAAGCATGAACTCAGAGCACACCCAAAAAGCCAAAATCTGGGAAGGCAAAAACATCATCACGATGCTGCCTTCGGAGGCACAAAACAACAAGCATATCAACTCTACTAAGTATATAAGGATCATGGACATGTAATAGACATAGCATACATCAAACAACTTCATTGGAACAATTCCATATGAGGCATGGATCAATAACAACAAGCTTCACCAAATTGATCATGCTGATAATAGTCTGACAGGTACATTTATAGCAACTTGAGAGCAAGAAATAAATAAGCTACATCAGGATATATATGCAAACAAGGGCATGGATGGATAGAGCATGACATGGACAACAAGACATGATCATTTGACATACTAAAACATGCAAGGATTTAAGTGGGGCATCAAGCAAACATGGCATCAGGTTTAACAGTTTCATACTTAGCAGTTTTCAACAAGTCTCAGGAAACAACAACAGTGAGTAGGCTACTTTACAAGCTAGTTGCAAACAGCACAAGGCATATCATGAAAAGTGGATTGCACCACAGCAAAAATGACATGATTGTGCTTCTAAAACATATTGACATGTGGCATAAAAGACAATCACACCAATAGCTATGAACAAGTCAAATCAACATCTCATAACAAGTTTCAGCACTTAACAGCCACATATACTTTTGTAACAGAGATTAGCATGCCAATATGACACCTAATGTGAATGCTACAGCAACCATCATGTAGAGCACTTCACAATGAACATTTTGACATATCATACACTCCATTTGGATAAACATGCACAAAGTTATCACATCACAAACATGCTATCATAACAACAGTTTTCAGCAGTTTTAAACATATTGCACTCTTGCAATGATGATTAGGGCATCAAGATGAACGCAAACAAGCATGCCATAGTGGAACAAAATGAAGACCATATCGCAACAAACATTTTGACATATTATATGCTCAAATCGGACCATCACACAAAAAGATATCACCATGCAAACATGCACACTTGTTTAGAACTTGCCAGGGACTTAGTAGAAAACAACCTCCGGAGGGGCGGACGTGTCCGGGTCTGGACGGACATGTCCGTCGGTGCAGGACCCTTGGGCCCACCTGGCAGTGACTCAGCGAGGGGAGGGCCTGGACATGTCCGGCTCCTTCGGACTTGTCCGGCGGTTGCAGCACAACGGGCCCACCGTCAGAGACGGAGCGGAGCGAGGCAGAGGCCAGCGCCAGCCAGAGCTACACGCCGGCGAGCTCGGCGCGGCGCCGGGGACGGCGGGGAAGGGCGGAGGAGGCCGGGCTTGGGCCGCGGGGAGCCGGAGCTGGAGAGGAACGGCGAGGGCGTCGCGCAGCGGGACCGGCGGCGAGGATCTCCCTGCCGAGGTCAGGCCGCGGATCCGGATGGTGAGCGGCGTCTTGAGGAGGCCGGCGACGCCGGAGTTGGAGGCGGTGAGGTCTGGCGTCGGGGAGGTGAGGAGAGTTGGAGTCGCGGGGCCTGCGACACGGCGACGAGGAGGCGATGGCGAGCGCTGGCGGCGGGGCGGAGCGGGCGACGTGGAGGCAGATGGTCGGCGGCGCGCGTGCTGCTCAAGGCCCAGATCGGGCTTGCTCGCGGGCCTAGAGGGCCTGATGCGGGGGGGAGCTGGCAGGGCAACGAGGAGCCACGGCTCGGCTGCGGGAGCCGGCTGGCTGGTCTCCGTGCCGTCCGATCTGGTAGCGGACGGCCGAGATCGTGGCTCGGGAGCCGACTGATGGCTCGGGGAAGCTAGTGGCGCAGATAGGCTCGGGTGGCGGCGGCAGATCGCCAAGTGGCGGCGATGGGATTGGGCAGGCACGGAAAACGATGGGAGAGGTGGCTGGGAGGTAGGGAAGGAGTAGGTTAGGCTAGGAATGTCCAAAAATGGACTAGGGGCTATTTATATAGGGAAGGAGGGCTAGGTTTATGGATTGGGGGCTTCCCGGACCCTCCGATCGCAAGCCGACGGAACCGATCGCGAGGGGGGTTAGGATGGGCTAGCGGGCTGTTGAGAGAGGGTGCTGGGCCAAAAGAGAAGGGGCTTCGACGATTAACGCGGTTAACCGTTGGGGCATCAAACGGACTCCGAATGCGATGAAATTTGACAAGCGGTCTACCTATGCTATAATAAGACCACACGCCAAGTTTCATCCCATTCTGAGAACATTTTCCGGCCACTTATAAAAGAAGTATTCGGAGATGCCACGGGCGCGTGTGGGTGTGTCTGAGCTACGAACGGACAACGGAGAGGACGGGCGGACTCGAACGGATGCAAGTTTTGAAAACATGAGGATGCAACGCACATGATGACAAGGCAAAGATGCGACACGCAAGCAGATGACAAGGCAACGACGACGAATAACTGACTGACACCTGGCGCACCGGTCTTGGGGTGTCACATATGAGCATGAAGAAGCGTGAGTTTCGCAACTTGCGCCAAGGAAATCGTACTGTGGCTCGGTACGTAGATGACTTTAGTACTCTATCTCGCTATGCCCCTGATGATGTGGCCACAGATGCCGCGAAGCAGGAGAAGTTTATGGAAGGGCTGAATGATGAGATGAATATACAGTTTATGGTGGCAACATTCAACAACTACCAGGAGTTGGTAGACAAGGCTCTTATGATTGAAGGGTAGCAGCAACAGATTGAGAGCCACAAGAGAAAGTATGGACAAGGAAAGAATAATTCTGGAGCCCAGCAGAAGCACCGGTTCACCCCGAACTCGGGAGGATACACCCATAACCATGGATGCCACACCCATAATGGAGGGAGTTTTTAATAGAGCTATTGCCAGGCACTGGACCAATATCGAAGAGACCGTACTAGATGCCAGCAAATGATCTAGAGGAGATCAAGAAGCAGATTAAGGAGTTATTGGAGAAAGGTTTCATTCGACGAAGTTCATCACCCTGGGGAGCCCCAGTGCTTTTGGTCAAGAAGAAGGATGGATCTCTAAGGATGGTCGTTGATTATCGGGCACTGGACGAAGTGACGATTAAGAATAAGTATCCACTGCCGATGATCAATGATTTGTTCGACCAACTTCAAGGAGCTAAAGTATTCTCCAAGATCGATCTACGATCAGGATACCACCAGTTGAAGATCCGAGAGAAAGATATACCTAAGACAACCTTCACCACAAGGTATGGGCTATATGAGTACACGGTTATGTCATTTAGATTGACTAACGCTCCTGCCTATTTCATGAGTAGGATGAATAAGGTGTTCATGGATTTCTTGGATAAGTTTGTCTTGGTATTCATTAATGATATTTTGGTGTACTCGAAGAATGAAGAGGAACACGAGGAACATTTGTGTTTGGTTCTTGAGAAGCTCAGAGAACATCAGTTATATGCTAAGTTAAGCAAATGTGAGTTCTGGTTGAAGGAAGTTGGATTCTTAGGACATGTTATATCAGGAGAAGGTATAGCAGTGGATCCTATTAAGGTGCAGGTAGTCACTGAGTGGTTGGCACCCACCTCAATTGGAGAAATCCCTAGTTTTCTTGGACTTGCAGGATATTACAGGAGATTCATAGAGAATTTCTCCAATATTGCAAAGCCTATGACGACATTGTCGAAGAAGGACACAAATTTTCAGTGGACTAAAGAGTGCGAAGAAAGTTTCCAGGAGTTGAAGAAATGTTTGACGACAGCCCCAGTGCTGATCTTGCCAGCTAAGTGCAAGGATTTCCATGTGTGTTGCGACGCTTCACGCTTAGGACTTGGAGGAGTACTCATGCAGGACGGAAGAGTTGTTTCTTATGCATCCCCTCAACTTCGACCGCACGAGTTGAATTATGCTACGCATGATTTGGAGCTAGCAGGTGTGGTGCATGCGCTCAAAACCTGGACACATTTCCTCATTGGAAACCGTTGTGATGTGTACCCGGATCACAAGAGTTTGAAGTACATTTTCACTCAGAAGGAACTGAACCTCAGACAGAGGAGATGGTTGGAGCTCATAAAGGATTATGATATGAAGTTGCACTATCATCCAGGCAAGGCCAATGTCGTTGCAGACGCTTTGAGCCAGAAGAGTTCCGCTAATACCCTAGTAAATGGAGGATTGCCGAAGGAGCTAGCAGAAGATCTTAGGGAGCTTCGTTTGGAGATAGTTCCTAGAGGTTTTGTTGCAGCCATGGAGGTTCAGTCAACATTATTGGGAAAGATATGAGAAGCTCAGAAGGATGACAAAGAGATTGCCGAAATAAAGGAGAAGATGAGTGAAGGAAAATCCAAGGGTTTTTGTGAGGACGAACACGACACCTTGTGGTTTGAGGACCCCAATCTATGTACCCAACAACGCCGAGATCAGGAAGTTGATACTACAGGAAGCACATGATTCGCCATACTCGATACACCCCGGAAACACTAAGATGTATTTGGATCTGAAGGAACGTTTCTGGTGGACGAGAATGAAGAAGGATATTGCCGAGTATGTAGCTGTATGTGATGTATGCCAGAGAGTGAAGGCCGAACATCAGAAACCAGCAGGATTACTGCAACCTATGCCGATACCCGAATGGAAGTGGGATAAGTTTTGCATGGACTTTATCATCGGATTACCCAGGACCCGATCAGGATATGATTCAATCTGGGTAGTAGTGGATCGCTTGACCAAAGTAGCCCACTTTATCCCCGTGAAAACAACCTATACCAATGCGAAGTTGGCCAAGATATACATGACCAGGATCGTATGTCTGCACGGAGTTCTGAGGACCATCGTATCAGATAGAGGAACACAGTTTACATCAATGTTTTGGCATCAGTTGCACCAGACTTTGGGAACCATGCTAGAGTTCAGTACAACTTTTCACCTGCAGACTGAAGGACAGACCGAGAGAGTCAATCAGATTCTGGAGGACATGTTGAGAGCTTGCGCGCTAGATTATGGATCTAGTTGGGATGACAACTTGCCCTACGCAGAGTTTTCGTACAACAACCGTTACCAGGCCAGTTAGAAGATGGCACCGTTCGAAGCACTGTACGGGAGGAGGTGCCGAACGCCATTGATGTGGGATGAAGTCGGAGACCGTCAGTTATTCGGACCAGATCTAATCAAAGAGTCAGAAAAGAAGGTTAAGCTGATTCGAGATAGACTGAGGGTAGCTCAGTCTAGGCAGAAGAGTTATGCAGACTCGAAGCGCAAGGAAGTAGTCTATGAAATTGGAGACAGAACGTACCTGAGAGTGTCACCTCTGCGATGTGTCAAATGTTTCGAAGTTAAGGGAAAGTTAGCTCCGAGATTTGTGGGACCATACCGTGTTTTAGAACGCATGGGAGAGGTTGCCTACAAGTTAGAGTTACCCGAAGGATTGTCAGGAGTTCATGACGTGTTTCACTTTTCCCAACTTAAGAAGTGCCATGCTAAGATGGCCGATATTCCTCTGAGAGACACAGTGCCCCTGGAAGCAATTCAACTAGATAGCGATCTGACTTACGAGGAGAAACCGGTCAAGATCCTCGAGTATGCAAGCAGAGTCACCCGCAGCAAGGTTATCAAGTTTTGCAAAGTTCAGTGGAGTCACCATACCGAAGATGAAGCCACCTGGGAACAAGAGAATGATCTACGCAAGGACCACCCACACCTATTTTCTAGCCAACCCGAATCTAGAGGGCGAGATTCATCTAAAGGGGGGGGGGTAGGTTTGTAACATCCCAAATTTTCAATTGGAATGTTATACATACGTCATCTTGCATATCATATTCATTTTGCATTCGTGTGTTGCGATCCTCGAAATTCTAGGCAACTTAAGGACCCACGGAGAGAGTTGGGGATTTTACCGTTTTCAAATTTGAGTTTTCTCAAATATCGGTACGAGGATCACTCTGGTTTT
Source organism: Secale cereale (assembly GCA_902687465.1). Lineage (NCBI taxonomy): Eukaryota > Viridiplantae > Streptophyta > Magnoliopsida > Poales > Poaceae > Secale > Secale cereale. The sequence continues at coordinate 68,857,738 of LR738710.1, forward strand.
AATTGTTTTTTCTCTCCGAAAATATTTCATAATAAAATATATGAGCGGAGATAATATGACTTCTCCAAATAAAATATTGGAGGAAAATATTAAAATCGATTTTAGTATTTTATTTGGATTTATTTGCAATTTTATTTGCATGGGAAAAATGCGCGTTTTTCAAAATTGCATTTAGGTCCGGAAAAAATGTTCACTTTGTCCTAAATATTATTAGCGGATGGTGAAAATTTATTTCGGACTTTTTCGAGTCCATTTAGTATTTTTTTTTGTTTGTTTTGCTACGTTTGGACTGTTTATATAAAAAAAGAGAACCGCCTTACCGGGCCGTGTCCGACCAAGACACTGCGCCCCAGGGCCCTTTAAAGCCCGAGCCGAGCCGGTCGCCCAGCCCACCTCGCGTCCCGCCGCCTAACCCTAACCCTAGCCGCCGCTGCCGCCACCGTCGGACGCCGCCGGAGCCCCACCGCCCACTGAGGTAGCCGCCGCCGCCGGTTTTTCCCGGGAAACCGATCGGTTTTTTTAGAACCCTAGATCTCATTTTTTCAGTTTAGTTTCGATTTTCTATCGGTTCGGTTAAATAGCGGAAGTTCGTCCGTACGTTCATTTTAACGAATGTTGTTCGCCCGTTAGTCACAGACACCGAACGTTCGTTCGTTAGTCTGTTCATCAGTTTTTCTTTCTCAGGGTTTTTCCGCAATTATTTTCGATCGCGATTTCTGCCCTGATGTTCGTTTTAGTTTTTCTTTTCGCTCGTTAGTCGGAATCAGGCGATTCAAGCGCCTAGATCTTTGTCTCGAAGCCCTCTTTCCATTTAACCAACTTGAACAAGATTTTGGTACTGTAAAAATTTGACTTTAGTTCAATCTAGTAAATGGATCTTGTTTCTTTCGTAGTTTGAGTTTCGTTGCTCCGTTTGATTTGATTCTTTTTGCAAACCGGAGTTCTTCAATTGAACTTTCTGGTTAGATCTTCTTATTTGAGTTTTACCTGTGCATCTTTGCTTGGTTACTTATGTTTGCTATTGTTAGCTTGCGATAGAATTCCCGGAGTGCGAAGCGTGCTAATACGAGTCCCTAGGTTTTGCGAATCGTCAGCAAGGCAAGTAACACTTTGATCATACCCTTTATTATCCAGTTTTATGCATTAGATCAAACTCTCACACATTGCATGAGTAGGATCTATTAACATGTGGGCCTGGGAAGTAGATTGTGGTAGAACCTATTACCAGCATTATTTTCAAACCCCTCGAAGTTACTTCTACGTTATGCTTAGTGTGACATGCAATGCTCGTAGACGTGGTTTGGGTTTGAGAGAATACATGACAGATGTGAGATGTTAATTAAGGGTTCAACTTAAGGTGGCTACTTTAATACACATCTGGGTGGATTGGTTGCACGGCACCTGGAGAATCCAGTGTTGTCCTAGGAAATCCCGGGGTACCGTGTGATTTTTCCTATGGAATGCCACCCAGGCTCAAAGGGATCATAAGACTAGTCATGCTAGAAACTTCCGTGTGCAGCCACAATGCCATTATGGGCTCTGGAATAGTTGAGTATGTTGTGTGAGCTCTTTCAGTGGTGGACTAGCAGATGTAGGGGAAAGTAGGTGTACCGGTCCACCCGGGGTAAAGAGTAAATGCTTCTGAAAGACTGTGTCTCGGTCATCCGTTTCTCAAACACCATGCAGTGCAAGAAATCCAACGGAGGAGGTCGAGTCTTGTGGGGAAAAGTGCGCAAACCTGTGAAGAATGTACAAACTAATCATGATTAGCCGTGTCCCCGGTTATGGACATCTTGAGTATCTGGTACTTGAATTATTGGTTGATCTCATCACTCTAAAACTAATTTGCTGGGTTGTTAGTGACTACTTTAATTGGGATTGAGTTTGAGGAACCTTCTGAATGATGTTTCAACTACCATGATAGATAAAATAAAAGTTATTCCTTTGTTGTAGGGAAAAATTGGCTTTATGCAAAAACTTTAACCTTAGATCCTCCACCAGCCATATATGCATGTAGTGTTAGCCTTTATTCTGGTACTTGCTCTACTGTGTTATCTTGCCAGCATATTCCATGTGCTGACCCGTTTCGGGCTGCAACATGACATGTTGCAGACTTTTCAGAAGAAGAGTAAGGTGCGCTAGGTCATTTGTCATGCACTCAGCTATGCCGTTGGAGTTGATGGACTCACTTATCTTCCAAGCCTTCCACTGTTATCGTGTTAGGTGGCCTTATGCCATATTATTTTGTAATAAGTTCTCTTTTGAGACATTCGATGTAATAAGTGTGTGATTACCACTCTGTTATAAATCCTTCAAGTACTGTGTGTGTCAGCATTACCGATCCAGGGATGACACAAAACACAGAGACTTCGGTCCATTCGGATCGTGGTTGCTATATAAATATCTTATGGAAAAGAAAGATGCTAAACCTAGACTCAATAGGTGGCTTCTTTTGCTACAAGAATTTGATTTACATATTACTGATAGAAAAGGACCTGAGAACCTTGTAGCTGATAACTTGTCTAGGTTAGAAAATATTCTTGATGACCCACTACCTATTGATGATAGCTTTCCTGATGAACAACTAGCTGCAATAACTTTAGGCCCGCGGTTGAATCGAGCGGCTAGCGACCGACCGACCGAGATTTCGCCAAGCGCGCTCGCAACTAGCATCAACCATTTATGTTTGTGTGTGAAAAGGGCGACTGGATGTGTACGTGTGCACCACATAATACATCAGTATGTATAAAAAAATGATACACCATACAAGGTTTAGACCAACTAAAAGAATGAATGGCCTAGACCAGCACATCAACAGATTAACACACATATAGCCAGTGTATTTTGGCCTGCTAACAAAAACGAGATCCAGTTCCTTGTTGTGGCCAATGCACATCGTACCTTGCCCCCTGATAACCCACAAGTGTAGGGGATCAGTTGTAGCCTCTTTCGACAAGTAAGAGTGTCGAACCCAACGAGGAGCTAAAGGTAGAACAAATATACCCTCAAGTTCTATCGACCACCGATACAACTCTACGCACGCTTGATGTTTACTTTACCTAGAACAAGTATGAAACTAGAAGTACTTTGTAGTTTTCGTGGGATAGGTTTGCAAGAATATAAAGAACACGTAAATAAAACTAGGGGCTGTTAAGATAAAGACACAACTAAACTAGTGACAAGAATGTGGAAAAGTGGTGGTAGGAGTTGCGAAATTGCCCCTAAGCAATTGACTACGTTACTAGACCAATAGCAAGTTTTATGTGGGAGAGGCCACTGCCAGCATGTCATCCCTTACTTGGAAATCTATGCACTTATGATTGGAACTATTAGCAAGCATCCGCAACTACTAACGTTCATTAAGGTAAAACCCAACCATAGCATTACAATATATTGGTCCCCCTTCAATCCCGTATGCATCAATTTCTACGCTAGGTTGAAGCTTCTGTCACTCTTGCCCTCCAATACGTAGTTCTATCAACATACAACTAACCCTATGGTGTGATCCACGCGCGCGCTCATATGATGGGCACCAAAGGGCAGCAACATAACCACAAGCAATTTAAATGAATCATAGCAATTCACCAATCACCGATAGGACAACGATAATCTACTCAGACATCATAGGATGGCAACACATCATTGGATAATAATATGAAGCATAAAGCACCATGTTCAAGTAGAGGGTACATCGGGTTGCAGGAGAGTGGACCTCTGTAGATAGATGGGGGAAGGTGATGGAGATGTTGGTGAAGATGACAGAGGTGTTGGTGTAGATCGCCGTCACACGATGATGGCCTCGGTGGCACTACGGTGCCACCGGAAGCGAGGGGGGAGAGCCCCCTCCTCCTTCTTCTTCTTCCTTGACCTTCTCCCTAGGTGGGAGAAGTGTTTCCCCTCTGGTCCATGGCCTCCATGGCGCGGAGGAGCGAGAGCCCCTCCGAGATTGGATCTGTTTCTCTGTCTCTCTCTGTTTCTGCGTTCCCAGATTCTGGCCTTCCACCGTTTCTTAAATCCCCGGAGATCCGTAACTCCGATTGGGATGATTCTTTGACACAATTTTTATCTGGATATTAGCTTTCTTGCGGCGAAACAAGGGCGTCAACCGCCTTACGATGTGGCCTCGAGGGCCCAGGGCGCACCCCCTGCCTCGTGGCCCACCCGGGCATCATCTCATGTCGGTTCCGCTTCCCAAAATTCACATATATTCCCAAAAAAATCTCCGTCCGTTTTTATTCCGTTTGGACTCAGTTTGATATGGATTTTCTATGAAACAAAAAACATGCAACAAACACGAACTGGCACTGGGCACTGGATCAATATGTTAGTCCCAAAAAATAGTATAAAAAGATGCCAAAAGTATATGAAAGTTGTAGAATATTGGCATGGAACAATAAAAAATTATAGATACGACGGAGACGTATCAGCATCCCCAAGCTTAATTCCTGCTCGTCATCGAGTATGTAAATGATAAGAAAGATAATTTTTGATGTGGAATGCTAACTAGCATAATCTTGATCATGTAATCTAATCATGGCATGAATACTAAGACATGAGTGATTCAAATCAATAGTCTATCATTTGACATTAGGACAATAATACTTCAAGCATACTAATAAATCAATCATGTCTTTTCAAAATAACATGGCCAAAGAAAGTTATCCCTACAAAATCATATGGTCTGGCTATGCTCCATCTTCACCACACAAAGTATTTAAATCATGCACAACCCCGGTTTTAGCCAAGCAATTGTTTCATACTTTAATATTCTCAAACTTTTTCAACTTTCACGCAATACATGAGCGTGAGCCATGGACATAGCACTATGGGTGGAATAGAAGGTGGTGATAGACAAACGGTGGGAGAAAGTCTCACATCAACTAGGCCAATCAATGGACTAGGAGATGTCCATCAATCGATATCAATGTGAGTGAGTAGGGATTGCCATGTAACTGATGCACTAGAGCTATAAGTGTATGAAAGCTCAAAAGAAAACTAGTGGGTGTGCATCAACTTGCTTGCTCATGAAGACCTAGGGCATTTGAGGAAGCCCATCGTTGGAATATACAAGCCAAGTTCTATAACGAAAAATTCTGACTAGTATATGGAAGTGACAAAACAAGAGACTCTCTATTATGAAGATCATGGTGCTACTTTGAAGCACAAGTGTGGAAAAGGATATTGGCATTGTCCCTTCTCTCCTTTCTCTCATATTTTTTGTTTTTTTGGTTTTTTTTGGAGGGGCTTTCTCTTTTTTTTAGCCCCTCTATATTTTTTAGGCCATATTTTTTTATTTGGCCTTTCCTCACATGGGACAATGCTCTAATAATGAAGATCATCACACTTTTATTTACTTACAACTTAAAGATTACAACTTGAAGCTAGAACAAAATATGACTCTATGTGAATGCCTCCGGCTGTGTACCGGGATGTGCAATGATCTAGCATTGCAATGACATCAAAAAACGGACAAGCCATGGAAACATCATGCTAGCTATCTTACGATCATGCAAGGCAATATGACAATGATGGTGTGTGTCAAAATAAACGGAATGGTGGAGTTACATGGCAATATATCTCAGAATGGCTATGGTAATGCCATAATAGGTAGGTATGTTGGCTGTTTTGAGGTAGGTATATGGTGGGTGTATGGTACCGGCGAAAGTTGCGCGGTACAAGAGAGGCTAGCAATGGTGGAAGGGTGAGAGTGCGTATAATCCATGGACTCAACATTAGTCATAAAGAACTCACATACTTATTGCAAAAAATTATTAGCCATCGAAACCAAGTACTACACGCATGCTCCTAGGGGGGAGGTTGGTAGGAGTGAACCATCGCGCGCCCTCGACCTCCACACAAAGGATGACACTCAATAAATAAATCATGCTCCAACTTTGTCACATAACGGTTCACCATACGTGCATGCTACGAGAATCACAAACCTCAACACAAGTATTTCTACAATCCACAACTACCCACTAGCATGACTCTAATGTCACCATCTTTATATCGCAAAACTATTGCAAGGAATCAAACATATCATATTGAGCGATCTACAAGTTTATGTAGGATTTTATGACTAACCATGTGAATGACCCATTGCTGTCAGCTCTCTAAATAGATATAAGTGAAGCAAGAGAGTTTTAATTCTTTCTACAAAAGTTATGCCCACGCTCTAACAATTATAAGTGAAGCAAAAGAGCATTCTACAAATGGCGGTTTTCTATGTGAAGAGAAACAGGCAATCCAAACTTCAAATGATGTAAGTGAAGCACATGAAGTATTCTATAAATCCGTACTCAAAGATATAAGTGAATTGCAAAGAGCATTCCATAAATCAACCAAGGACTATCTCATACCAGCATGGTGCATAAAAGAACAGGTGAAAACTAAATGCAAAAGACACTCCAAGATCTGCACATATCACATGAATGAAACGAATCTGAAAACATACTGATACTTGTTGAAGAAAGAGGGGATGCCTTCCGGGGCATCCCCAAGCTTAGACGCTTGAGTCTCCTTGAATATTTACTTGGGGTGCCTTGGGCAACCCCAAGCTTGAGCTCTTGCCTCTCCTTCTTCTCCTCACATCGAGACCTCCTTGATCTTCGAACACTTCATCCACACAAAACTTCAACAGAAAATTCGATAAGATCCGTTAGTATAATAAAGCAACTCATTACTCTAAGTACCATTGCAAACCAATTCATATTTGGTTTTGCATTGTAGCTACTGTAATATAACTTTACCATGGCTTAATCCACTGATAGAAATTGATAGTTTCATCAAAACAAGCAAACTATGCATCAAAAATAGAATCTTTCTAAAACAGAACAGTCTGTAATAATCTGAACATTCACCATACTTTTGATACTTGAAAAATTCTGCCAAAATTAGTAAAAATCAATTTTTTTATAGAAAGACAGTGCAAAAAGTTTCAGAACAATTTGACGTTCCAGCAAAAAATGTAAAATCGCGCACTACAGCCAAAGTTTCTGTCCTACACCGCACAAACCAACAAGCATTGTAAACATCCTGAAGGCAAACCTTGGCGCATTATTTTTATAATACAATGGAATTGTACAAGGGGATAATTATTTTTGTTGAAAATTTTCTGTAATTAAGATTCACAAAGTATTCATGGGCATGAACAAAGTTCAAGGACGTCCCCCACTTTCACAATGCTCGTTTATATCACTTTCACTTTTCTTTTTTTGAAAAGTTTTGGGTTCCCCTCTTTATTTTTTGTTTTTAAACTTTATAAAAGCACACAACAGAAATAAATGACTCTCTAAAACTTCTGGGTTGTCTCCCTGGCAGCGCTTTCTTTAAAGCCATTAAGCTAGGCATATAGTGCTCAAGTGATGGATCCACCTGGATCCCAAGGTATATCAAAGCCAATTTTAATTAACCATGATTTGGCATTTAGTAGTGAGCACAAAATGATATATATCATACAACAACGAAGTCTAACTCTCTTCCTATGCATCGGCATGTCATAAAAGAACAATTCATGCACATCAAGTAAAGTCCAATGCATAGTATAAGCAGTTTCTTGCAAGTTTATCGTGTTGGAAACATAGAGAGGCGGAGATGTAGTTCCTCTCTCATAATAATTGCAAGTAGGAGCAGCAAGCACATGCATATTATATTCATCAAAATCATCATGTGTAACGGAAAAAGGCAACCCATCAATATAATCCTTAATAAGTGCAAACTTCTCCGATATAGTGTAGTTTGGAGAATTCAAAAAGATAATAGGACTATCATGTGTGGGTGCAATAGCAACTATCTCATGTTTAACATAAGGAACTATAGCAAGTTCATCTCCATACGCATAATTCATATTGGCATCTTGGCCACAAGCATAACAAGCATCATCAAAAAGGGATATTTCAAAAGAATCAATGGGATCATGGCAATCATCATAGCATTCATCCTTCGGTAAGCACGAAGGGAAATTAAACAATGTATGAGTTGAAGAGTTACTCTCATTAGAAGGTGGGCACGGGTAGCTAATCCGCTCTTCCTCCTTTTGTTCTTCGCTCTCCTCCTCATCTTTTTCATCCAATGAGCTCACAACGTCATTAATTTCTTCTTCCATAGTTTCCTGCAAAATATTAGTCTCTTCTTGGACAACGGAGACTTTCTCAACAAACGCATCAATATTGGAGTTATATTCATAATTCAAGTAGCAATATTTCAATATAGCAAGATTTTCAGGCCTAGAAACATCATCATCAAAAGCATCATTCTTTTTAAACAGAGATTAAATTTCATAAGCACCCTTAAAAGCAACGAATTCTTCTATTTGTTCCACATCATAATAATCATATATACCATTAGCATAAGAAGCTAAGGTTTCGTTATCATTAAATTTGAATGAAAAGGGCAGGTGTGGAGCCTTCATCCTAGAGCAACAAGTATAATCATATCTCAAGCATAGTTGCCGAGCATACCAATGCAACAAATGAATTTGATCCCATAACAGTTTCCCTTTTTGTGTCAAGCGATAATCCCTAAAGTATTCATATCGATCCAACATTACTCCCATTACATAGTTGAATGGGGTTTTCTCAGGATTAACAAAGTAGTACATAATATCTTTCACATAATGAGCATAAAGGGTTTTAGGAGTGTCGGTGTACTAAGTACCCCAACTTGTGCACGGGCAGTAGCAGCTTCCCGTGGCAGGGCTTACCACGTGCTCGCCGGGAACCTTTCTGGTCCCTATGAAGCCATTCAAGAACAAAGTATACAAGTCAGAAGATCAAGGCCCCGGCAAGAGGAGCTTGCCGGGAAGGCCGCACCAGGCTCAAGGTTATCACTTTAGCACAAGACCCTGGTAAGAGGAGCTTGCCAGGAAGGACAAGGAATACATATCTCAAGAGATGCCTCGGCGCGTCATGCGCCCCGGCAGGACCCGGAGAGCGACAAGCTTCCGGGCCCGGCAAGATCACTACCCCGGCAAGGTGTTTGCCGGGGAAACCTACGCTGTGTGCCCGCGCTCCAGCTCATCGGCCCATACGTCGCCCTGGGGCCCTTCCAGGGGCACGTGGCAGATAGCTGTGCAGCCTGGGGCACACGGTGGCAAGCCACGATGACGAGGCTACCGCCGTGGCGAACGGAGAAGCATGGACGGACACTTTTGGGGTCGACGGCGACGGGCATTTAATGCCCTTGTCCCCCACTGTCAAAGTTAGGTGAAGACCACTGTTCATCCACTGTTCATGCACTATTCACGCACTGTTACAACTACCACCAAATTTACACTTTTACCCTCTTCTACGTTGACACCTGTCGGAGACCCCTTTGAGCTATAAAAGGAGGCCCATGCACAACGTAGAGGGGGTTCGGTTGGAAACCTAGACAACTCGCTCGCTCGGTGTAGCTAGCACTGTAGATCTTCAAGCTCCCGAGCTCAAGAACTCAATACAACCTAAAGCAGGAGTAGGGTTTTACGCGTCCGCGCGGCCCGAACCTGGGTAAACTGCCCGCGTGCGCCCCTCGATCTGCTCTTCGTGCTCCCTCCGCTCCCTTACCGCAACGTAGAAGGGGCTCCGGTCCCATAGGTGCTCGTGGGAGGACAGTTTCCCCCGACATCTTTGGCGCGCCAGGTAGGGGGCGTCGAGGTTGTGCGAACCAGATCCGGCGCTCACGCGGGCGCATTCTTCATCAACCTCTCCAACTTCATCAGTAGCATCAATATGCCTCCGAAGAAGAAGGCTTTGGAGGTCGGAGGCCCGTCTGCGTCGATCCCACCGCCACCAGAACCAACGGTTGGTGGGGGAGACGCCGGCGGAAGGGTGGTCGCCGGCGAGGAAACTCACGGCGCCACCAAGTCCAAGGACATGACCGACGACCGGGCGAACTCCAAGGCCTCGGCGTCGGTACACGCCTCACGTCCCTCCCAGGAGGTGCAGGACCCGCAGCGGCGTGGTACAGGAGGTACCATACGCTTGCTGGGGCGTGGCCAAGCCGGAGGATCGCGGGATGCTCAAGGCCAGCGCGCTGGTACGAGCAAGGCGCGGTCGCCGGGGCGAGAAACTGCTCCTTCTAACCCTGTTAGAAGTCCGAGCATATCTCGCTCCTCGCACCGCTCGCCGCCGCTCCCGTCCTCTCCAGCAGAAGCTCTAGCAAGAGCCCAGCTGCTCCTCGATTTCCCTCCAGCGGCAGACAAGGCCGAAGACTGGAGGGCGACGATCCAGAGCCTCATCGCCTTCGCCAACAACGACACGTCGCAGCAGCCGGCAACATCGCGGCCGCGGCAAGTCGACCAGACGAGGGCCGATGGAGACAAGACCGTCGGGGGTGCAACCACCGTGCACTCCCCGCCGCGGAAGCAGAAGACGCCACCCCGCCGGATCAACGTCGACGACGACTCCACGGCGTCGTCGGATCTGCGGGCTCGTCGTGACCAGCGCCAGGTCCTTGATGACAGGCGGCAAGAGGACGCTCGAACCCGCATCGAGCGTCGACGAGAAGCCCGAAGACAATCCGATCAGCGCGCTGGGACCGCTGTCGACGCGCACGCGCCCGGTGAACCAGGCGACTTGCCGTACGCGGCAGGTTGCCCTGCGTTCACCCGTGAGCTGCGGCAAGTCCAGTGGCCCAGCATGAAAAACTTCAAGCCCGACGTACCCGAGAAGTACGACGGCAAGACACACCCCTCAGAGTTCCTCAGCATCTACACCATCGCGGTGCAAGCTGCCGGGGGACGCGACGAGAAGATACTAGCCAATTACTTCCCGCTAGTGCTTAAGCCAAACGTCCGGTCTTGGGTTATGCACTTGCCGGAGAACTCCATCTCTTCATGGGCGGATCTGTGCCACCAGTTTGTTGGCGCCTTCACGGGCGGCCACAAACCTCACGGCCAGGAGAGCGATCTCCACATCTTAGCCCAGAAGGAGGGAGAGTCCCTGCGCAAGTATATCCAAAGATTCAGCCGCGTCCAGCACAACATTCCTGACGTCCAACCTGCCGCGGTTATTAGCGCGTTTCACCAAAACATGCGTAACCGCCGGATAAGGGAGGAGATGGCCATGACCAAGATCCGGGATGTCAGCGAGCTCTACGCTCTGGCCGACAAGTGCGCGCGCGCTGAAGAGGGGAGGAGACTCCTCGGAGAGGATACTGGCGCAGGAGGAAGCGACAGCGAGGATGCTGCCCCGGCAAGGAAAAGCCGGCGGCGGAATAACAGAAAGAAGAAGAGCAAGGAAGTGCTGGTTGTCGAGCAGTCCGGCAAGGAGGCTCCCGCCAAGAAGGCGCAGGCTGGCGGTTCCGACAAGGAGCCCGCCCCTGTAGCGGCAGCCGACAAGCAGGACGGCTCCGACAAGCAGTACTGCAAGATCCACCGCACCAAGGGCCACGATCTTCAGAACTGCAAAAGAGTCGAGTACCTCGTAGAGCAGCAGAAGGCTGAATACGAGCGTCGCGACAAGGAGAAGGCCCAAGGAGGCGGAGGAGAGCCCAGCAAGAAGCAGCCGTTCAATGGCCGAGGAGGACGCCGCGGCAAGGCCAAGCAGCGGCAAGGTGATAGACCTCCCCGGGGCCGCGACAAGGATGAGGAAGAAGACGACGACGACGACATGGAAGAAGGAGACAACAGTGAGCAGGAGTTCCAAAAGGCCACAGAGGTTCTGTGTGTCGACGGGGGTGCCTCTCTGCACACTTCCCACCGCCAGCTCAAGCAGTGGGTGCGGGAAGTGAATGCAGCCGAGCCACCCGTTGAGTCACGCAGGCTGCTGAAGTGGTCCGGCACGCCCATCATCTTCGATCTTGAGGACCATCCTGACCGCACCACCGCGGTCGGGTGCTTGCCGATGTTGGTCTCACCAACTATCCGCAACCTCAAGGTCACCAAGATGTTGGTTGACGGCGGGGCCGTCCTGAACTTGATCTCCTCAGCTGTGATCAAGAAGCTACAGATCCCAGACGGCGAGCTCGAGGAAACCGGGTCGTTCCAAGGGATAAACCCGGGAAGGAGCAAGCCGAAAGGGAAGATTATGCTGCCCGTGACCTTTGGCGGGGAGCTCAACTTCAGGACGGAGAGGATAACCTTTGACATTGCCGATATCCCATTGCCATACAATGGGATACTTGGTCGTCCTGCCCTCGCCAGGTTCATGGCAGCTTCCCACTATGCCTACAACGTACTCAAGATGCCGGGGCCGATAAGCGTCATCTCTGTCCCTGGCGACAAGAAGGACGCGCTTATCTGCGCCGACAAGATCTACCGGAATGCAGCAGCCGCAGCAGAAAGCAACACACTTGCCGCTGAAGCTCCCGGGGGGAAGACCAAGACCAAGTCCGGCAAGAGCTCTGGGGCCCACTCCGGCAAACGCACCTCTTCGGAGTGCTGCGCTGCCGTCGAGGACGCACCATCGAGCTCCACCGGCAAGTGCAAGAAAGGAATGGCAGCTCCACCGGCAACCAAGAAGGTGTCCGCCGCTCCACCGGCAACCAAGAAGGTGTCCGCCAAGGAGGACGGCACTGGTGGTACCTTCACCATCAGTGCTACACTTGAACCCAAATAGGAAAGCGCGCTCGTTGCCTTCCTGCGGGCGAATGTCGATGTGTTTGCGTGGCAACCATCTGACATCCCCGGCGTTCCCAGGAAGGTAATTGAGCACAAGCTTGCTGTTTGTCCTCATGCGCGGCCCGTCAAGCAGAAGGTCAGAAAGCAAGCCGTGGAGCGCCAAGAATTCATCGCTGAAGAGATGAAGAAGTTGGAAGCAGCAGGCCTGGTTAGAGGCGTGATCCATCCTACGTGGTTAGCAAATCCAGTCGTCGTGCGCAAGGCCAATGGGAAGTGGAGACTTTGTATAGACTTCATTGATGTGAATAAAGCATGTCCCAAGGATCCATTTCCCTTGCCGCGTATTGACCAGATTGTTGACTCCACCGCCGGATGCGAGCTGCTTTCCTTCCTTGATGCATACTCAGGTTACCACCAGATATTCATGGCCAAGGAAGATGAAGAGAAGACTGCATTCATTACTCCGTGCGGCACATATTGCTTCATACGCATGCCCTTTGGATTGAAGAATGCAGGCTCCACATTTGCGAGGGTGGTGCACACTGCTTTTGAGCCACAGATCCACAGAAATGTAGAAGCCTACATGGATGATATAGTGGTCAAGAGCAAGAGCAAAGATACCCTGATCCAAGACTTAGAGGAAACCTTTGAGAATCTGCGCAAGATCCAACTCAAGTTGAACCCCGAGAAGTGCGTCTTCGGAGTCCCCTCCGGCAAGCTTCTCGGGTTCTTTGTGTCCCAGAGGGGGATTGAAGCCAATCCCGACAAGATAAAAGCCATCGAGCAGATTGAAGCCCCGAAGCGCGTCAAGGACGTAAGGAGACTTGCTGGTTGTGTGGCTGCCCTCAGCAGGTTCATTTCAAAGTCTGCAGAGCGCGCCCTGCCTTTCTTCAAGATTTTCAAAAAGGCAGGTCCTATGAAATGGACACCGGAAGCGGAGGCAGCTTTGCAAGACTTGAAAGGATACCTGTCCTCCACTCCGATACTTGTCCCACCTAGGCCACAAGAGAAGTTGCTGCTATACCTAGCGGCAACCAATCAAGTGGTTAGTGCTGCGTTAGTAGTGGAGTGGGAGGCGGATGAGGAACCCCCATCCCGGCGAGCGAACCCAGCGACAAGCAGGGGGCTTCCCCGACAAGTTCTGGCCCCGACAAGGACAAGTCTGCGCAGGAACAAGGAGAAGTGCGAAGGAAGATGGTGCAGCGCCCAGTGTATTTTGTGAGTTCCCTCCTGCAGGGGGCTAGATCAAGATACTCTGGGGTGCAGAAGTTGCTTTTCGGCCTCCTTATGGCCTCGAGAAAGCTGCGCCATTACTTCCAAGCACACGAGATAACAGTGGTCACTCGCTTTCCGTTGAAGAGGATATTGCAAAATCCCGAAGCAACAGGCAGGATCATCGAGTGGGCACTGGAGCTGTCGAGCTTTGGTCTCAAGTTTGAGAGTACTTCAACCATACAGAGCAGAGCTTTGGCAGAATTCATAGCAGAATGGACCCCAACGCCAGATGAAGAAGTCCCAGAGACAAGCGTCCCCGCCCAAGAAGCGAGCAGTGAATGGATGATGTACTTTGATGGTGCTTTCTCGCTGCAAGGCGCCGGTGCCGGCGTAGTACTCATAGCGCCCACCGGAGAGCACCTCAAGTATGTTTTCCAGATGCACTTTCCCAAGGAGCAAGCGACAAACAATACTGCTGAGTATGAAGGTTTGCTTGCCGACCTCAGAATTGCAGCCGAGCTTGGGATCAAGAAGTTGATTGTGCGGGGAGATTCGCAGTTGGTGGTCCGACAAGTGAACAAGAGTTATCAGAGCCCTTTGATGGAAGCTTATGTTGATGAAGTGAGGAAGCTTGAAGAACACTTTGAAGGTCTGCAAATGGAGCACGTCCCAAGAGCTCAGAATGATATTGCAGATGGCATCTCAAAGTGTGCTGCAATGAAGATACGTGTGGAACCAGGGACCTTCGTGCTCAAGTTAACTCAGCCATCCGTTACACCATCGGTTGGGCAAAACAAGAAGAGGAAGTTGGTCTCCGGCGACTACTTGCCGGCGGACCTTCCCGAAGCCGCCGCCAAGGTCCCCAGGATCAACAACCAAGATGCTGAGGGACAGTTTGCTCCTGCAGATCCAAGGGTCTGTACAGTTGAAGCAAGCGTTCCCGACAAGCCGTGCCCCGGCAGGCTTGCCGGGGGACCATCAGCTCCGGCAGAGCCGTAGGTTCTTGCCGTAGAAGCTGAGGTTCCCGCAGCAGCCCTCATGCCTTTAGTCCTTGTTGTTGAGCCTCAGGCTCCAGCATGGGCACAACAAATCGTCCGTTTTCTACAAACTGGAGAACTTCCCGACGAGCCAGAAGAGATAGAGAAAATAACCAGGCAGTCAAGTATGTACCAGTTCGTTGGCAATGAACTGTACAGAAGAAGACTCAATGGTGTCAGGTTGAAGTGCATTTCCAGGGAAGATGGACAGAAGCTGTTGGCGGAGATACATGGAGGCATAAGTGGCCACCACATTGGCGCAAGGGCACTTGCCGGGAAGGCATTCCGGCAAGGGTTCTTCTGGCCAGAAGCCCTCCAAGATGCAACTGCACAAGTAACCAAGTTTGAAGCGTGCCAGTTCCATGCCAAGCAGATTCACCAGCCAGCTCAAGCTCTCCAGACGATCCCTTTGTCCTGGCCCTTCTCGGTCTGGGGGCTCGATATCCTCGGCCCCTTTCCCCGCGCAGTCGGGGGCTTTGAGTACTTGTACGTAGCAATCGACAAGTTCACAAAGTGGCCAGAAGTGGAACCAGTGAGAAAGGTGACAGCACAGTCAGCAGTCAGGTTCTTCAGGTCAATTGTTTGCCGTTTCGGGATCCCTAACAGGATCATCACCGACAACGGCACACAGTTTACGAGTCGCACCTTCATGCAGTACGTCCAAGACCTTGGCGCCAAGGTCTGCTTCGCTTCTGTTGCTCACCCGAGGAGCAATGGTCAAGCGGAGAGGGCCAATGCTGAAGTGCTGCGCGGACTCAAGACAAGAACCTTCGACAGGCTGCACAAGTGCGGAAGAAACTGGATAGAGGAGTTGCCGGCAGCTCTTTGGTCAATCAGGACGACACCAAATCGAGCCACCGGGCAGACACCCTTTGCTCTAGTCTATGGAGCAGAGGCAGTTCTCCCCACGGAACTCGTATACGGATCTCCTCGAGTGCTCGCTTATGATGAGCTCGAGCAAGAGCAACTGCGACAAGATGATGCATTGCTCCTCGAGGAGGAACGTCTCCAGGCTGCTGTACAAGCTGCTCGATACCAGCAAGCCTTGCGTCGCTATCATAGCCGCAAGGTCAAGGCCAGGAGTCTCGAGGAAGGCGACCTTGTTCTTCGGCGTGTTCAGTCCGCCAAGAATTCCAACAAGTTGACGCCGAAGTGGGAAGGCCCTTATCGGGTGAGACAAGTCACAAGGCCCGGCGCTGTCTGCCTTGAGACCGAAGAAGGCTTACCGGTGAGCAACTCCTGGAACATAGAGCATCTTCGCAAGTTTCACCCATAAGGCGCGGTTGCCGTGATCCGTTCCGGCAACCACCTTTTGTGCAAGTCTTGCCGCTGTTGCATGTAAACCTTTGTACAGAGCCGGGCGTAGATCCCGTGCATCAGTAAAGCTTTTGTGCTTCGCACTATTTGTCATTTCCATGCTTTTCTTTGTTATTTGCGTGCATTATCTGACACTTTGTGCAACGAACATCCCCGGTAAGCACTAGCAAGCCGTAAGGCCCTATACTTGCTTTTTCCTCCTCTTTTTTCTTTCCCTCTTAAACAGAAGGAGTATTCCTCGCGCACAAGTTTGCTGGGGGGAAGGAGATGGAGGCATGAACCAAGTGTTGTTCAAGAAAGAGAAGCCTTGTCGGGGAGCAAACAACTTATGAAAGCTAAGTCACCAAAGTTTGAGGAATTCAAATTTTTGAAATTTTAGTTGTCTTCCTTGAGCAACCACACTTTGTATGGAAAACCTGTGCGCGGAGGAACCTACCTGTGGCTAGCCGCGCCCTTACTTTGTTTCGAGCACACTCAACGGCTTAAGTGAGCTGCGACAAGTGTCGCGCCCTTATTTTGTTTTCGAGTTCCTCAGCAAGCTAAGTGTGCTGCGACTAGCTACGGCAAGGTTACTTGCCGGCTAGGCCTTTGCCAGCAGGCTGCTAAGAGTCCAGCACTCAGCGCTCGCGGCAAGGGCCCCTTGCCGGCAAGTTCCCTGAAAGCGTAAGGTGGAATTCATACAAAGTAAAGGGGCCAAAGCAAGGGAGATAACACTGCATTGATAGCTCAAGATGAGATTGTATATCACTAAGATAACTTGCCGCAATACTAATAGATTCTTGTCCATAACATGCTTTGCAGCGGCAAGGGAAACAGAAAGAAAGGGATCTAATCTACGTGATCGCCTTCACGCCTCGTGATCTTGCCCACCTTGGCGACGATGTGGGCAACCTGCGCCTTCAACGCCTCCTGATCAGCTTCGGGCGGCAAGGTGCGGAGGACGTTGACGAGGTTGATGCCGGGGTTGCGGAAGACGATCTTCGACAAGACTCGCTCCATGGTGCCCATGCAGAGCCGACGCGCCTCGTCGGCCAGCTGCACGGGGATCTTCTCCCGCAGCTGCGCAAGCGCCGGTGCAATTCCCTGAAAGAACAGACTCAACTTGGCGCTGTGGGGGAGACTCTCGTCCGGGGAGTACACGAGATGATCCGCCTTCAGCGCCATCATCTCCATGTCAATTTTGGCAGCGGAGGTGACCAGCTCATCAGTCCACTGCTCCACTGCCCGGCTGAAGTTGTTCGCTGAGACGGCGGTGCTCTCCACCAAGTTCCTTTCTTTGCGGAGTTCGTCCTTCAGCTTCGTCTCGCGGTCCCGGGCGGCGTCGAGCGATTCAGTCAGGGTGGAGACCTTCAACTCTAAGTCAGCGATGGAATCCTTGGCGGCAGCAAGCTCTGTGCCCTTCTCGGAGAGACGTACCTGCAGCTCAGAGTTGGTGTGGGCGTCTTTCTCCCGCTCCACATTGAGCGCAGTGACTCTGTCCTCGCTCGCCTTCAGGAACAACTCCAGCTGCTTCACCCTGGCCTCTAGATCCTTCTTAGCAGTTTCGGCGGTAGTGGCGGCGTCCTTTGCCTCTTTCAGGGCCCCGCCGATGGCTTGCTCCCGGGCGGTGAGGTCGTCCTCGTGGCTGTCGAGTTCGACCTTCCGCTGGTTGAGCGCCCCCTCCCACCGAGACAACTCCTCGACGGCCAGCTGCTGCTGCTCTTCTACCTCGGCCTTCTCCAGGAGGAAGGCTTGCTTCGCCCCGGCAAGCTCTTCACGCTCCTCCGCCAAGTTGCGGAGGGCCGCCTGGTTGGCGGCACGGTGCTCCGCGGCGTGCTTCTCCAAGTCTGCTCCAGCCTTGGCGGCGAGAGCCTCCCGAGACTCCAGCTTCGCATGCCTGGCCCGATACAAGGCCAGGAGCCGGCGAAGGAGTCCCTCATCTTCGGGCTCGTCGCTGTCGCCGGGCGCTTCAATGATCTTCAAGCCGGCGGAGGCGAGGACCTCTCCGTCAAAGGTCTCTCCCTCCGCGGGTGCTCGAGACGAGGACGCCCACGGGACTTGTATGAAGACCCCGTTGGCGGCCTTCAAGTAGACACCCGACCGCTCCGCGGAGGCGGAAGGGTCGGCGGCCGGTGCAGCGTCCGGCGCTCCTGCGGCCTCCGGGCCAGCAGTATGGTCGCCGGACCCTTCCCCAGCCGCGGCGTCGGCGGTCGGGGCGGTCTCCTCGACGACTGGCTCGCCAGCTCCAGCCGTTCCCTCGGCGGCAGTGGCGTTGCCACCGTCGCCGCGCACCTCCTCCTCAGTGGTGGCCTCCGTTTCCATCCGTTCTGGGGCAGGAGGATCTAGCAGAAGAAAAAGAAAAGAAAGAGTCAAGCAAATATCCAAAAAGACAAATCCAAAAAGAAAAAGTTGCAAGACTTACCTTCACGGACCTCTTCAACGACGGGGTCCCTCGCCGGGGAATTCTCCCTTGGCGGCGGAGTAGTGGCCCCTGCTGGCGGAGGGCCGCCTGCGCCCTCCCTTGGCGGGGTGCTCACCCTTGTCGGGCTGCTCACCCTTGGCGGGGTATTCGCCCTTGGCGGAGTACCCGTCCTTGGTGGAGCGTCCCCCCTTGTCGGGGAGTTCACCCTTGGCGGGGAGGGTGGAGCAAGTGGCTCGTCGGGGGCAACCTCCTGGTGCTCCTGCGGCTGCAGCTCCACTTCTGCACAAGACAACAAAATATTAGTACAAGCAACAACCCCAAGCGCGCCCGTCAAGCAGAAAGATAAAAACCAGACTTACGCTGGGGGCTGCGCTGGGGGCTGCTCCTCGGAGCAGCAGGTTGATCCGGCAAGTTTGCCGCTGGCACGTCTCCCGTCGCCGTGGCGGGCGAGTCATCTTCAATCTCGACCACAGGGATCTTGGCCCTCTTCGCCATCCGCTGGGTCAGGGTCCTGAGAGCAAAACAAAAACAAGATCAGAATCAACAAGGAAAATCAAGGCAAAATCGAAGAAACTAAAGAATTGCAAGTACTTACTCCTCTTCCTCTTCGTCGGAGCTGAGGGCGGAGAAGTCAAACTCCGCCTGGTGTGCTCCCGCGCGAGGAGCTGGAGGAGAAGGCTCCCTCGGGCGCTTGGCGGGCTCCGGGGCTGTGGGCTGCGAAGACCCAGCCCTCGTCGTCGCCGAGGACCGAGGGGCAGAAGGAGCACCCGTTCCGCACCGGGAAGATCCCCCTCCGCTTGGCGCTCGAGCGCGGGGCGCCTCCTTGACGACTTCGCTCGTCTTGGTGGCGCGCGTCGCACGGCGCGCCGGCTGCTGTCGAGGCGCCTGCGGCCTCGCCGCCTCAGTTGCCTTGCGGAGGCGCTTCTTCTGTTGCTGTGGAGGACTTGCTGGAGGCGGGGGGTTCTCTGAGGATGAGGAGGCGTCGTCATCGAGATTCAGAGATCCACCGGAGTCTTCATCAGCCTCGGCATCCTCCTCCTCCTCGGCAGGCCCGCTGGACTCAGCACCGTGCCCAGCGGCCTCGCTCCCCCCGGCAACTTCGCTCGTCCCGGCAAACTTCACGGAAGGCTCCCCGGCAAACTCCTCGGGCACAAGCTTCAGCAGCCTGAGGATTTCCGCCTCCTCTGCTTGGCTTACTGCGTCCGCGGCCTGTGCCTCGTCCACAGTGTATCCAAAGTCACCCGCCGCCGCAGCTGCGGCGGCCTCCTCCATCCTGGAGGAGATATAAGCTATATCCCGGTCAGTTGTGGCCCGGGTGAGGCCCTTGTTCTCCTCGGCGTTGCGGGGCTTCTCGACCAAGTTGTCAAAGAAGGTCAGCACGGTATCCGGCGGAGGCTCTATCCAAGTGGGGACGACGCCGTGGGAGTCGCACGCGGGCATCATCGCTCATAGGGAATCGCGGGCGGTGCTGTTGCACAGCGGCACCACTCCCCGGGAAGGTCTGAACCACTCCGGGTGGGCCGGGTCATGCTTGAAGAGCTCCCGGACCATCCCCTTCAACTCCAAGGCAGTGAAGTTGTAGTTCAATCCAGGGCGCAGCCTCATGATATCTGCCGCATTGCCGAATTCCTAGGCGGACCTTTTCCTTTCTTGTAAAGGGGCGATGCGGCGGCGGAGGAAATCTGCTCCAACTTCTCCGATAGTCAGATTGGCGACCCGGAGACGAATGATCCTGATGAGGGCGATATTAAGCTTGCTGTCCTCCGGGGCCAATTCACTCCAATCCCTGCCGCGCACTATGGCAGTCTGGCGCGGCGTGGTAAAGGGCTCAGGCTCATCTTCCACCACCCAGCACCAATCGGCTCTCCATTCCTCCCACTTGCCGCGAAGCTCACCCTTCAGGTACGAGTCCTTCTTGTTCAGCCTAAAGATCCAAGAGATGCCGCCGGAGAGGGGGGCACCTAACTCTACTCTAGGCATAAAGAAGTGGCGGAAAAGGGCTACATTTGGATGAACCCCAACATAGTTTTCGCACAGATGTGCGAAAACGGCCATCGTAAGGATGGCGTTGGGGGTGAAATCTAAGAGGTGGAGGCCATATGTGTTCATGACATCACAAAAGAACTCCGAGAACGGAGGGCACATACCACAATGGAAGAACGCAACGAAGAAAAAGTACCCGCCGGGGAACATATCTTTTGCGATGGCGGGGAAGACTTGGGTGCGGGGATGAGCTTTGGTCTCCCTCGCCCAGAACAGATAGTATTTGTCCCGCGGCTCCCTCGGACCAAGCCTTGGCACGAAGACCACACACTTCTTCCGCAGGGCAGCCAGCTTCGCCGCCTGCTCGGACTTCTCCTTCTTGGCCTTGTCTACTTTCGCCTTGTCGCTCTTCGGAGCCATGGCGGGGGCGGCAAGGAAGAAGGCGAGGAGCTCGACGGTGCCGCGGATGCGGGAGGCGGCGGAGGAGCAGGGGCGGAGCCCATTGGGCCAGCCCGTATGCACAGGAATACGGGTAGAAAAAATTGTTAGTTGTACCTATAAATTAAAAAGGCCCAGTGCATCAGGGTGGCCCAAGAGCAGTGCATCAGGGTCAAAGCTCACGTCCGGCCTCCGCACTGGCCCAAAGCAGCCTGACGCGTCCGTACGCACGCAGGACAGTTCGCGTGCCGATGCACTCCTCACGCACGCGTCGTAATCGATCCATTATCCATTGTATTCTTTTTGCGGGTAGATCCATTATCCATCGATCGATTCTGTAGATGCGTTACAGGTACGAAGCCAGCCTACCGTACGGCGTCGCCGTCGTGTATACGGGCGGCAGCAACAGCGCCCCTGCCGCCGGACGCCGCCGGCCACGCAGCCTGGGTCCTCTCCTCGGACAGTCGCACGGTGACGACGCCTGTTGGCCAGTTCGGCGCTCGGTAACTAATTTCCCAACCTTTCCGTCTTGAGTCTTCATCTCCATGCCTCGTTTCTGTCCATATACATTAGAAAAGGGCACAATTTAGGTAGCGGCTTTGTCCTACTTCTCCTAATTTTGCTTACAAACTGCAACAATTTTGTATAAAATTGTAGCGAATATAATAGAGATCATTATGTTTTGACAAAGCATAGGGCATTTTCTAGGGTTATAACTTCTAATTAGGGTGTATTTTATCTGTACAAGTCTCATTTGTAATTTGCATTTGCAATATAGATACTATAGACAAGTTTCTTCTCAAAAGAAAAGCATCATCACAAATGTTTTCAGCTATGAAACTTGTGAAAACACTTGCACAATCGCCTCAATGATGAAAGTTTGAGTGATGATGCTATTTGTTGTGTGGAGAAAGAATAAATGAAAAAGCTCACCAATGCTCAAGTGGTTGATTATTTTATGGCTCGAAGCAATAGAACGTACTAAAGGTAATTTTCAGATTTTTAGCCATCTAAATACTTTTATTTGGGCAGTTTATTATGTTCTACTAGTAAGTTTAATTCTATTTGTATCTTGTTGGTAACCGACCTTGTTGTCCGACAATGTACTCCCTCCGTTTTTATTTAGTCCGTGTATTAGCTTTGGTCAAAGTCAAGCTTTGTATACTTTGACAAAAATTATAAACAAAAACATGAGCATATATGCAATAACAAATCAATTCCATTAGATTTATTAATGAATGTATTTTCACATCATATAGATTTGTTATGATAAATGTTTATATTGTTATGATAAACTTAGTCAAACTTTACGAAGTTTGACTTCAGTCAACTATAATATGCAGAGTAAATAAAAACGAAGGGAGTATGTTTGAATTTGGAAATGCAAGACATCAGTTTCTAGTAATTATGTCCCTTGTTTTATCATTATTGTAAGCATTTTGACAGCTACATTTTGTGTTTACAAATCGCTTTCGATTATATTCAATAATGTGTGCTAGAAGTAGTGAAATACACCTTAATGCCTTGTTGAAGTGGTGCATCGGGTAACATTTGCTCCAGCTCCGCCCCTGCGGAGGAGGGAGTGGAGTTGGGCTCTCTGTCGACCTTGGGGAGGCGGAGGGCGACGGGGGTTTCTGGAGAATCAAGATGCAATGAAGACGATGGAGGGAACTGCCCCTGCTTCCTCTGCTTTTAAGGGGGAAGTGGGGGACGTTCCGCATTTCCCATTAAAAGAACAGGCCATGATCTCTCCCACGACGCCGCAATCGACGCGTGCCGTTAGGGAGGGATGCGGCGGATACAGAAGGGGATACGGCTTGCCGTGGGCTGCGCGTGCCCGTGCACTGTCTTGGGCCTGGCCCAACAGCGCTCGGCACCGTGTGTGGCCCAGGCCCGGGGGCTCCTGTCGGTGTACTAAGTACCCCAACTTGTGCACGGGCAGTAGCATCTTCCCGTGGCAGGGCTTACCACGTGCTCGCCGGGAACCTTTCTGGTCCCTATGAAGCCATTCAAGAACAAAGTATACAAGTCAGAAGATCAAGGCCCCGGCAAGAGGAGCTTGCCGGGAAGGCCGCACCAGGCTCAAGGTTATCACTTTAGCACAAGACCCTGGTAAGAGGAGCTTGCCAGGAAGGACAAGGAATACATATCTCAAGAGATGCCTCGACGCGTCATGCGCCCCGGCAGGACCCGAAGAGCGACAAGCTTCCGGGCCCGGCAAGATCACTACCCCGGCAAGGTGTTTGCCGGGGAAACCTATGCTGTGTGCCCGCGCTCCAGCTCATCGGCGCACGCGTCGCCCTGGGGCCCTTCCAGGGGCACGTGGCAGATAGCTGTGCAGCCTGGGGCACACGGTGGCAAGCCACGATGACGAGGCTACCGCCGTGGCGAACGGAGAAGCATGGACGGACACTTTTGGGGTCGACGGCGACGGGCATTTAATGCCCGTGTCCCCCACTGTCAAAGTTAGGTGAAGACCACTGTTCATCCACTGTTCATGCACTATTCACGCACTGTTACAACTACCACCAAATTTACGCTTTTACCCTCTTCTACGTTGACACCTGTCGGAGACCCCTTTGAGCTATAAAAGGAGGCCCATGCACAACGTAGAGGGGGTTCGGTTGGAAACCTAGACAACTCGCTCGCTCGGTGTAGCTAGCACTATAGATCTTCAAGCTCCCGAGCTCAAGAACTCAATACAACCTAAAGCAGGAGTAGGGTTTTACGCGTCCGCGCGGCCCGAACCTGGGTAAACTGCCCGCGTGCGCCCCTCGATCTGCTCTCCGTGCTCCCTCCGCTCCCTTACCGCAACGTAGAAGGGGCTCCGGTCCCATAGGTGCTCGTGGGAGGACAGTTTCCCCCGACAAGGAGGTTCTCCATCTCCATGAGTAGCAAGTACACCTAAGTTTTTTGGTATTTCGTGTTCCATATCCATAACTAAAGATAGAGAACAACTTAGAACAATAAATAAAATCTACTTAGTGATAAAGCAAACAAGCACACACGAGAATATTCACCCCACGCTATTGCTCCCCGGCAACGGCGCCAGAAAAAGGTCTTGATAACCCACAAGTGTAGGGGATCAGTTGTAGCCTCTTTCGATAAGTAAAAGTGTCGAACCCAACGAGGAGCTAAAGGCAGAACAAATATTCCCTCAAGTTCTATCGACCACCGATACAACTCTACGCACGCTTGACGTTTACTTTACCTAGAATAAGTATGAAACTAGAAGTACTTTGTAGTTTTTGTGGGGTAGGTTTGCAAGAATATAAAGAACATGTAAATAAAACTAGGGGCTGTTAAGATAAAGACACAACTAAAGTAGTGATAGCGAATGTGGAAAAGTGGTGGTAGGAGTTGCGAAATTGCCCCTAAGCAATTGACTATGTTACTAGAACGATAGTAAGTTTTATGTGGGAGAGGCCACTGCTAGCATGTCATCCCTTACTTGGAATTATATGCACTTATGATTGGAACTATTAGAAAGCATCCGCAACTACTAACGTTCATTAAGGTAAAACCCAACCATAACATTACGATATATTGGTCCCCCTTCAATCCCGTATGCATCAATTTCTATGCTAGGTTGAAGCTTCTGTCACTCTTGCCCTCCAATACGTAGTCCTATCAACATACAACTAACCCTATGGTGTGATCCACGCGCGCACTCATATGATGGGCACCAAAGGACAACAACATAACCACAAGCAATTTAAATCAATCATAGCAATTCACCAATCACTGATAGGACAACGATAATCTACTCAGACATCATAGGATGGCAACACATCATTGGATAATAATATGAAGCATAAAGCACCATGTTCAAGTAGAGGGTACAACGGGTTGCGGGAGAATGGACCGCCGTAGATAGCTGGGGAAAGGTGATGGAGATGTTGGTGAAGATGACGGAGGTGTTGGTGTAGATCTCCTTCACACAATGATGGCCCTAGTGGCACTCCGGTGCCACCGGAAGCGAGGGAGAGAGAGCCCCCCTACTTCTTCTTCTTCCTTGACCTTCTCCCTAGGTGGGAGAAGGGTTTCCCCTCTGGTCCATCGCCTCCATGGCAGCGGAGGGGCGAGAGCCCCTCCGAGATTGGATATGTCTCTGTCTCTCTCCGTTTCTGCGTTGCCAGATTCTAGCCTTCCACCGTTTCTTAAATTCCTGGAGATCCGTAACTCCGATTGGGCTGATTTTTTGACCCAATTTTTATCCGGATATTAAATTTCTTGCGGCGAAAGAAGGGCAACAACCGCCTTATGGTGTGGACACGAGGGCCCCGGGCACGCCCCCTGCCTCGTGGCCCACCCGGGCATCGTCTCATGTCGGTTCCGCTTCCCAAAATTCATATTAATTCCAAAAAAAATATTCGTCCATTTTTATTCCGTTTGGACTCCGTTTGATATTAAGAGTAGTTCGATCTGCCTTAGATAAACATATTCCAATAAAAAGGTTCAAGAACATATATAGGTATCTGCGGGCATTGTGAATCAACTAATCTATCTAGAAGTGAGTCAATATGTGTTCATGAGTGATTATGCTGTAGGTGCTTCCCCTCTGTCGAGGCTGGTATGTATAAATGGAGTATTGACCTTAAATTTGAGTGTGGGTTCCGGTTTTGAGTGAATGGACTGATTGCATTGTTGTTAAGAGTGGGCTGGCCTGCTTGAAACACCAATGTGCTATAGATACAAGTTCCCTTCTCTTGGGGATCGATTAACGGATTACTCAGTATCGGATGGGTGAAAGCCTTATCCATCACCTTTAAGCTCCTTGTCTTTAAATAAAAGCCATCAATAACCTAGATCGGTCTCAATAGCACTGCAGGGCATTTATCTCCCCTACTATATGGGTCTACCCACCTGAGCATTGTCCACTTGACCAACCATCATGGATATATAATCTATTTTAACAAAGAAGTAAATAACTCGAGTCTCCCTCTGGGGGGTTGTTACGCGACCTATTCCAGACAAGGAGTCCGAGCCAGGAAGAAAACCGGGAAATCCAGATTCCATAAATGGTCAGGATAGCTCAGTTGGTATAGCCTTGAAGATCTTAGTTCTTTTGCGAACTATCAATACTGGAAAGTCGAGGTACTTGAATTCAGGAATTTTATTGACCGAGGTGCGAAAGGAATGCACCCGAATAAATCAATGAATGAAGCTCTAGCCACGAATTCTGGAATCTAAGAGCGGGTGGTGAAGTTGGGCACTCTCGAAACCTCAGTTATGACTTATTTTGTTCACCTTTTGGTTGGTTTTAGACTGGTCTCCCGAAGAAGTAGGCGATGGTAGAAAGCATTTTTATTACTCCTGTTGAAGGAGGCAGTGGTCCAATTGGCTATTGAAGTCGGTGGATTCTGCCTAGAGTAATCTCTAAAATAGTGAAGCCAGTAGCAATGACTTCGTTTTCAAGCTATTGAAATGCACTTAAATGTTGAATTTTGATTAGCAAATTACACGAGCGATGCACTTAAATATTTATCCCTTGAAATTCTTGTTTCTATTCGTTGAACCAAGTTGGATCTGTGATACCAGGGTGGTGGCTTTAACAAATAAGCTCCAATTGATCCATTATTTGAGGTGGCCACCGGTGGTAGCCCTTAGGAAGTTCTTAACTGCGCTAATTCACCTCTTATTTCTCTTACAAACCCGCCTCCGTAGGGGCTTCAAGCGAGCGCGTTTCGATGTCAACGAAGGTACGCCCAATTAGGGATTGAATTCTCTTATAATTCAATCAAAAGAGCATAACGTCTTAGCTAAATGTCTGACATAGCGTCTGATCCCGATGAATTGGGTTAGTTAACCGCACCCTTTGGTGAAGAAGGGGGTATTCCTAGGCACTAGTTATTTTCTTATGTGTGGACTTCGACCTTACAAAGTATGAGTCCGTGCCTTCCTAAGTTGGTCCTGAATTTCCTATGAAGTTTTGATTTTCTCGAGGGACGTAGCAAACTGTTTGGTTGGCTCTGAGCATTCTAAAAATAGAGTCCTGCCTGGACAATGTTGATAACGGAAATCTCTAACCTCCATTGTGGGTGTGAAGAAGGGTACAACTAGAAAGCGAGAGAATATCTTTATGGATGAGTCTGAGGCAGAAATCTCTGAATGCGGGCCTGACGAACCTTTTGTACCAGGATCATCACGAGACTCTGTTTCTGTGGTAGATGACTCAATAGGCAGGGCCTAGAACCTCTAAAGAGGGTGTGACCGATCACCAGATCACAATCAAGAAGAGTCAAAGCTGTCTTACTAGCGCGAGCAATCATCCAACTATGGTGGTTTCTCAACCGGTGGGTACATTTCTGTTGCACATTGTGAGTACATATTTTATTTTCTAAGAAACAAAAGTTCGAGAAGATGCCGTTATAGCAGGTACAAGAACTCCTATTTTGTAGGCGTCCGCTTTAGCAATGTCTTTGATCCTCGATCAACAATTTGAGGAAGACGAGACAGAAGCCTTTGGATGAAACCAATGAATCTTCCGATCTGAAATACTAAGGGGCTAGGTGCTCACCTACTATCTACACATTTCCTCTTTGGCATTGGCTACACTAGTTTTGACTGCGAGTCGCTTTAGTTATCTCAAATCTTTGGGAGGAAGGGGCCAAGCCAAATAGTGCTCTTTAGAAGTGTAATCCGTGCTTGAAACTCCTTCGCTAGGATCCAAAAACCTATGCTTTCGCTCTTCCTCACCAGGCAATGCTTACTCTTCTCGATCAAGATTTTGCAGACTTTGAAGCTCAAGGACACGACAACACTTGAAACAAATGCTTTGTTTTGGCACCTTCGTCTTCCTTTCCAACATTAGTAAATTCGAGCTAATGGCACCAGTTTTGAATTGCCTAGAGGGTGCAGAAGTCACATCATCTGAGGTTTGTTGTGGGTTCAATTATGACCCCGGTCTAGAAGACGGAGTGGTTGCACGTGTAAGTACATCATGTTACATATCTATTTTAAGCTAAGCTAAATGCCTAAACTAAACAATTTTCTATTAAGCGCGACATCCTCTCTTCGGGGCAAGCCCTATCGATGATTTCATTTTGTACAATGTGAAACTTGAAATACCAACGGTAGTTTCCAAGTGCCATCTCTATTTGACTCCCGTGCTTATTCTTGAATGCTTGAAGGGGAAGTCCGGGCTGGGTCAGCTAAAGGCGGAGCCGGGCGGGATATGGTATTAGCTCTCTATGTGCTATTAGCTTAAGCTTATCACTCCAGCTTATTACCCTAGGCAGAGGGGGGTAGGGGAGCATCACTAGAGAGTCTCTGTACCCGCTACAAGATCCTGGCTTATATAAATTCATTCAAGGTTTTGGCTGAATTGGTCTCACCGCTTCCTTCCTCAATGCTAGCGGGACCCTTGCTTTCCATTGCCTTTCGAAGGGGACCGACCATATGCATACTTCTTTTTGTACAACTTTGCTCTGTTCTAGCCTTTGCAATAAGAAAGTGGATTAGGAGAGAGAGCTCGCAGATGATGTTCCCTTTCTTCTGTATATCCATCGCCCCCGGGCACTCTAGAGCCAGTGTGACATTCTATCCAAAATGCATGCATCTCACATTAGGTAGCCATCCATGACCCGGTGTGTTTCCCAATTGCTCATCCTAACCATCATTTCTTTCTTCCATCCCGGAACGGAGATCTGACCCAAGGAAGGAATTGCCTTCTTTCTCATGGCAACCAGATGGATGCGGCCCAGAGCTGAGTGAATTCCCTCTGGGTGAGCGCTATGGAGATAGGCCATGATCAATGAAAATAACCGAGATCGATCGGTATCCATCGCTCAGAGAGCAGCTTTCTCCCCGATATCTGTATCTGCTTTCGGACGGCCAAACAAGCAAGAAGAAGTAAACTTCCATTTCGCATAGCTGCTAAAGTAGTAGTTTTTGTCAAATCATTCTTCTGACCAATAGTATCAGTGGCTTTATGCATCCGCAACCTAGTTTTGTATCTGCATAGTGAAGGAAAGAAAGAAGCATGTTAAGGTGACTTGAGGGAAAGACTGATCCTGATAGACAAGAATGGTATGGTTGGATTGCCAGTGAATAAGCAGCAAGGGGATTGGATTGGATTTACTTCTTCTATTGTCAGTAGCATCATTTGCCTTCCACCCTCTTAAGAACTTCCTAAAGCCCTAAGACACTTGTTGCCAATAGTCTGGAATGTAACATTTGCAACAGTTCTTGTAGGCCATTTCGGTAACAGCATATCTCAAAACCCTTCTTGCGGATGGTTCAAAACAAAACTTAGTGGCATCACCTATCTTCCCCATTTTCTAGAAGTAAAGGACAATGATCTGACCCAGCTTGCAAGAGGGATAGTAAAACTTAGGAAATAAATCCTCATAAGTTGAAGAAACCAGAACTCTATCCAAAACTTCTCTCACTGGCCTGTCTTGTTTGTTAGTCCAGGCCACCAACCCTTCTCAGTTCCTGTAGTTCAGTTTTAGATATGAAAGCATTAAAAGCTTCCATCCTATTAATATGTATTCTGCCATTGTTTCATGAGCAAATCTGATCATGTCCCGCAAAGGTAGATCAACACTCTGCACAAAGTTAGTGAGCTCTGACAAAAACATAGCTCTTAAATTTGGTTGGACCATAAACATCCACCCAAGAACAATTATCACAAAGCCTCTATACTCAAACACCATGGAGAAATTGACCCTCCCCAATGAGGTCTGCATCCATGACATCCAGATTGACTCCAATAAGCATTCCACCTTTACTGCCACTGACTGGCTTGCAAAACCACTTGAAAAGCTTTCTGCCACCAATTGCCATTAACTCTTTATCTGAGAACTGTTCTCTCTTAGTTTCTTGCACACAAACTAGGTCCACCCACTCTATCACTTCAGAAGGTTGCCCCCTTCTACCTGGCCAGGCCCCTCACATTCAAGATTAGTGTCTTCATGGTGGTATCTGTTTTTTTATGCCTCCTCTTAGCTCTGCTCATAGTGTTCTTGTCACCAACTGGTATACAAGTACTGTGATTATCTAACTCTTCAAGAATCTGAGTAATATCCTCATTCTATGAATCAGAGCTTAACTCGACACTGGAAGACTGCTCCTTCTCATGAGCAGCAAACTTCTTTTTCTGAGCAGCTTCATAAAGCAATGCTTGAGCAAGTTCTCTTGCTTTAATAGAATTTATAGACCTGTAAATTTCCTCCTGTGTACTGCCCAACACTACACCACTATCTACAGTAGATTTTACTAGACTAGCAGAATCAATGGAATTGCAAATAGCATATCTGTTAGTAGAAGACATACCTGGTTCATCAAGATTCTTGCGTGAAGCCATCCTTTCTGCACGTTGCTGAATAGGCATGCAATCCTTCGGGATCCTATCCTAGCACTTGTCCTCGTTGCTTTAATTCTTGCGTTTGCACCTCATTGAACTTCTCTTGTTCTTTGGTCATTCCAGAAAAAACCTCCATACCTTAATAATAGGGGCTTGTGTATAAAGGAAAGCAGCAAACCGGTCAAAGGCGAAGCTGTTCTATCTCAACTCTCTGACTTGAAGGAAGATGTGGCGGATCTCAAGGCTGGCTCTATTCCAAGTACAAGTTCCAAGGTGAAATGCGTTGATGTGGCCAATCGATATACAGTATAGTTGAATGGTTCAACAAGTTCACATGCCGAAGCTACCTGTTCTCCGCGATTCAATTGGTTCTTCTGCCTTGCCTTCTTATCTATCGGTCCCAAGGTCAAAGAAATAGGTTCAGTGGTTCGACCTCCCAAAGGTTAAAGAAAGACATTGGTATTAAGACTACTCCCTCCGGATGATGATATGTCCCAACCATCTATAGTCCATGGTTCGTTACTCGGGAATTCGGAGAGGTCAGATGAGATAGATGGGTGTGTTCAAAATGGAATGATCCCCTTTTCTCATGTTTGCATTTTTGTTGTCCACAAACAAATAAAGAGTCCGAAAAGATGTACGCATAACAGACTCGGTACCTAGGTCAATGGGTTTAGTGGAGAATTGTGTTACTGTAATAGCGAAGGTATCTATGAAATGCAGTACCAAGGTCAATGAAATTGAAAGGCACCTCTGACAACAGAATCAAAAGGGATTTGGCGGCTATAGATGACTCAGAGGGGTTTTCATAAAGAGAAGCTTTCGCACAGTACACCTATTTTTCTATAGAAGTGAATGGCCCCTTAGTTGGCTAGTCTGATCAATCGGCAGGCTCAGCCTCTACGTCGTATTCTGATATAGAAAGAAAAGAACCGAACTCCTGGAGGGTGAAAGAAGAATATCAAGTTGATACTCTGCCAAGGGATCTGTCCACAACTCGTACTTCACATGCCTTAGAAGTAGATTTGAATGAGAATGAATGAAATGAGCAAACGTTACTAGGAAGGTGAACTCGCTATCAAACTACTGCCTGCGCTAGGGGAAGCGCGAAAGAAAAACCAGTTTCAAGCAAGATCTGATACCCTTGAAGGACTCCCAGGAATGAGAGAGCAAGTACAAGGACAATCTTATTTTCTAAGGATAGTCGGTATTCCATAATTAACATAGTTCGGTTAGAGTGGATTTGAAAAGCTACAGCAGATCGATAAGTTGCTAATTTAGCTAAGTCAACTCCACTACGGAATCTAGCTCTCCATAAGAGGGTATTCCCAATGAGACAAGTAGTTTATCGAAGGGACCCTCTGTCTGAAGATTGTAGTCCGGATTTCTCGGAATAGAATAATTGAATGAGCAGGTGCAGATGGTCAATCTCCATCTTGAAGCCGAGTCTCTCTGTCTTCTTATTTTATATAAAGATATAGAGAATAACTCGATCGATTGTAGAATGATTTTGTGATCTGATCTTCATTTGGGCGGCTTTCGCTCAATCCGTGGCTGTAGTGATAAGGCAAATCAAAGGGGTCAAAAAAGAAGATATAGAATTGCAGCTAACGGGGTTCGCTCACCCTCGCCTGTCACTATAGCGTGTCAAGTTTCTCTCTTTCCAATCAGGATTTTTTATCTGTGAAGTGAAGTTCACCAGAAACGCTAGCTATATGCTTAACACAAGGTAGGGGAATGCTATTTCTGTAAGATTTGGGTAATTTGTTTTGTAGAAGGACTCACTTGACCAACACTTGCACTTGTTTGTGTTAATGGATCTAGCAAGACTCTAATATGATTTCTAAGGATTTGAAGAACGACGTGTACATGTTTCATTTCACCTAATCCATCATTTGAGGAGTGGGTTTCGTGACTCGGCTCAGATAGGGTTAAAGAGGGGGAACGGAGGCAGAGTTGATAATTGTACGGTTTCCCACTAAGCGCGAGCATAAAACTTGATCCTTCCTCACCGTAACCATGGTGTCAAGTTGATTCGCACCGGATATCGATACCCTCAGCTAAGACCCATTCTTAAGTACAAGCCGGTGGTGGTGTCCGGTCGAAGGAAGTTAGTGCTAAGCACTATTAATATCGTATCGAACCTGATGAGTATTTTAGAGTATCTTTGGACCCCAAAGAGTTGTATAAGTAGTCAAGAAATACTCCATTTTGAGTTATGGTTGTGCAACTGATCGTACCCATCTTTAGAATGTTATTGCCCTTGCGGACAAGAAGAATCGATCTATCAAAAATATGTTATGTAATGTATTCAGTTGAGTTGAATCCTGCGCATGACCAAAAGAAAGGAAAGATCCGTGTGTATGAAAGCCGTCTGGACCCCAACTGGAACAGGAACGTTGTCTCTTGATTTCTTCTTTTAATTCAGGTATCAATTCAATTATGATATGAAGAAAAGAGAGAAAGAATTAGTTCCACCAAAGGAACCCCAGTTAAATGCCTTCCTGGCTATCAAGCATTTAGCATTGCTCAAAGCCTAGAATCTTGTATTTGGGAACTGGGAAGAAGATAGATGGTCAACGGCTGTTGCCAATAGTCCTGAATCTGCAAAGCTACTGCAAACACATGCAACACAGGCTACAAGAATGAAGAAACCATGAAACCAACCTAAAATCACTGCCAGCACTTAGTTAGTTAAAGCCCAGGAACCAGTTGTGTTACACCGGTGAAGCAGAAGCTCCGAAAGGTGTCCGAGGAGCCAGCCATAGGTGGGTTCTTTACTGGCCATAGGTAGGTCCCTTACTGCTGGATCCTCTAAGCGGGGAAAGATCGTAGCTAGTATGAATTGGAAGAACGATCATACCGAACCCACGATCCTGCAACTATTCTTCCTTCGTTCAAGACTCGCTTTTCTCGCGGGTTGAATGAGTGAGCCTTGGCCATACATACTGAGATTCAACAATCAACTTTGGAGTCCGTCCTAAAGCCCCACCAATCTACATAGGTGATACCAGGGTAGGTACTTGAAAGACGAGAATAGAACCCATGCTGATGTACCTTAGCTTTTTCGCTCTTCCAATCCTAAACAAGATCATAAATAAGAGTCACATGCCGCTTAACGTCCTCTTAGCACATATGATAGGAGTTGGCATACAGAATTACAAGAAGTTGGTACTTTTTCCAATCCTTTATGCTTTCTCACCAGCAAAATAGGATCGATCGCGAAATCAAAGAAATCTTTCACCTCACTTCTAAGATGAGCTAGCGCTCGCATCACCTTTCGATATCCTATATTTTGGATATTCAACAAGTAGCATTTCCACGGCCTTCTTTAGATGGATTTCACTGCCCCTCATCTACTCCTCAGCTGGGTATCTATTTCTCAATATGGTGCTTTAGTGACGGATTCTGGCATCGCATGGATCTCTTAATAAAATATGGTCTCCCGGATAGGTCAAAATGATTGTGACACCCGTGATAGGACCACTACTGATTAAACTAAGCCCTTTAAGGAAGGCGTACGACAAACACTTGGACTGAAGCATGAGTTGGTTCAAACCACTATACCTGATATATCACGAAATCTATACTGGATTTTCAGCGCTGCGCTCAAGGTCAGGAAGAAGAAGAAGTGTGTGAGATTGTAATAAGTGTGATTGGAGAAGCTTTTAAAGAAGTGGAGGAAGTAGAATGGATAAATTCTATCAATTTCTAGCTCTCATAGCTGAATGAAGAAATAGATAATGGGATGCATTAATAGTTTCATCCAATTCCTAGCAAGTCAAGTACATAATAGTATAATTTAGTATTTCTAAAAGCCTGTCTAAGACGAGTCGGTGTTGTATGCGGAGTGTGGTTTCTTCCTGTTTCCGTAGTAGCCTCTATATATTGAGTTTATAGGATGGAGTCCATATCCCTCCTTTTTACTTCATGGATCTTGTCAGCATATAGGATACTATCGTAAAGAAAGCGGGTATCTTAGAATATGGATCAGCAGCGGATACCAGATTGGTAAAAACCAGCTCAAAAGCAAGAGTTGATGGTTTCGGGAAAGCTAAGCTAAAGCAAGCAGTAAACTAGTGGGTGCAAGCACGGTAATGAAAAAAAAATGTGATAGAAAATCCTACCGTTAGCAGCGACTGCGACACTTCATAACAGCTCCTTAGAGATCAATGTATTATTGGTATTTGCTCGATTGCAGGCAATAACGTTAGTAAATTAGGTGAATGTACGTAAATCGAGGTACACGAGTCTAGCCAGGTATAGGTAGAAATGGGGTATAGTAGGTCTCATGGAAAGGGAGATAGTGCGACCAATAGTTCATCCTGCAAGTGTTACGAATAGATAGGAGTCTTGACTCCGTCCATCGAAAAGAAGATGGTTCACGCTAAGGGTGACTAAAGGCAGAGAATTCTATACGCCAAGAAGAAAAGAAAGTTTGTAGGGGTGAGAATGCACTTTCAAACCCTTTTCTTGCCCCTATCCTTTTTGCTTTCGATAACTTCTATCGCTTCCTAATCATATGAGTCAACTGCGACATACTACTACTAATATGGAGTCATTTTCTTCTTAAGCCTCCTTTCCCAGATCCAAGTTCCGAATCCCAGGGAGAGATCAAGACAATGCAGCAGGGTTGGCAAGCATATATGTATCACTGAGCAAATCCAAAGCATACTTTCCCTCTAAAGAGTGAAGAAAAAGACTTGGTACAACTAGAATACCGAGTGAATGTGGAATCCTACTTGAATTCTAGTCAGAAAAGGAAACTCTAATCTGGAACTTGCTTACTTCGGCTTGATCAGATACTGGAATCCAATCGGGGAACTTGGTTATTGACCCACTAATCTTTCCCTCTTTCGAGTCCAAGTCTCAAGAGGGCGCTTAGGTCGGGCCCTTCTCCAGAGTTCCGATACCGATATCACTATTTCAACTGCGAAACAAAAAACATGCAACAAACACGAACTGGCACTAGGCACTGGATCAATATGTTAGTCCCAAAAAATAGTATAAAAAGTTGCCAAAAGTATATGAAAGTTGTAGAATATTGGCATGGAACAATAAAAAATTATAGATACGACGGAGACGTATCACCCCCTACCATCCACCGTTGGAATTGATCCAGCGGCCAGCAGCAGTTCACAGCCAATCGACAAAACATACGGGAAAATTCTCGGGCGTGGCAGGGAAAAGAGTGCGCGTGCTGGGCGAACATTGCGCGGGCAGGCCGCCGCCGCATCTCGACCGTCCCGCCGCCGCCGCTCGCCAGCTGCCGCCGCATCTCGCCCGCCCCACCGTCACCGCCGCTTGCCCGCCCCACCGCTGGGAAGGGAGTGGATCGAGCTCCGACGGCGGCCACTGAAGAAAATGGCGGTGTCAAGTTCCTCCGCCGCCACTACGGGCTACTCCACCCCACCCCCTCCGTTGGCTCCCTCCACCCCCTTGCGACCCCTCCTCGAGAAGTGTCCATTAAGCAAGCTCCAGGCCGACTGCAACATGCTGCCATCTTTGCTATTTAGCATTTTTATGTGCTCTGTCAAACTGAGCTTCATGTACTGATTTTTGAGAAGATGTGTTCTTGGGCTGCTGACAGTGAGGCATGCGGCTGGGGTGCTTGTACTTAGTCTATTGTGGGTTGGGCTTAGGAAATTCTAGACTATTTTCTTTGAATCAATTGACTCATGAGCTTGCTCTACCTGCCTTTACAAGTATTTTGTTGCATGTGTGACTTGTTTTATATAGTTGCTTTCAACATTCTGGGATGTGTGGTGTGTTAAACTATTGTCAATTTGATTTTTGTGTTGTGCTTCAGATGCAACCAACTTAGGGCCAAAGTTGACCCATTGTTTGGTGTCGGTGCCATTGAGATTGACGACGATGATGTATTCACCCCAAAAGGTTGTGAGTCACCGACGAGAGAGGTATGATACGTCTCCAACATGACTATAATTTTTTATTGTTCCATGCTATTATATTATCTGTTTTGGATGTTTTATATGCATTAATATGCTATTTTATATGATTTTTGGGACTAACCTATTAACCTAGAGCCCAGTGCCAGTTTCTATTTTTTCCTTGTTTTAGAGTTTCGCAGAAAAGGAATACCAAACGGAATAAAACTTTCGCCATGATTTTTCTTGGACCAGAAGACACCCAGGAGACTTGGAGTGCAAGTCAGAGGAGCCTTGAAGCGGACACAAGGGTGGAGGGTGCGCCCAGGTGGGTGGGGCGCGCCCCCGACCTTGTGGGCCCCTCGCAGCTCTCCTGACCTAATTCTTCCTCCTATATATACGCTTATACCCCAAAAAACATCTCGGGGAGCCACAAAACCACTTTTCCACCGCCGCAACCTTCTGTACCCATGGGATCCCATCTTGGGGCCTTTTTCGGCATCCCGCCGGAGGGGGAATCGATCACGAAGGGCTTCTACATCCACACCATTGCCTCTCCGATGAAGTGTGAGTAGTTTACTTCAGACCTATGGTTCCATAGCTAGTAGCTATATGGCTTCTTCTCTCTCTTTGTATTTCAATACAAAGTTCTCCTCAATGTTGTTGGAGATCTATTCGATGTAATACTTTTTTGCAGTGTGTTTGCCGAGATCTAATGAATTGTGGATTTATGATCAAGCTTATCTATGAATATTATTTGAATCTCCTCTGAGTTCTTATATGCATGATTTGATATCTTTGCAAGTCTTTTCAAACTATCGATTTGGTTTGGCCAACCAGATTTGTTTTTCTTGCAATGGGAGAAGTGCTTAGCTTTGGGTTCAATCTTGCGGTGTCCTTTCCCAGTGACAGTAGGGGCAGAAAGGCACGTACTGTATTGTTGCCATCGAGGATAAACAAATGGGGTTTTCATCATATTGCTAGAGTTAACCCCGCTACATCATGTCAGCTTGCTTAATGTGTTACTCTGTTCTTATGAACTTAATACTCTAGATGCAGGCAGGAGTCGGTCGATGTGTGCAGTAATAGTAGTAGATGCAGAATCATTTTGGTGTACTTGACACGGACGTGATGCCTATATTCATGATCATTGCCTTAGATATTGTCATAACTTTACGCTTTTCTATCAATAGCTCGGCAGTAATTTGTTCACCCACCGTAATAATTTCTATCTTGAGAGAAGCCTCTAGTGAAACCTATGGCCCCCGGGTCTATTTTCCATCATATAAGTTTCTGATCTACAATTCTAGTTTCCTATTTACTTTCTTTTGCAATATTTACTTTCTGTTCAAAAATACCAAAAATATTACTTACCGTTTATCCATCTCTATCAGATCTCACTTTGCGAATAACCGTGAAGGGATTGACAACCCCTTTGTCGCGTTGGTTGCAAGTTGGTGTTTGTTTGTGCAGGTATTCGGTGGCTTGTTGCGTTGTCTCCTACTGGATTGATACATTGGTTCTCAAAACTGAGGGAAATACTTATGCTACTTTGCTGCATCACCCTTTCCTCTTCAAGGGAAAAACCAACGCATGCTCAAGAGGTAGCAACAAGGATTTCTGGCATTGTTGCCAGGCAGATCTACGCCAAGCCAAGACATACCAGGTACCCATCATACACTATCATCTCTCGCATTACATTATTCGCCATTCGCCTCTCGTTTTCCTCTCCCCCACTTCTAAAATGATTTCCAAAAAGATTCGCGTTTGCTTCGCCCCTTTTCCGTCCGTCTTCTTTGTTCGCTTTTTGTGTGCTCGTGTGTTGGATTGCCTGCTTTGTCATGATGGCTCAACATAATACCAAATTGTGTGACTTTTCCAATACAATGATTCTATTAGTACTCCAATTGCTCCCGATGCTAATGCGGAATCTTGTGAGATTAATACTGCTTTGCTGAATCTTGTTATGAAAGATCAATTTTCCAGCCTTCCCAATGAAGATGATGCATCCCATCTCAATAATTTAGTTGATTTATGTGATATGCAAAAGAAAAAAGATGTGGATAATGATATTGTTAAGTTGAAGTTATTTCCGTTCTCGCTTAGGGATCACGCTAAAACTTGGTTTTCATCTTTGCCTAAAAATAGTATTGATTCATGGAATAAGTGTAAAGATGCTTTTATTTCCAAGTATTTTCCTCCCGCTAAGATCATCTCCCTTAGGAACGATATTGTGAATTTTAATCAACTTGATCATGAACATGTTGCACAATCTTGGGAGAGGATGAAATTGATGATTAGAAATTGCCCTACTCATGGTTTGAATTTATGGATGATTATACAAACAATTTATGTCGGATTGAATTTTCCTTCTAGAAATCTTTTATATTCGGCCACGTGAGGCACTTTTATGGAAATTACTTTAGGATAAGCTACTAAACTCCTAGATAATATTATGGTTAATTATTCTCAATGGCTACCGAAAGATCTTCCACTAGTAAAAAAGTGCATGCGATTGAAGAAATAAATGTTTTGAGTGGAAAGATGGATGAGCTTATGAAATTGTTCGCTAGTAAGAGTGCTCCTATTGATCCTAATGATATGCCTTTGTCTACTTTGATTGAAAACAATAATGAATCTATGGATGTGAATTTTGTTGGTAGGGACAATTTTGGTAATAATGCGTATAGAGGTAATTTTAATCCTAGGTCGTTTCCTAGTAATTCCTCTAATAAGTATGTTAATTCCTACAACAATTCTTATGGAAACTATAATAAGATGACCTCTGAATTTGAGAATAGTGTTAAATAATTTATTAGTTTGCAAAATAATTTCATGCTCTGGTTGAATTTTTTTTTTTTGCTTAAGATTGATGATTTGGCTAGGAACGTGGATAGAATTTCTCTTGATGTTAATTCTTTGAAACTTAGATCTATTCCACCTAAGCATGATATCAATGTGTTTCTAAAATCCATGAGAATTTCCATTGATGAGTACAAAGAAATAACCGCTAAGATGCATGCTAAGAAAGATTGGTTTATAAAAGCGTGTTCTTCTAGTTTCGTTGAAAATAATTATGAAGATCTAAAAGTAATTGATGTCGAATCCTATTGAATCTTTGTTTTCCAATGTAAATCTAGATAAAGATGGGACTGGAGATGAGGCAACTTTAGTTAGAAGGCGTCCCAATGATTCAGAATTTTTAGATCTTGATGCAAAAATTGATAAAAGTGAGATTGAAGAGGTCAAAACTTTAGATAGCAATGAACCCACTATTTCGGATTTCAAGGACTTTAATTATGATAATTGCTCTTTAATAGATTGTATTTCCTTGTTGCAATCCATGTTGAATTCTCCTCATGCTTATAATCAAAACAAAGCTTTTACTAAACATATCGTTGATGCTATGATGCAATCTTATGAAGAAAAGCTTAATTTGGAAGTTTCTATTCCTAGAAAACTTTATGATGAGTGGGAACCTACTATAAAGATTAGATTAAATATTATGAATGCTATGCTTCGTGTGATTTGGGTGCTAGTGTTTCCACGATTCTGAAAACTTTATGTGATGTGTTAGGTTTCCGTGAATTTGATGATTGCTCCTTAAATTTGCATCTTGCGGATTCCACTATTAAGAAACCTATGGGAAGAATTAATGATGTTCTTATTGTTGCAAATAGGTATTATGTGCCCATAAATTTCATTGTTCTTGATATAGATTTCAATCCTACATGTCCTATTATCCTTGGTAGACCTTTCGTTAGCACGACTGGTGCAATTATTGATATGAAAGAATGATACATTAGATTTCAATTTCCGTTAAGGAAAGGCATGTAACACTTTCCAAGAAAGAAAATTAAATTGCCTTATGAACCTATTATGAGAGCCACTTATGGATTGCATGCCAAAGATGATAATACCTAGATCTATTCGTGTTTTTATGCCTAACTAGGGGTGTTAAACAATATCACTTGTTGGGAGGCAACCCAAATTTTTTTGTTCTTGCTTTTTAGGTCCTGTTTTGCTTTGAATAAATCATCTAGCCTCTGGTTAGATGTGGTTTTGTTTTTTAATTAGTGTTTGTGCCAAGTAAGACCTACGAGATAACCTACGATGATACTTAATTTGATCTTGCTAAAAAACAGAAACTTTTGCGCGCACGAAAACAAATCTTGTTTTTAGCTGGAGAGTGATTTTTGTTTATTATTTTTTAAGAAGATTAATAAACAAATTATCTAGGATTCCTATTTTCTCGGGATTTTTGGAGTTACAGAAATATTCGAAATATCCAGATTGCTACAGACTGTTCTGTTTTTGATAGAATATGTTTTTCGCGTGTTGTTTGGTTATTTTGATCCATCTATGGCTAGTATCGGTGGGTATGAACCACGGAAAAGTTGAATTACAGTAGATATTACACCAATATAAATAAAGAACAACAGTACCAACAATGGTGATCTATTTTCTTATACTAATGGAGCTTACGAGATTTTCTGTTGGAGTTTTGTGTTGTGAAGTTTTCAAGTTTTGGGTAAGGATTTTATGGATTATGGAATAAGGAGTGGCAAGAGCCTAAGGTTGGGTATGCCCAAGGCACCCCAAGGTAATATTCAAGGATGTCAAAAGCCTAAGCATGGGGATGCCCCGGGAAGGCATCCCCTCTTTCGTCTTCGTCTATCGATAACTTTACTTGAGGCTATATTTTTATTCACCACATGATATGTGTTTTGCTTGGAGCGTCTTGTATGATTTGAGTCTTTTCTTTTTAGTTTGCCACAATCATCCTTGCTGTACACACCTTTTGAGTGAGACACGTGAAGGAAATATGCCTTAGAGCCAATAATAAAGTTGTCATTTATATTTCCTTATATCATGATAAATGTTTATTATTCATGCTAGAATTGTATTAATCGGAAACTTGATACATGTGTGAATACATAGACAAAACAAAGTGTCCCTAGTATGCGTCTACAAGACTAGCTCGTTAATCAAAGATGGTTAAGTTTCCTAACCATAGACATGTGTTGGTAATTGATGAATGGGATCACATCATTAGGAGAATGATGTGATGGACAAGACCCATCTATTAGCTTAGTGTCGGTGTACTAAGGTAGGGGTACCTCAGTACCCCAACTTGTGCACGGGCATTTGCGGCTTCCCGCGGCAGGGTCGACCACGTGCTCGTCGGAGACCTTCCTGCTCCATGTAAAACCATTCAAAAACAAAGTATACAAGACAGAAGATCGAGACCCCGGCAAGTGGAGCTTGCCGGGAAGGTCGTTCCAGGCTCAAGGTTACCTCACTCACGCAAGGCCCTGGCAAGAGGAGCTTGCCAGGAAGACTAGAAGATTCCATTACAGAAGACACGCCTCGGCGCAACATGCGCCCCGGCAGGGCCCGGGGAGCGACAAGCTTCAGAGCCCGACAAGCTCCCGGGCCCGACAAGGTCAAGGTCCCGGCAAGGTGCTTGCCGGGAGAGTTGCGCTGTGTGCCCGCGCTCCAGCTCATCGGCCCACGCGTCGCACTGGGGCCATTCCAGGGACGCGTGGCGGATGGCTGTGCAGCCTGGGGGACACGGTGGCACTCCACGGTGGTGAAGCCATCGCCGTGGCAAACGGAGACGCAAGGGCGGGCGCTTTTGGGGTCGACGGCGACGGGCATTAAATGCTCTTGTCCCCCACTGTCAAAGTAGGTAGCAACCACTATTCACGCACTGTAGGTCCACTATTCCCGCACTGTTACAACTACCACCTCTTTTACGTTTTTACCCTTTCTCCTACGTTGACACCTGTCGGTGACCCCTTGCACTATAAAAGGAGGCCCATGCACAACGTGGAGGGGGTTCGGAACCTAGATCGCTCATACGCTCGGTGTAGCTGGTTCTTCAAGCTCCCGAGCTCTCCAACTCAATACAAATCAAGCAGGAGTAGGGTTTTACGCGTCCACCGCGGCCCGAACCTGGGTAAACTGCCCGCGTGTTCACTACGATCTGCTCTTCGTGCTCCCTCCGCCCTCTTACCGCACAAACAAGGGGCTCCGGTCCCATAGGTGTTCGCGGTGGACAGTTTCCCCCGACATCTTTGGCGCGCCGGGTAGGGGGCGTCGAGGTTGTGCGAATCTGATCCGGCGTTCGCGCGGGCGCATTCTTCATCAACCTCTCCAGTTTCATTAGCAACTTCATCAGCAACAGCACCATGGCCCCGAAGAAGAAGGCTTCGGAGGTCGGAGGCCCGTCTGCGTCTCATCCGCCGCCACCGGAACCAACGGTGGGCGGGGGAGACGCCGTCGGAAGGGTGGTCGCCGGCGAGGACACTCGCGGTGCCACCAAATCCAAGGACAGGACGGACGACCGAGCCTCGGTCTCCGTGGACGCGCCGCGTCCATCTCAGCACACAACAACCCAGCAGCGCCATAACACAGGAGGTGGTATCCGCTTGCTGGGACAAGGGCAAACCGGAGGCTCGCGGGACGCTCCAGACCGCCGTCCGGGCACCAGCAAGGCGCGGTCGCCGGGGCGGGACCCTGCTCCTTCTAACGCTGTTAGAAGTCCGAGCATATCCCGCTCCTCGCACCGCTCGCCCCCGCTCCCCTCCACTCCAGCAGAAGCGCTCGCAAGGGCGCAACTGCTCCTCGACTTCCCTCCAGCGGCACACAAGGCCGAAGACTGGAGGGCTACCATCCAGAGCCTGATCGCCTTCGCCAACAACGACTCTCCACAGCAGCCGACGACTTCGCGGCCGCGGCAAGCTGAGAAGACGAAGGCCGACGGCGACAAGACCGCCGGGGGTGCGACAACCGTGCACTCCCCGCCGCGGAAGCAGAAGACGCCGCCCCGCCGGAACAACGCCGACGACGGCTCCACGGCATCGTCGGATCCGCGGGCCCGTCGGGACCAGCGCCAGGTCCTCGACGACCGGCGACAAGAAGACGCTCGGACGACGATCGAGCGCCACCGAGAAGCTCGGCGACAATCGGACCAGAGGGCTGGAAACGCTGTCGACGCGCGCGCGCCCGGTGAACCAGGCGACTTGCCGTACGCGGCAGGCTGCCCTGCGTTCACTCGCGAGCTACGGCGCGTCCAGTGGCCCAGCATGAAGAATTTCAAGCCCGACGTACCGGAGAAGTACGACGGCAAAACGCACCCCTCGGAATTCCTCAGCATTTATACCATCGCAGTGCAGGCTGCTGGGGGGCGCGACGAGAAGATTTTGGCGAACTACTTCCCGCTCGTGCTTAAGCCGAACGTTCGTTCCTGGCTTATGCACTTGCCGGAAGGTTCCATTTCTTCTTGGGCAGATCTTTGCCACCAGTTTGTTGGCGCCTTCACGGGCGGCCACAAACCCCACGGCCAGGAGAGCGATCTCCACATTCTGGCCCAGAAGGAAGGAGAATCCCTGCGCAAGTACATCCAACGCTTCAGCCGTGTACAGCACAACATCCCCGACGTCCACCCTGCCGTGGTTATCAGCGCGTTCCACCAGAACGTGCGTAACCGCCGCATGCGTGAAGAAATGGCGATGACCAAGATTCGGGATGTCAGCGAGCTCTACGCTCTAGCTGATAAGTGCGCACGCGCGGAAGAGGGGAGGAGACTCCCCGGGGAGGATGCTGGCGCAGGAGGGAGCGACAGCGACGACGCCGCCCCGGCAAAGAAGAGCCGGCGGCGGAATAACAGAAGGAAGAACAAGAAGGAAGTGCTTGCCGTCGAGAAGTCCGGCAAGGAGGCTCCCGCAAGCAAACACAGGCCGGCGGCTCCGGCAAGGAGCCTGCCCCTGTAGCGGCAGCCGACAAGCAGTACTGCAAGATCCACCGCACCAAAGGCCACGACCTCTCCAACTGCAAACGCGTCGAGTATCTCGTCGAGCAGCAGAAAGCTGAGTACGAGAGGCGCGACAAGGAGAAGGCCCAAGGTGGCGGGGGAGAGCCAAGCAAGAAGCGGCCGTTCAATGGCCGGGGAGGACGCCGCGGCAAGGCCAAGCAGCGGCAAGGTGATCGACCTCCCCGGGGCCGCGACAAGGATGAAGAGGACGACGACGAAGACATGGAGGACGAGGATAACAGCGAGCAGGAGTTCCAGAAGGCCACGGAGGTCCTGTGCGTCGACGGTGGCGCCTCTCTGCACACCTCCCACCGCCAGCTCAAGCAGTGGGTGCGCGAGGTGAATGCAGCAGAGCCGCCCGTGGAGTCGCGCAGGCTCCTCAAATGGTCCGGCACGCCCATCATTTTCGATCTTGAGGATCACCCTGACCGCACCACTGCGGTCGGGTGCTTGCCGATGCTGGTCTCACCCACCATCCGCAACCTCAAGGTCACCAAAATGTTGGTTGACGGCGGGGCCGGGCTGAACTTGATCTCCTCCGCTGTGATCAAGAAACTCCAAATCCCAGATGGCGAGCTCGAAGAGACCGGTTCTTTCCAAGGAATCAACCCGGGAAGGAGCAAGCCCAAGGGGAAAATCACTCTGCCGGTGACCTTTGGCGGGGAGCTCAACTTCA
This sequence comes from Secale cereale, assembly GCA_902687465.1. Classification (NCBI taxonomy): domain Eukaryota; kingdom Viridiplantae; phylum Streptophyta; class Magnoliopsida; order Poales; family Poaceae; genus Secale; species Secale cereale. Next base: position 68,902,360 of record LR738710.1, read on the forward strand.
GAACTGAGCGCATCACTTTCGACGTCGCTGATATTCCATTGCCATACAATGGAATACTCGGCCGTCCCGCCCTCGCCAAGTTCATGGCAGCTTCCCACTATGCCTACAACGTACTCAAGATGCCGGGGCCGATAAGCGTCATCACTGTCCACGGCGACAAGAAAGATGCGCTTGTCTGCGCCGACAAGATCTACCGGGAGGCGGCAGCTGCGGCAGAGAAGGATACACTTGCCGCTGAAGCTCCCGGGGGGAAGAAGATGAAGACCAAGTCCGGCAAGTGCTCTGGGGCCCACTCCGGCAACCGCACCTCTTCGGAGTGCTGCGCTGCCGTCGAGGACGTTCCATCGAGCTCCACCGGCAAGTGTAAGAAGGGGATGGCCGCTCCTCCGGCAACCAAGAAGGTGTCCGCCAAGGAGGACGGCACTGGTGGTACCTTCACCATCAGTGCCACACTTGACAGCAAATAGGAAAGCGTGCTCGTTGCCTTCCTGCGGGCGAATGTCGATGTGTTTGCCTGGCAACCATCTGACATCCCCGGTATTCCCATGAAGGTAATTGAGCACAAGCTTGCTGTTTGTCCTCATGCGCGGCCCATCAAGCAGAAAGTGAGGAAGCAAGCCGTGGAGCGCCAAGAATTCATCAACGAAGAGATCAAGAAGCTAGAGGCAGCAGGCCTAGTTAGAGGTGTGATCCATCCGACGTGGTTAGCAAACCCAGTCGTCGTGCGCAAGGCCAACGGGAAGTGGAGACTGTGTATAGACTTCACCGATGTGAATAAAGCATGTCCCAAGGATCCATTCCCTTTGCCGCGCATTGACCAGATTGTTGACTCCACTGCCGGATGTGAGCTACTCTCTTTTCTTGATGCGTATTCTGGATACCACCAGATCTTTATGGCCAAGGAAGACGAAGAGAAGACTGCATTTATCACTCCATGTGGCACTTATTGCTTCATACGCATGCCATTTGGACTGAAGAATGCAGGATCAACGTTTGCAAGGGTAGTGCACACTGCTTTCGAGCCACAGATCCACAGAAATGTAGAGGCTTACATGGATGACATCGTGGTGAAGAGCAAGAGCAAGGAAACCCTGGTCCAAGATTTGGAAGAGACATTTCAGAACCTGCGCAGGATACAGCTCAAGTTGAACCCCGAGAAGTGCGTCTTTGGAGTCCCCTCCGGCAAGCTTCTCGGGTTCTTTGTGTCACAGAGGGGGATTGAAGCTAACCCCGACAAGATTAAAGCCATTGAGCAGATCGAGGCCCCGAAGCGCGTCAAGGATGTCAGAAGGCTTGCAGGTTGTGTGGCTGCCCTCAGTAGGTTCATTTCGAAGTCTGCAGAACGCGCCCTACCTTTCTTCAAAATCTTGAAGAAGGCAGGTCCCATGAAGTGGACTCCGGAAGCGGAGGCAGCGCTGCAAGATTTGAAACGGTACCTATCCTCCACTCCAATACTTGTCGCACCTAGACCACAGGAAAAGTTGTTGCTATATCTGGCAGCAACCAACCAGGTGGTTAGTGCTACGTTAGTAGCGGAGAGGGAGGCCGACGAGGAGTCCGCACCACCGGCAAGCGAATCCAGCGACAAGCAGGGGGCTGCTCCGGCAAGCTCTGGCCCCGACAAGGACAACTCTGCGCAGGAACAGGAAGAAGTGCGGAAGAAGATGGTGCAGCGCCCAGTGTATTTTGTAAGTTCCCTTCTCCAGGGGGCTAGATCAAGGTACTCTGGTGTGCAAAAGTTGCTTTTCGGCCTCCTCATGGCCTCGAGAAAGCTGCGCCATTACTTCCAGGCACATGAGATAACAGTGGTCACTCGCTTTCCACTGAAGAGGATATTGCACAACCCAGAAGCAACAGGCAGGATCGTTGAGTGGGCACTGGAGCTGTCGAGCTTTGGACTCAAGTTTGAAAGTACTTCAACCATACAGAGCCAAGCTTTGGCAGAATTCATAGCTGAGTGGACCCCAACGCCCGATGAAGAAGTCCAAGAAACAAGTGCACCCGTGCAAGAAGCGACAAGTGAATGGGTAATGTATTTTGATGGTGCCTTCTCGCTGCAAGGCGCCGGTGCTGGCGTGGTGCTCATCGCGCCCACCGGAGAGCACCTCAAGTATGTTATCCAGATGCACTTCCCAAGAGAGCAAGCGACAAACAACACTGCTGAATATGAAGGCTTGCTCGCCGGCCTCAGGATTGCGGCCGAACTTGGGATAGGGAAGCTGATTGTGCGGGGAGATTCTCAGTTGGTGGTCCGGCAAGTTAACAAGAGCTACCAGAGCCCTTTGATGGAAGCTTATGTAGATGAAGTGAGGAAGCTTGAAGAGCACTTTGAAGGTCTGCAGATGGAGCACGTCCCGAGAGCTCAGAATGAAATTGCAGATGGCCTTTCAAAGTGTGCTTCGATGAAGTTACCTGTGGAACCAGGGACCTTCTTGCTGAAGCTGACTCAACCATCCGTTACGCCATCAATTGGGCAGTCCAAGAAGAGAAAGTTAGCCTCCGGCGACTACTTGCCGGCGGATCTTCCTGAAACCGCCGCCAAGGTCCCCAAGATCAACAACCAGAACGCTGAGGAACAGCTTGCTCCTGCAGATCCTCGGGTCTGTACAGTTGAAGCAAGCGTTCCCGACAAGCCTCGCCCCGGCGAGCTTGCCGGGGGACCTTCAGCTCCGGGAGAGCCAGAGGTTCTTGCCGTAGAAGCCGAGGTCCCCGCAGCGGCCCTCATGCCTTTAGTCCTTGCCGTTGAGCCCCAAGCTCCAGCATGGGCGCAGCAGATCGTCCGTTTTCTGCAAACTGGAGAACTTCCCGACGACCCAGAAGAAATAGAGAAGATAACCAGGCAGTCAAGTATGTACCAGTTCGTGGACAACGAGCTGTACAGAAGAAGGCTCAATGGTGTCAGACTGAAGTGCATCTCCAGGGAAGATGGACAGAAGCTGTTGGCAGAAATACACGGAGGCATATGCGGCCACCACATTGGCGCAAGGGCGCTTGCCGGGAAAGCTTTCCGGCAAGGGTTCTTTTGGCAAGAAGCCCTCCAAGATGCAACTGCACTAGTAACCAAGTGTGAAGCGTGCCAGTTCCATGCAAAGCAGATTCATCAGCCAGCTCAAGCTCTCCAAACGATTCCTTTATCCTGGCCCTTCTCGGTCTGGGGGCTCGATATCCTCGGCCCCTTCCCCCGAGCCGTCGGGGGCTTTGAGTACTTGTACGTTGCGATCGACAAGTTCACAAAGTGGCCAGAAGTGGAGCCAGTGAGAAAGGTGACAGCACAGTCAGCGGTCAGGTTCTTCAGGTCGATTGTTTGCCGTTTCGGAATCCCCAACAGGATCATCACCGACAACGGTACACATTTTACTAGTCGCACCTTCATGCAGTACGTCCAATACCTTGGCGCCAAGGTCTGTTTCGCTTCTGTTGCTCACCCAAGGAGCAACGGTCAAGCGGAGAGGGCTAATGCTGAAGTGCTGCGCGGACTCAAAACAAGGACCTTTGACAGGCTGCGCAAGTGCGGAAGAAGTTGGATAGAGGAGTTACCGGCGGCTCTTTGGTCAATCAGAACGACACCAAGTCGAGCCACCGGACAGACACCCTTTGCTCTAGTCTATGGAGCAGAGGCAGTTCTCCCCACGGAACTCGTATACGGATCTCCTCGAGTTCTCGCTTATGATGAGCTCGAGCAAGAGCAACTGCGACAAGATGATGCATTGCTCCTCGAGGAGGAACGTCTCCAGGCTGCTGTACGAGCTGCTCGATACCAGCAAGCCTTGCATCGCTACCATAGCCGCAAGGTCAAGGCCAGGAGCCTCGAGGAAGGCGACCTTGTTCTTCGGCGTGTTCAGTCCGCCAAGAATTCCAACAAGTTGACGCCGAAGTGGGAAGGCCCTTATCGGGTGAGACAAGTCACAAGGCCCGGCGTTGTCCGCCTTGAGACCGAAGAAGGCTTACCGGTGAGCAACTCCTGGAACATAGAGCATCTTCGCAAGTTTCACCCATAAGGCGCGGTTGCCGTGATCCGCTCCGGCAACCACCTTTTGTACAAGCTTTGCCGCTGTTGCATGTAACCCTTTGTACAAAGCCGGGCGCAGACCCCGTGCATCAGTAAAGTTTTTGTGTTTTGCGCTGATTGCCTTTTGCATGCTTTTCTTTGCTATTTGCAAGTGTTATTTGGCATATTGTGCAACTTACACATCCGGTAAGCATTAGCACGCCGAAAGGCCATATACTTGTTTCCCTCTTCTTTTTCCTTGCCTCTTAAGCAGAAGGAACGTTCCTCGCGCACAAGTTTGCCGGGGGGGGAAGGAGATGGAAGAGGAACCAAGTGCTGTTCAAGAAAGAGAAGCCTTACCGAGAAGCAAGCAATATATGAAAGCTAAGTTATTAGAATTTGAGCGGTTCAAATTTTTAAATTTTGGTTGTCTTCCTTGAACAATCACACTTTGTATGGAAAACCTGTGCGCGGAGGAACCTACCCGTAGCTAGCCGCACCCTGTCTTGTTTCCGAGTACGCTCAACGATTTAAGTGAGCTGCGACAAGTGTCGCGCCCTTACTTCGTTTTCGAGTTCACTCAGCAAGCTAAGTGCGTTGCGACTAGCTGCGGCATGGTTGCTTGCCGGTGAGACCTTGGCCAACAGGCTGCTCAGAGTCCAGCACTCGGCGCTCGCGGCAAAGGCCCCTTGCCGGCAAGCTCCCCGGGAGCGTAGGGTGAAAAGCATACAAAGTAAAGGACCAAGACAAGGAAGATAACATTGCACTGATTGATCAAAATAAGATAAATATCTTACAAAGGATAACTTGTCGCAATGATTAATAAGTTCATAACACCCTATGCAGCAACAAAAAGAGATAAAGATAAAGGAGGCCTAATCTACGCGGTCGCCCTCGATCCTGGAGATCTTGTTCACTTTAGCAATGATGTGGGCGACCTGCTCCTTCAACGCCTCCATGTTCGTGTCGGCCGGCAGGCTGCGAAGAACATTGGTGAGGTTTATGCCGGGATTGCGGTATACAATCTTCGTCAGCACACGCTCCAAGGTTCCCGTGCAGAGCCGGCGCGACTCCTCGGCCAGTTGCGCGGGGATCTTCTTCCGCAGATCTGCAAGGGCCGGCGCGATCCCCCTGAAGAAGAGGCTGAGCTTGGCGCTGTGAGGGAGGTTTGGGTCTGGGGAGTAGATGAGATGCTCCAACTTCAGCGCCAGCAGCTCTTGGTCGATGTTGGACGCAGAAGATACCAAGTCCTCGGTCCATACCTCAACGGTGCGGCGGAAGTTCTCGGCCGCTTTGTTGGCGCTGTCCACCAAGGTTCGCTCCTTGCGGAGCTCCTCCTTCAGCTTGGTTTCCCGGTCCCGGACGGCGTCAAGCGAGTCCTTCAGTGTGGAAACCTTCAGCTCCAGATCCTCGATGGAGTCCTTGGCGGCCTTCAGCTCGTCGCCCTTCTCAGAAAGACGCACCTGGAGTTCTGAGTTGGTGTGGGCGTCCTTCTCGCGCTCTGTGTTGAGCGCGGCGACCCTCTCCACGCTCGCCTTCAGCGACTCCTCCAGCTGCGCGACCTTGGCGGCAAGCTCCTCCTTGGCGGTCTCCGCGGCAGCCGCGGCGGCTTTCGCCTCCTTCAGCTCCCCGCCAAGGGCCTGCTCCCGAGCGGCAAGGTCTTCCTCGTGGGAGTCGAGGTTGACCTTCCGCTGGGCGAGCTCTCCTTCTCGCCGGGACAGCTCCACCCCGGCGAGCCGCTGCTGCTCTTCGGCCTCGGCCTTCTCCAGCAGCCATTCTTGGTATTCCCCGGCGAGCCTCTCACGCTCCTCCGCTACCTCGCGGAGGGCAGCCTGGTTGGCGGCGCTGAGCTCCGCCGCACGCTTCTCCATCTCAGCGGCGGCCTTGGCGGCAAGGGCCTCCCGGGAAGCAAGCTTCGCCTGCCTGGCCCGGTAAAGGGCCAGGAGCTGGTGAAGCAGCTTCTCCTCCTCGGGCCCGTCGCTTCCGCCGGGCGCCTCGACGATCTTCAAGCCCGCGGAGGCGAGGACCTCCCCATCAAAGGCCTCGCCCTCCGCGGGGGCTCGCGAGGAAGAACCCCACGACACTTGGATAAATACGCCGTTGGGGGCTTCAAGGTAGTAGCCGGCCTGCTCCTTTCCGGCGGAGGGGTCGGCGGCCGGCGCAGCACTTGATGCTCCTGCCGCCTCCGGGCCGGCAGTGCGGTCGCCGTCCCCCTCCCGGCCGCTGCATCCGCAGCCGGAGCGGTCTCCTCCGCAGCCGGCTCGGCGGCTCCCGCTGGGTCCTCAGCGACAGGGGCGCCGCCGCCGCCGCCCTGCGCGCCCTCCTCCTCGATGACGATGACTTCCGTCTCCATCTGCTCGGGGGGAGGAGGATCTAGAAGAAGAGGAAGAAGCAAAAGAAGTTCAAGCAAATACCCAAAAAGAGACGACTCCAAGAAGACAAGTGACAGAACTTACCTTGGCGGACGTCGTCAGCGGCGGGCTCCCTCGCCGGGGAGCTCTGCCTTGGCGGAGTGGCCGCCCTCGCCGGGCTGCTCGCCCTTGGCGGGGTACTCGCCCTTGGCAGAGTACCCGCCCTTGGCGGAGCGCTCTCCCTCGCCGGGGAGTTCGGCCTTGGCGGGGACGGCGGGGCCTGCGGCTCCTCGGGAGCGACCTCCGGACGCTCCTGCGGCTGTGGCTCCACCTCTGCACAAGTCAAGACAAAAGCATCAAGATATTAGAACAAGACAAAATCTCCAAGCGCGCCCGACGAGCGAAAGTACAGAATCCAGACTTACGCTGGGGGCTGCGCTGGGGGCTGCTCCTCGGAGCAGCGCTCGGGTCCGGCAGGCTTGGCTCCGGCGCGTCCCCAGTCGCCGCGACGGGCGAGTCGTCCGCGACTTCGACCACGGGCACCTTGGCTTTCTTTGCCACTCGCTCCGCCAAGGTCCTGAAATCAAAGCAAGAAACAAGATTAGCATCAACAATAGTCAAGACGAAATTTGAGAAGATGTAAGATTTCGAGTTCTTACTCCTGTTCCTCCTCGTCGTCGTCGCTCAAGGCGGAGAAGTCAAACTCCACCTGTGGCGCGTCTGCGCGAGGAGCGGGAGGCGAAGACTCCCTCGGGCGCTTTGCGGTCCCTGGGGCTGGGGGCTGCGAAGACCCAGCCCCTGTGGTAGCCGGGGCCCGGGGAGCGGGCGGAGCCGTCGCTCCGCTCCGTGAAGACTCCTGTCCGCTCGGCGCCGACTTGCGAGGCGCCTCTGTTGTGGCCTGCTTGCGGGGCGCCTCTGCCGTGGCCTGCGCGCGGGCCGCCTCCGCCGTGACTGGTGCGCCGGACGCCCCCGTCGCAGCTTGACTCCCCCGGGGAGCTCGCGCTGCCCGGCGAGTTGGTTGTTGCCGGGGCGCCTGTGCCCTTGTCCCCGTCGCCGCCTTGCGGAGACGCTTCATCGGAGAGCGCCTAGGGCTTGCCCGGGGCGGGGAGGTCTCCGACGAAGAAGATATGTCGTCGGCGTAGAGCTCCAGAGACCCGTCGGAGTCCTCGGCGGCCTCGGCGTCGCCCTCTTCCTCCTCCTCCCCGGCAGGCTTGCTGGGCCCGGCACCCTGCGCTGCGGCCTCCTTCTCCTCGGCGCCTCCGCTCCCTGCGGCGCCCCTGTTCCCTCCGGCGGCGTTGCCTCTCGCCGCGGCCTCCGTCTGGATTCCAAGGATCCCGGAGTGCCTCAAGGATGGGACTCCGGCGAGCTCGTCGGGAGGCAGCTTCAGTAGCCTGCGGATCTCCGCCTCCTCTGCTTGGCAGGACGCTTCCGCAGCATCTGCCTCCTCGGGCGTGTAGCCGAACTCTCCTGCCGCTGCGGCTGCAGCGGCCTCTTCAACCCGAGAAGCTATGTACGCTATCTCCTGGTCGGTGGTGTCCTGTGTCAGCTCCCGGGTCTCGTTCTTGTTCTTCGCCACCTCCACCAGGTTGTCGAAGAGATTCAAGATGACGTCTGGCTTGGGCGGAATCCACGTGCGGTCGACGCCGTGCGAGTCGCACGCGGGCATCATGGCGCGGAGGTTGTCCCTGGCTGTGCTGTTGCAGAGGGGCACCACTCCCCGGGGACCCCTGAACCATTCCGGGTGGGCCGGGTCGTGCTTAAACAGTTCCCGGACCATCCCCTTCAGCTCCAGCGACGTGAAGTTGAAGTTGAGCCCGGGGCGCAGCCTCATTATGTCCGCCGAGTTGCCGTACTCCCAGGCCGGCCTTTTCCTGTCTTGGAGAGGGGCGATGCGGCGGCGGAGGAAGTCTGTGCCTACTTCTGCGACAGACAACCTAGCTACCCGAAGACGAAGGATCCTGATGAGGGTGATGTCGAGCTTGTTGTCGTCCGAATCCAACTCGCTCCAGTCCCTGCCACGCACGATGGGCGTTGTGCGCGGCGCGGTGAAAGATTGCGGGTGGTCCTCAACAATCCAGCACCAGTCAGCACGCCATTCCTCCCACTTGCCGCGGAGCTCCCCCGGCAAGTAGGACTCCTTCTTGTTCAGACGAAAAACCCAAGATATTCCTCCGGAGAGGGGGGCGCCGGCCTCTGCTCTAGGGGTGAAGAAGTGCCTAAACAGCGCTACATTTGGGTATATTCCTATATAGTTTTCGCACATATGTGCGAAAACCGCCATCGTGAGGATGGCGTTGGGAGTGAAGTCAAGAAGATGGAGGCCGTAGGTGTGCATTATGTCACAGAAGAATTCGGAAAAAGGAGGGCAAAGACTGCAGTGGAAGAAGGCTGCGAAGAAATAGTACCCGCCGGGGTAGTTGTCCTTGGCGGCGGCCGGATAAGCTCGAGTGCGGGGGTGCGCCTTGGTTCCCTTGGACCAGAACAAGTAATACTTGTTCCAGAGCTCCCGCGCGCTGAGCCTCGGCGGGAAGACGAGGTTCCGCTTCCGATACAAGGTGAGCCTCGCCGCTTGCTCCGATTTCTCCTTCTTGGTCTTCTCCGCCTTCGCCTTCTCGGTCTTCGGGGCCATGGCGGAGGCGGCGGAGGAAGGGGGACGAAGAGCCCGGCGGCGCCGGAGATGCAGACGGCGGCGGCGGAGGTGTGGAGGCGGAGCGCAAAAGGGATCACTGGATATGAAAGAGGATGCAATGAAAGCGTAGGAGGGGAACCGCTCCTGCTTCTCTGCTTTTATGGGGAAGTGGGGGGGCGTTTCGCTCTTTCCATTAAAAGAACGTGGCCACGTCCCATCCCACGACGCCGCAACCGACGCGTGCCGTTACGGGGGGACGCGGCGGATGCGGAAGTGGATTCGGCGCGCCGTGGGCCGCGTGTGCCCGTGCACTGTTTTGGGCCTGGCCCAACAGCGCTCGGCACCGTGTGTGGCCCAGGCCCGGGGGCTCCTGTCGGTGTACTAAGGTAGGGGTACCTCAGTACCCCAACTTGTGCACGGGCAGTTGCGGCTTCCCGCGGCAGGGTCGACCACGTGCTCGTCGGAGACCTTCCTGCTCCATGTAAAACCATTCAAAAACAAAGTATACAAGACAGAAGATCGAGACCCCGGCAAGTGGAGCTTGCCGGGAAGGCCGTTCCAGGCTCAAGGTTATCTCACTCACGCAAGGCCCTGGCAAGAGGAGCTTGCCAGGAAGACTAGAAGATTCCATTACAGAAGACACGCCTCGGCGCAACATGCGCCCCGGCAAGGCCCGGGGAGCGACAAGCTTCAGAGCCCGACAAGCTCCCGGGCCCGACAAGGTCAAGGTCCCGGCAATGTGCTTGCCGGGAGAGTTGCGCTGTGTGCCCGCGCTCCAGCTCATCGGCCCACGCGTCGCACTGGGGCCATTCCAGGGACGCGTGGCGGATGGCTGTGCAGCCTGGGGGACACGGTGGCACTCCACGGTGGTGAAGCCATGGCCGTGGCAAACGGAGACGCAAGGGCGGGCGCTTTTGGGGTCGACGGCGACGGGCATTAAATGCTCTTGTCCCCCACTGTCAAAGTAGGTAGCGACCACTGTTCACGCACTGTAGGTCCACTATTCCCGCACTGTTACAACTACCACCTCTTTTACGTTTTTACCCTTTCTCCTACGTTGACACCTGTCGGTGACCCCTTGCACTATAAAAGGAGGCCCATGCACAACGTGGAGGGGGTTCGGAACCTAGATCGCTCATACGCTCGGTGTAGCTGGTTCTTCAAGCTCCCGAGCTCTCCAACTCAATACAAATCAAGCAGGAGTAGGTTTTACGCGTCCACCGCGGCCCGAACCTGGGTAAACTGCCCGCGTGTTCACTACGATCTGCTCTTCGTGCTCCCTCCGCCCTCTTACCGCACAAACAAGGGGCTCCGGTCCCATAGGTGTTCGCGGTGGACAGTTTCCCCCGACACTTAGCATAGTGATCGTTAAGTTTTATTGCTATTGCTTTCTTCGCGACTTATACATATTCCTCTGACTATGAGATTAGGCAACTCCTGAATACCGGAGGAACACCTTATGTGATATCAAATGTCACAACGTAACTAGGTGATTATAAAGATGCTCTATAGGTGTCTCCAAAGATGTTTGTTGGGTTGGCATTGATACGTCCCCAACGTATCTACTTTTCCAAACACTTTTGCCCTTGTTTTAGACTCTAACTTGCATGATTTGAATGGAACTAACTCGGACTGACGTTGTTTTCAGTAGAATTGCCATGGTGTTATTTTTGTGCAGAAATAAAAGTTCTCGAAATGGCCTGAAAATCCACAGAGAATATTTTGGAATTTATAAAAAATACTAGCGAAAGAATCAAGACCACGGGGCCCAAGATGTCTACTACGCAACCTTCTTCTTGTAGACGTTGTTGGGCCTCCAAGTGCAGATGTTTGTAGGACAGTAGCAAATTTCCCTCAAGTGGGGTTTATCAATCCGTGGGAGGCGTAGGATGAAGATGGTCTCTCTCAAACAACCCTGCAACCAAATACCAAAGACTCTCTTGTGTCCCCAACACACCCAATACAATGGCAAATTGCATAGGTGCACTAGATCGGCGAAGAGATGGTGATACAAGTGCAATACGGATGGTAGATATAGGTTTTTGTAATCTAAAAATATAAAAACAGCAAGGTAACTAATGATAAAAGTGAGCACAAACGGTATTGCAATGTGTAGAAACAAGGCCTGGGGTTCATACTTTCACTAGTGCAAGTTCTCTCAACAATAATAACATAACTGGATCATATAACTATCCCTCAACATGCAACAAAGAGTCACTCCAAAGTAACTAATAGCGGCGAACAAACAAAGAGATTATTGCAGGGTACGAAACCACCTGAAAGTTATTCTTTCTGACCGATCTATTCAAAAGTCTGTAGTAAAATAACACGAAACTATTCTTTCCGTTCGATCTATCCTAGAGTTCGTACTAGAATAACACCTTAAGGTACAAATCAACCAAAACCCTAATGTCACCTAGATACTCCATTGTCACCTCAAGTATCTGTGGGCATGATTATACGATATGCATCACACAATCTCAGATTCATCTATTCAACCAACACAAAGAACTTCAAAGAGTGCCCCAAAGTTTCTACCGGAGAGTCAAGATGAAAACGTGTTCCAACCCCTATGCATAGATTCCCAAGGTCACGGAACCCGCAAGTTGATCACCAAAACATACATCAAGTAGATTACGTGATATCCCAGTGTCACCACAGATAAGCACATGCAAGACATACATCAAGTGTTCTCAAATCCTTAAAGACTCAATCCGATAAGATAACTTCAAAGGCAAAACTAAATTCATCACAAGAGAGTAGAGGGGGAGAAACACCATAAGATCCAACTATAGTAGCAAAGCTCGTGATACATCAAGATCGTGCCATCTCGAGAACACGAGAGAGAGAGAGAGAGAGAGAGAGAGAGAGAGATCAAACACATAGCTACTGGTACATACCCTCAGCCCCGAGGGTGAACTACTCCCTCCTCGTCATGGAGAGCGCCGGGATGATGAAGATGGCCACCGAAGAGGGATCCCCCCCTCCGGCAGGGTGCCGGAACGGGTCTAGATTGGTTTTCGGTGGCAACAGAGGCTTGCGGCGGCGGAACTCCTGATCTAGGTTTCTTTTCGGGGGTTTTTGTACTTACAGGAATTTTTGTCATCGGTCTCACGTCAGGGGGGGTCTCCGAGTCGTCCACGAGATAGGAGCACACACCCAGGGGGGTAGGGCGCGCCCTCCACCCTCGTGGATGGCTCGGGACTCTTCTGGCCCAACTCTTTTACTCCGGGGGCTTCTTTTGGTCCACAAAAAATCATCAAAAATTGGCACATCAATTGGACTTTGTTTGGTATTCCTTTTCTGTAAAACTCAAAAACAAGGGAAAAAACAGAAATTGGCACTGGACTCTAGGTTAATAGGTTAGTCCCAAAAATCATATAAAATAGCATATAAATGCATATAAAACATCCAAGATGGATAATATAATAGCATGGAACAATAAAAAGTTATAGATACGTTGGAGACATATCAAGCATCCCCAAGCTTAATTCCTGCTCGTCCTCGAGTAGGTAAATGATAAAAACAGAAATTTTGATGTGAAATGCTACCTAACATAACTTTCAATGTAATTCTCTTTATTGTGGCATGAATGTTCAAATCCGAAAGATTCAAGATAAAAGTTGAATATTGACATAAGAATAATAATACTTCAAGCATACTAACAAAGCAATTATGACTTCTCAAAATAACATGGCCAAAGAAAGTTCATCCCTACAAAATCATATAGTTTGGCTATGCTCCATCTTCGTCACACAAAATACTCAAATCATGCACAACCCTGGTTTCAGCCAAGCAATTGTTTCGTACTTTAAATGTTTCAAACTTTCTCAAGTTTCATGCAATACATGAGCGTGAGCCATGTATATAGCACTATAGGTGGAATAGAGTGGTGGTTGTGAAGAAGACAAAAAGGAGGAAGATGGTCTCACATCAACTAGGTGTATCAATGGGCTATGGCGATGCCCATCAATAGATGTCAATGTGAGTGAGTAGGGATTGCCATGCAATGGATGCACTAGAGCTATAAATGTATGAAAGCTCAACAAAAGAAACTAAGTGGGTGTGCATCCAACTTGCTTTCTCACGAAGACCTAGGGAATTTGAGGAAGCCCATCGTTGGAATATACAAGCCAAGTTCTATAATGAAAATTCCCACTAGTATATGAAAGTGACAAAATAAGAGACTCTCTATCATAAGAGACTCTCTATCATGAAGATCATGGTGCTGCTTTGAAGCACAAGTGTGGAAAAAGATAGTAGCATTGTCCCTTTTTCTTTTTCTTTTCTTTTTCTTTTCTTTTTTTAGGCCTTTCTTTTTTCTTTGGCCTTTCTTCTTTTTTTTTCTTTTTTTTTCTCTTTGAGACAATGCTCTAATAATGATGATCATCACACTTTATTTACTTACAACTCGATGTTACAACTCAATACTAGAACAAAGTATGACTCTATATGAATGCCTCCGGCAGTGTACTGGGATGTGCAATGAATCAAGAGTGACATGTATGGAAAATTATGCATGGTGGCCTTGCCACAAATACGATGTCAACTACATGATCATGCATGGCAATATGTCTCGGAATGGCTATGGAAATGCCATAATAGGTAGGTATGGTGGCTGTTTTGAGGAAGGTATATGGTGGGTTATGGTACTCGCGAAAGTTGCGCGGTACTAGAGAGGCTAGCAATGGTGGAAGGGTGAGAGTGCATATAATCCATGGACTCAACATTAGTCATAAAGAACTCACATAATTATTGGAAAAATCTACAAGTAACCAAAACAAAGTACTACACGCATGCTCCTAGGGGAAGGGTTGGTAGGAGTTAACCATCGCGTGATCCCGACCTCCACACAAAGGATGACAATAAAAGAAATACTTCATGGTTCAAATTTGTCACCCAACGGTTACCATACGTGCATGCTACGGGACTTGCAAACCTCGACACAAGTATTTCTCAAATTCACAACTACTCTACTAGCATGACTCTAATATCACCATCCTCATATCAACTACTCTACTAGCATGACTCTAATATCACCATCCTCATATCTCAAAACAATCATCAAGTATCAAACTTCTCATACTATTGAACACACTTTATATGAAAGTTTTTATTATATCCCTCTTGGATGCCCGTCATATTAGGACTAAATTCATAGCCTAAGCAAATTACCATGCTATTCTAAAAGACTCTCAAAATAATATAAGTGAAGCATGAGATTTCATCTATTTCTTCAAAATAAAACCACCGCCGTGCTCTAAAAAGATATAAGTGAAGCACTAGAACAAATGACAAACTACTCTGAAAGATATAAGTGAAGATCAATGAGTAGTTGAATAATTATGTAACTATGTGAAGACTCTCTAACATTTAAGAATTTCAGATCTTGGGATATTATTCAAACAACAAGCAAAACAAAATAAAATAAATTGATGCTCCAAGCAAAACACATATCATGTGGTGAATAAAAATATAGCCTCAAGTAAAGTTACCGATAGACGAAGACGAAAGAGGGGATGCCTTCCCAGGGCATCCCTAAGCTTAGGCTTTTGTTTGTCCTTGAATTTTACCTTGGGGTGCCTTGGGCATCCCCAAGCTTAGGCTCTTGCCACTCCTTATTCCATAGTCCATCGAATCTTTACCCAAAACTTGAAAACTTCACAACACAAAACTCAACAGAAAACTCGTAATCTTCGTTAGTATAAGAAAATAAAACCACCGCTTAGGTACTGTTGTGAACTCATTCTAAATTCGTATAGGTGTAATATCTACGGTATTCCAATTTCTCTATGGTTCATACTCTCCGATACTACTCATAGATTCATCAAAATAAGCAAATAACACATAGAAAACATAATCTGTCAAAAACAGAACAGTGTGTAGCAATCTGTAACTTTCGAGTACTTCTGTAACTCAAAAAATTCCAAAATAAATTGGTGGACGCGAGAAATTTGTCTATTAATCTTCTGCAAAAAGAATCAACTTAAAATCACTCTCCAGTAAAAAATGGCAGCTAATTTCGTGAGTGCAAAGTTTCTGTTTTTTACAGCAAGATCGCAAAGACTTCACCCAAGTCTTCCCAAAGGTTCTACTTGGCACTTTATTGAAACAAATGCTATAAAACATGATTACTATAGTAGCTTAATCATGTGAACACACAAAAATAGTAGGGGTAAATATTGGGTTGTCTCCCAACAAGCGCTTTTTTAATGCCTTTTAGCTAGGCATGATGATTTCAATGATGCTCGCATAAAAGATAAGAATTGAAACATAAAGAGAGCATCATGAAGAATATAACTAGCACATTTAATCCTAACCCACTTCCTATGCATAGGGATTTTGTGAGAAAAAACTTATGGGAACGATAATCAACTAGCATAGGAAGGGAAAACGAGCATAACTTCAAGATTTTAAGCACATAGAGAGGAAACTTGATATTATTGCAATATGTACAAGCATATGATCCTCTCTCATAATAATTTTCAGTAGCATCATGAATGAATTCAACCATAGAACCAACACATAAAGCATTCTTTTCATGATCTATTTGCATAGAAATTTTACTACTCTCCACATAAGCAAATTTATTCTCATCAATTTTAGTGGGAGCAAACTCAACAAAATAACTATCATGTGAAGCATAATCCAATTGAAAATTAAAATCATGATGACAAGTTTCATGGCTATCTTTATTCTTTATAGCATACATGTCATCACAATAATCATCATAAATAGGAGGCGTTCTTTCATCATAATAAATTTGCTCATCAAAACTTGGGGGACTAAACATATCATCTTCATCAAACATAGCATCCCCAAGCTTGTGGCTTTGCATATCATTAGCATCATGGGTATTCAAAGAATTCATACTAACAACATTGCAATGATGCTCATCATCCACATATTTTATGCCAAGCATTCCATGTAATTCTTCTTCTAGTACTTGAGCACAATTTTCCTTCCCATCATTTCACGAAAGATATTAAAAAGGTGAAGCATATGAGGTAACCTTAATTCCATTTTTTGTTTTCTTTTATAGACCAAACTAGTGATAAAAAAAGAAACTAAAATATTTGATTGCAAGATCTAAAGATATACCTTCAAGCACTAACCTCCCCGGAAACGTTGCCAGAAAAGAGCTTGATGTCTACTACGCAACCTTCTTCTTGTAGACGTTGTTGGGCCTCCAAGTGCAGAGGTTTGTAGGACAATAGCAAATTTCCCTCAAGTGGATGACCTAAGGTTTATCAATCCGTGGGAGGCGTAGGATGAAGATGGTCTCTCTCAAACAACTCTACAACCAAATAACAAAGAGTCTCTTGTGTCCCCAACACACCCAATACAATGGCAAATTGTATAGGTGCACTAGTTCGGCGAAGAGATGGTGATACAAGTGCAATATGGCTGGTAGATTTAGGTTTTTGTAATATGAAAATATAAAAACAGCAAGGTAACTAATGATAAAAGTGAGCACAAACGGTATTGCAATGTGTAGAAACAAGGCCTAGGGTTCATACTTTCACTAGTGCAAGTTCTCTCAACAATAATAACATAACTGGATCATATATCTATCCCTCAACATGCAACAAAGAGTCACTCCAAAGTAACTAAGATCATCTCCAACAGCCGCGCTACGCGCCGCGCCCAAAAAAAGCTTTTGCCGCGCGCGCTTCGGCAGGTTTAGCGCGGGGATAGGCGCTGGCTCCAACAACCGCGCTATAATGTAGCGCGCGCGCGCCGCTCCAGCAGTGCCCAAAAATGCAACGCGCGCACAATATTTTTTAATACATAGATTGCATTAAAATAAAAAGGATACAAAGTTATTTTACATATATATTGCAACTAGATAGGTAGTACGAAAACATAGATAGATAGTTCGGCGCTAGATAGTTCGAAAACATAAAAAAGTAATCCCAGTCGCTCCAGTCATCTTCACCATCATCATCGTCGTTGGTGTCGTCACAGGTTGACAGCCAGCAGTCCAACCAACGCTCATCTTCTTCAGTGAAGAAGGACCTCCCGCCTGCATTGACGAGGTCGGCCTGCGCACACGCCAATGCCTTCCGACGATGCCTGTCCAACCGCTCCTCGCGGCGCCGGCGCGTGTCCTCCTCGCGGCGACTTGCCCAATATTGCTGCTCGTAGGCGATGTCCTCCGGGTGGCGCCGGCGCCACTCCGCCATGACCCGCTCGTCCTCCTGGGCGACGAGGAGGCGGCGCTGCAGCGCAGTGTGCTCTGCACGGTCTTGTGCGGAGTTTAGACGAGGCGGCGGGGCGACGTCTAACGCCTGCTGGAGCATGTGGACGTCCTGAAAGTTCATTTGGCGGCGCGGCCTGCCTAGGCGCCACGCCGCCGCGTCGAACGCGTGGGTGGCCTCATGCTTCGTGTCGTAGGTTCCGAGACTAAGCCGGAGATCGCCGGAGCGTATCTCGGCGTAGAACCCGCCGTTCGGGCGCTCGCGGCCGCCACGGTAGCCCGACGCAGAACGGCAGCGCGGCGGCATGGTGGCGCGTCGGGGGCGGCGCGCTGGAGCGGTGGCGGCGCGCTGGGGCGGCAGCGGCGCGAGAGGCAGGGAGAGAGAGAGAGCGCGCGCGGAGCGGTGGCGCGAGGGAGCGGCACGCACTGCTTTTTATAGGAGCGCGGGAGGCGGCGCCGCAAAAACGGCACGCGAGAGGCCGCCATTTTGCGCGCGCACGCAAGCGGTTCCCTCGCGCGCGGTTTTCCCGCTGCCGCTGGAGCGCGCCATTCTGCCCCGCGCGCGCGCGCCTTTTTGCGCCGCTGTTGGAGATGCTCTAATAGCGGAGAACAAACGAAGAGATTATTGTAGGGTATGAAACCACCTCAAAGTAAGGCTTTCTGATCGATCTATTCAAGAGTCTGTAGTAAAATAACACGAAGCTATTCTTTCCGTTTGATCTATCCTAGAGTTCGTACTAGAATAACACCTTAAGATAAACATCAACCAAAACCCTAATGTCACCTAGATACTCCATTGTCACCTCAAGTATCCGTGGGCATGATTATACGATATGCGTCACACAATCTCAGATTCATCTATTCAACCAACACAAAGAACTTCAAAGAGTGCCCCAAAGTTTCCACCGAAGAGTTAAGATTAAAACGTGTGCCAGCCCCTATGCATAGATTCCCAAGGTCACGGAACCCGCAAGTTGACCACCAAAACATACATCAAGTAGATCACGTGATATCCCATTGTCACCACAGGTAAGCACATGCAAGACATACATCAAGTGTTCTCAAATCCTTAAAGACTCAATCCGATAAGATAACTTCAAAGGGAAAACTCAATTCATCACAAGAGAGTAGAGGGGGAGAAACATCATAAGATCCAACTATAGTAGCAAAACTCGCGAAACATCAAGATTGTGCCATCTCAAGAACACGAGAGAGAGAGAGAGATCAAACAGATAGCTACTGGTACATACCCTCAGCCCCGAGGGTGAACTACTCCCTCCTCATCATGGAGAGCGCCGGGATGATGAAGATGGCCACCGGAGAGGGATTCCCCCCTCCGGCAGGGTGCCGGAACGGGTCTAGATTGATTTTTGGTGGCAACAGCGGCTTGCGGCGGCGGAAATCCCGATTGAGGTTTCTTTCTGGGGGTTTATGTATTTATAGGAATTTTTGGCATCGGTCTCACGTTAGGGGGGGTCTCCGAGTCATCCACGAGATAGGAGCACACGCCCAGGGGGGTAGGGCGCGCCCTCCACCCTCGTGGACGGCTCGGGACTTTTCTGGCCCAACTCTTTTACTCCGGGGGCTTCTTTTGGTCCATAAAAAATCATCAAAAATTGGCACGTCAATTGGACTCCATTTGGTATTCCTTTTCTGTAAAACTCAAAAACAAGGGAAAAACAGAAACTAGCACTGGGCTCTAGGTTAATATGTTAGTCCCAAAAATAATATAAAATAGCATATAAATGCATATAAAACATCCAAGATAGATAATATAATAGCATGGAACAATCAAAAATTATAGATACGTTGGATACGTATCATCCCACACCTTGTCCACGAGGGTGGGGGCGTGCCTGCCCCCCTGGGCGCACCCCTATCTCGTGGGCCCCCTAAGGCTCCACCGACCTGGAATCCAACTCCATATATTCACTTTCGTGGAGAAAAAAAATCGAAGAGAAGGATTCATCACATTTTACGTTACGGAGCCGCCACCAAACCATAATCTCTCTCGGGAGGGCTGATCTAGAGTCCGTTCGGGGCTCCGGAGAGTGGAGATCGCCGCCATCGTCATCATCAACCTTCCTCCATCACCAATTTATGATGCTCACCGCTGTGCGTGAGTAATTCCATCGTAGGCTTGCTGGATGGTGATGGGCTGGATGAGATTTACCATGTAATCGAGTTAGTTCTGTTAGGGTTTGATCCCTAGTATCCATTATGTTCTAATATTGATGTTGCTATGACTTTGCCATGCTTAATGCTTGTCACTAGGGCCCGAGTGCCATGATTTCAGATCTGAACCTATTATGTTTCCATGAATGTATGTGAGTTCCTGATCCTATCTTGCAAGTCAATAGTCACCTACTATGTGTTATGATCTGGCAACCCCGAAGTGACAACAATCGGGACCACTCCCGGTGATGACCGTAGTTTGAGGAGTTCATGTATTCACTAAGTGTTAATGCTTTGGTCCGGTACTCTATTAAAAGGAGGCCTTAATATCCCTTAGTTTCCAATAGGACCCCGCTGCCACGGGAGGGTAGGACAAAATATGTCATGCAAGTTCTTTTCCATAAGCACGTATGACTATATTCGGAATACATGCCTACATTACATTGATGAACTGGAGCTAGTTCTGTGTCACCCTATGTTATAACCGTTGCATGAGGAATCTCATCCGACATAATTATCCATCACTGATTCATTGCCTACGAGCTTTTCACATATTGATCTTTGCTTAGTTACTTTTCCGCTACCACTATTACAATTACTACAAAACTGCTACTGTTATTTTTGCCACCATTACCGTTTCTTCCATACTAGTTTGCTACTAAATACTTTGCTGCAGATATTAAGTCTTTCAGGTGTGGTTGAATTGACAACTCAACTGCTAATACTTTAGAATATTCTTTGGCTCCCCTTGAGTCAAGTCAATAAATTTGGGTTGAATACTCTACCCTCGAAAACTGTTGCGATCCCCTATACTTGTGGGTTATCAAGACTATTTTTTGGCACCGTTGCCAGGGAGCATAGCTATATTCTTTGAGTCACTTGGGATTTATATCTGTTGATCACTATGAAGAACTTGAGAGACTAAAAAACCAAGAATTTTCCCTCAACTCTGAGGGGAGGTATGGAACTGCCATCTAGCTCTGCACTTGATTCACGTTCTATTATGAGTAAACTTGCGACACCTACACCTGCTATTGAATCTGATATGTCGCATGTTCTTGATGATGCCACTTCGGCTATGCATGATACTTATGATGAAACCACTTCTATGTTTGATAATATTGTGCCACTAGGTGAATTTCTTGATGAACAACTTGCTAGGGCTAGAGAGAATGAAATTATTGAAACTGATAATATTGATGAAAGTGACGATGAAGATTCCCCCCTAGATATGAATTGCCTATTGTGCCCGAGGGTTATGTTATGGATGAAGAAACTGCTAGAGATCTTTTAGCTTGCAAAGATAGATATGATCTTAAGAAACTGTTAGCTAAGCTGAAAGAAAAGTCTTTGAATGCTAGAATGAAATATGACCCTGCTTTTGCTACTTCACCTATCTGTATTTCTGATAAGGATTATGATTTTTCTGTCGATCCTGAGTTGATTACTTTGGTTGAATCTGATCCTTTCCATGGCTATGAATCTGAAACTGTTGTGGCACATCTTACTAAATTAAATGATATTAGCCACCCTATTCACCAATGAGGAAAAAATTTGTTACTATTATATCCTTAAGCTATTTCCGTTCTCCTTAAAGGGTGATGCTAAAACATGGTTTAATTCTCTTGATACTGGTTGTGTGCGTAGTCTCGAGGATATGATTTATTACTTCTCTGCTAAATATTTCCCCGCTCATAAGAAACAAGGTGCCTTAAGGGAAATATATAATTTTGTGCAAATTGAAGAAGAGAGTCTCCCACAAGCTTGGGGGAGGCTTCTCCGATTACTTAATGCCTTGCCTGATCATCCTCTTAAGAAAAATGAAATGCTTGATATCTTTTATAATGGACTAACCGATACTTCCAGAGACCACCTGGATAGTTGTGCTGGTTGTGTTTTCAGGCAAAGAACTGTTGATCAAGCTGAATTGCTATTAAATAATATGATGACTAATGAAAATAATTGGACACTTCCTGAACCAAATCCTAAGCCAACTCCGAAGAAAAGGGGTATTCTATTTCTCAGTCCTAAAGATATGCAAGAAGCAAAGAAATCCGTGAAAGAAAAAGGTATTAAAGCTGAAGATGTTTAGAATTTACCACCTATTGAAGAAATACATGGTCTTGATAACCCGACACAGGTAGTAAAGGTAAATTCTCTCTGTAGATTTGATGAAGGTGATATTCCTCGTAATAAGTCTGCTAGCCAATGCTTAGATGAGTTTGATAATTTTATTGTCAAACAAGAAAACTACAATGCTTATGTTAGTAGACAATTGAAACATAATGCTTATATGATTGAACACTTGAGTGATTATATGTCTAGATTTAAAGGTGAACTTAAACTCATTAGTAAACATGCTTCTATGGTTACCACTCAGGTAGAACAAGTACTTGAAGCACAAAATGATTTGCTTAATGAATTAAATAATAAGAAAAATGATAATGCTATTAGAGTTATGACTAGAGGGGGTAGAATGACTCAGGAACCTCTCTATCCTGAAGGCCACCCTAAGAGAATTGAGCAAGATTCTCGGAGAACTAATGTTGATGCACCTAGTCCTTCTAAGAAGAAGAAAAAGAAAAATAATAGGACTTTGCATGCTTCTAGTGAATCTGTTGTTGACACACCTGAGAATCCCAATGATATTTCTATTTCTGATTCTGAATCACAATCTGGTAATGAACATGAACCTAGTGATAATGTTAATAATTATGTTCATGGTGATGCTCAACCTAGCAATAACGATGATGTAGAGATTGAACCTGCTATTGATCTTGATAACCCACAATCAAAGAATCAACATTATGATAAAAGAGACTTCATTGCTAGGAAGCACGGTAAAGAAAGAGAACCATGGGTTCAGAAACCCATGCCTTTTCCTCCTAAACCATCCAAGAAAAAGGATGATGAGAATTTTGAGCGCTTTGCTGAAATGATTAGACGTACCTTTTTTGCGTATGCATTTGACTGATATGCTTAAAACAAATCCTTATGCTAAGTATATGAAAGATATTGTTACAAATAAAAGAAAGATACCGGAAGTTGAAATTTCCACCATGCTTCCCAATTATACTTTTAAAGGTGGAATACCAAAGAAACTAGGAGATCCAGGAGTACCAACTATACCATGCTCCAATAAAAGAAACTATGTTAAAAATTCTTTATGTGATCTTGGAGCCGGTGTTAGTGTTATGCCTCTCTCTTTATATCGTAGACTTGATTTGAATAAGTTGACACCTATTGAAATATGTTTGCAAATGGCCGATAAATTAACTGCTATACCTGTCGGTATTTGTGAGTATGTGCCTGTTGTGGTTGCAAACGTTACTATTTTAACGGACTTTGTTATTCTTGATATTCTTGAGGACAATAGTATGTCGATTATCCTTGGTAGACCCTTTTTGAATACTGCAGGGGCTGTTATTGATTGCAACAAAGGCAATGTCACTTTTCATATTAATGGTAATGAGCATACGGTACACTTTTCGAGGAAACAACCTCAAGTCCACAGTATCAATTCTATTGGAAAAAATTCAACGATCACTATTGGAGGTTTTGAATTCACTCTTCCTACTGTCAAGAAGAAATATGATATTCTTATTGTTGGGGACATACATATCCCCATTGAGGCAACCTAGTGTTATTCGAAAATTCTCCGGTTTCATGCTATTCGGGAAGAGTTTGTTAACAAGACTTGATCAACCTTGTTAATGGATTCCTTTTGATGAAAATGAGATGGATGAAGTTAGAAAGCACAACTCTCTCTACCCTCCTTTTACTTTCTGTTATTTAGATTAAACAAAGCAAAAATAATATTTTCTGTCTGTTTTCTGAATTATTCTTGCAATAAAAAATACCCCGAAAATAAAAGTTCTCCAAATGTCCTGAAAATGAAATATGATTATTTGTAGAATATTTAAGAATATTTGGCACTGAGAACATACCAGGGGGCCACACCACCTAGCCACGAGGGTCCAGGGCGCGCCCCCTGCTTCGTGGGCCCCACGTGCCCCCCTCCACTTATCCCAGCACCCACACACTTCATCCTCCTCCAAAAAAATCCTCCCATAGCTCAAACCCATGTTCTAGCTCATCTTGCTGCCATTTTCGATCTCCTTGCTCAAAGCTCCATTCATGAAACTGTTTGGGGGGATTGTTCTTCTGTATGTGACTCCTCCAATGGTCCAATTAGTTTTTGTTCTAGTGCTTTATTTATTGCAAATTTTTGCTGCTAAGGTGACCCTGTTCTTGAGCTTGCATGTCAAATTTATGTGGTCCCAAGTAGTTTTAATGCATGATATAGCCTCTAGGCACTTGTGGGAGTTGTTGCTAACGATCTTGTTGAGTTTGGTTCACTTTTATTTTGAGTCACTAAAAATTTCAGAAATTGGAGATTATTGAGAGGCTCTTCGAGCCAAAGCTCAGAGGATAAGCAGAAGGAGGAGAATAAAAAGCCCAAATACAATCTTCCTCGCACTGCGGAAGTTCGGCCGTGTGAATCGCCTTGTGATGACATCTTGAGAGCCGCTAGGATTTATGAAGACTTTTAGTACTTGGCTGAGAATGCAGGCCTCGCCAACTTCCTCCACGGCCAGCGCGAACAGCACGTACCTCGTCTTGACAGAAGCCGTTTATGCGTACTGGAGCCTAGCACAAGTTCCAGAGCCTGAGCCGGAGCC
Organism: Secale cereale; assembly: GCA_902687465.1. Classification (NCBI taxonomy): domain Eukaryota; kingdom Viridiplantae; phylum Streptophyta; class Magnoliopsida; order Poales; family Poaceae; genus Secale; species Secale cereale. Next base: position 68,926,385 of record LR738710.1, read on the forward strand.
ACCACTTGACCCTTATCAACAGCCGGTTTATTAGTGGGATCCGGAGGAGATTGCCATCCAGTGGCACCCAAAGGACACTCTTGCGTATACTGGAGAGAGTAGCCTTGATCCGTGGCCATAGATCAACTTAGGCCAAAATCCTAAGCTTGGGGGAGTACGTATTTCCCACCGACATTACATTCATGTTCACACACTCATTCCAGTAGTCGGTGCTCATACTTTTTTTATTGTACTATCCATGCTAGTTTATTTTATTTTCTAAGTCTTTTTCTTGTGAGTCAGAAAAACCTTAAGAAAAACCAAAAAAATTAGTTGTAGCTTTTAGCTACTTTATTATTTTCCATGCTTGTAGTAGTAGTAATTAAAAGAAAACCCAAAAAGATTTCTCGTTCTTCTTTTGATTGTTGGGAGCTTTCCCGTGTAAATAGTTTCTTTTCTTTTCTTTGGGGATCAAGAGGAGAAGACCATGATGTAAATGTTGAGTGGCTCTAATATGCATTATTGTTGATTTAACCAAGAGCCATATTACCTTGTCTTATCCCTTGTATTAAATGCTTGCTGATTTCAGCTTAGTCCAATGCACATGCACTATTATTATTATCCACACCATTCGGTCGTGCGAGTGAAAGGAAATAATAACGATATATGATGAACTAATTGAGATGAGAGAAGCTGGTATGAACTCAACCTATCTTGTTTTTGTAAATACTGTTAGTTCATCGTTCCTAATTCAGCCTATTATGAATGAAACTTCCTTGCAATAACAATTAGAGATTATAGTTGCTCATGCGATGCTTAATTAGCTAGGAGTTTATAATGGTTTACCTTGCATGCCAACATGCTATTTAAAATGGTTGTTATGTGGTATGATAGGGTGGTATCCTCCTTTGAACGATTCAAGTGGCTTGACTTGGCACATGTTCACGCATGTGGTTGAAACAAAGTCAACATAGCCTCCACAATATTTATGTTCATGGTGATTTATATCCTACTCATGCTTGCACTTATTGTTGATTAATCTTAATGCATGTTCAGGACTATTGTCGCTCTCTAGCTGGTCGCTTCCCAGTCTCTTTCTAGCCTTCACTTGTACTAAGCGGGAATGCTGCTTGTGCATCCACTTCCATAAACCCCAAAGTTATTCCATATGAGTCCACCATACCTTCCTATATGAGGTATTTACCTGCCGTTCCAAGTAAATTTGTAAGTGCCAAACTCTAAATCTTCAAATGAAATTATGTTCTGTATGCTTGAACAACTCTTGTACCAACTAGGGATGTCTATATCTTCCATGCTGTAATGCCCCGGATGTAATACTTTCCCTTTTGGGTATATAATATATCTCCGGCTTCATCTATTTCCATTCCGGGTTCTTTGTCTTTCGGGTTTTCGTCATTTTGTTGTGTGAGTGTGTGGCATTCATTCATATCATGTAGACATGTGCATCGCATTGCATTTGTGTTGTCGGTTGCATCCGGTTCCGTGCGTTCCTTCCCGTTGTCCGTTTCGCGTTCCGGAGCTCCCTCACGTGTCCGTGATGTCCCGTAGGCCTACTTTGTTGTTTGGGCGTGTAACGTTACCGGTGTGTCGCGAGGTTGTGGTGTGTGTTGTTGTTCTGTTGTGTGCAACCCGCCTCTCAAATCTCGTCGCGTTTGGACTCCGTTGGATATCCCATCCGTTGTTCGTGTGGGTCCAAAGTGCCTTCACTTTGTGTCCCGGAAACACCCCTACAGTAGTCCTCTATCTTCTCCTAGGCCCTTCTAAACTACCCCCCGCGATCGGATCCGTCGGATCGCGATCGGAGGGCTCCTAACACCCACAGATCTCCCCTAACCCTAAAAATCCTGCTATATATTAGACCTTAGTCTAATTTTTGGCATCTCTATCTTCTTTCCCCTTCATCCCCTCATTTTTTGGATCTAACCATCCCTTGCCAGCCACTTGGCTAGATCCCCCCCAAGCCTCCTCATTCCAGCCGCCGAGGAACTCACTGGATCCATCGACTGCAGCCGCCTCGAGGCCTGGGTCAACGCCCGTCGCTGGATCCTTCTGGCGCGTCGAGCCTCCCGCCGCATCGATCGTTTCCTTCGTCGCCAGGCTCGGGGCCCGGGGACCGCATCGCCGCATCGCGCCAGCAGGCCGCTTCCCCAACCTTCGCCCGATCAAGACTCACCTCACGCCTGGATCCCGCTCGCCACCGCAGGCCTGGCGGGGGACCACATCCCCGTCGGCCCACATCTCCCCCGCCTCGTCCGCCTCTCCTCCTGGCCGCTCGAGCCGCTTCGGCCCAGCCGCAGGCGCCACCGGGCCTCCTCCGCGTCGCCAGGACGGGCCGGCCCACGCCACCACTCCACCGCCTCCCGCCGCTGACCGCCCGGGCCCGAAGGCCGCAGCTCCAGCGGGCCGCCGCGCCGCAGCTCCAGCGGGTCGCCGCACCGCAGCTCCAGCGGGCCTCCACCGCCGCGGGCCCGTCTTCACCCCTCCACCGGCCCGATCTGCAGATCCGGCCCGAGCCGTTGTTTTTTTCCCAGATCTTCCTGAGGTTGACCTCTTTTCCCACTAAGTCCCAGTAATTTTTTCTTGTCTGATGCTATATTCAAACATGCATATCTTTTTGTGTGTTGCTCCGATTCGCGCATATAGCATGTCCAGACGTTCGTGGGATCGTGCTCTACGTTTTATCTGTTGTTGTCATGCATGTTAGAGATCATCTAGGTGCTTGTTTTGCTGTTGCAAGAGTGCATCATGATATAAACTGCTGCTATGTGATGTTTTTATGTCATCTTTGCCATGTGATATCTTTTAGCTCGTTTGTCCGAATGATGCAAATGACATGTCCACGTGTTCGTCTTGCCATGCTCTACATGTTGTATGTGCTAGGTAGCATGATAGATTTATTCTTACCATGTTTATCATTGTTGCAAAGAGCCATGTGGCTGTGATGTTGTTTCACTTGTTCTAAAATGCCATCTTGTTGAGCTCGTTGCTATCATTGTGTTTACCTCCATGAAGCATGCTTGTGTGTTTCGGGTTCACCTTCATGTGTACTTTGATGAGGTGCTTACCACTTGCCATGTTTAGTTTCGAGGTGACTTAAACATGCTCTTTTATATGCCATGATGAAAATGCTGTTTTAGGACTTAGTGGTTTTTCACTAAGTCTGAAATCTGTAACGTTCCGATGCCATGTTCGTGTGATGTTCTAGGACAAAGCATGATAGTTTTGGAGTGGATCTTGATTGTTCCTTGTAGTATATATTGTTGTATTTCCATTCATGTCCTGACATGCCTATTTAAGTGGCTGTAGCATGTTTATCTTTTGCTCCAAAGTTTCAATAAAATTCTGCTGCCAGAATTTTATTGTCAAGTTCAATATGTCCAAGATCATTGCTATTGATCCGTGGCTCTGTTGGGGGTGCACCTTTGGACTTAGTTGCTGTAGTATATGTCTAGTTTGTGTTCATGTCCTTTGCCATGTTGTTTGAATGCTGTAGCTCAATTATTTTGAGCTCCGAAGTTGCTATGTTGCTGTAATTTTCAGCTTTCGCTCATTTCTTGTTTCGGGCATAACTTTTAGCCCGTAACTCCGTTTTCAGCGAATCTTATATGAAACTTGATTGTTTTTCCGTGTAGATTAATAATATCAGTTTGTCATCATGTTTTGAGGTGTTTTGCTTGAGTGCTATTTTCCGTGCTCCGTGTGCATCCTTAGTGCATCCATCATGCATCCATCTTTTTTGAGTGCGCATTGCATCTTGTTGATTTGTGCTTGGTGTGATTGTTTTGTTTAGAGCCGGAAGCTGAGTCTGAGTTCGAGTACGAGCACGAGGTTTCCAACGAGGTTGAGCACGAGGACCCTTCTTACAATCCGAACGACTTATCTTCAGGCAAGATGACCGAACCCCGATAACATTACTATCTTTGCCTATTGCTAGTAGTTCCGCTCTATAGTTTTGCCTCGATGCCCATGATCTTCTTGTCAGCCTCCTACTTGTAAACCATTGCCATGTTTAACCAACCTACCTATGCAAACCGTTGCTTGGATAAGTACGCTTCGCTCAGCCCTTCTTATAGCATTGCTAGTTGCAGGCGAAGATCGAAGATGCTTGCTTCATGTTGAAGTTTGGTTGGGTTATATCACACTATATAAATGCTTAAAATGAAATCATCTATATATTGGCAAGGGTGGAAGGCTAAGCCTTTTGCTTGGTGATTTGTTCCACTCATGCCGTTAGGAACCGTATAAACCGGTGTTATGTTCCTTGATTATGCGTTCCTAACACGGTTGGGGTGTATGGGACCCCCTCGATAAACCGCTAAGTGCTAAGTCTTTTCCAGCAAGTCCCAACATTGGTAATATTCTCCTAAACAACTAAAAACTTTCCGAGGGAGTAATTAACCCGAGGCTTAATTAATTCTACCCCCTGGGCCAGTGCTCGACTTGAGTGTTGGTCCAAACTAGAGCCACTTGCGGATACCACCCAGTTCGCTGGGATCTTCGGTATCTGTACGTACTGCTCATCCGGTCGTGGCCTGAGACGAGATACGCGCGGCTACTATCAGGGTGTCGGCACGCCGGGAGGATTTGCTGGATTAGCCTTACCTTAGTTCGGTATATCTTTAGCACGAGATTCCGAGGATACTCGGGTCTTCCCACTTTGGAGTTGCGACTCCGCGGATCGTGGGCTTGTAATGGGTCAAGTTGGAACACCCCTGCAGGGTTTGAACTTTCGAAAGCCGTGCCCGCGGTTATGTGGCAGATGGGAGCTTGTTAATATCCGGTTGTAAAAAACTTGACACAATGTTCTAATACACTACCAGCGTGTGTTCCGTGACTGTCAATTTCCGAATAGGGATTCGGGAGTTGAACACGGAGGGGTTATGCTTGTTGAGCTTGTAGCTAGGATCACTTCGTGATCACTTCTCGTCCGAGGCTTTCTCTTCTCGCTCTCACTCACGTAAGCTAGTTGCTAGTTGCTGCTGCAGACACTTATTCTTTTCTTCAGCCTTATCCTCTCCCAAAGGCTTAAATAGTCTTGTTACCCGGAAACGGGATTGCTGAGTCCTCTGTGGCTCACAGTTACTTCACCACACCAGATGCAGGTCCAGTTGTGAGCTATCCAGGTGATGGCACCGAGCTGGATTGGGAGTACGACGAGGAGCGTAGTCGGTACTATGTGCGTTATCCGGATGATCAGTAGTGGAGACTCCTACTAGGATTCGATCCGCCTGTGAATGTTATTTAAGTTTGGTATCTTGCATTTGGATTTTGCCCTTAGAGGGTTGTGATGTTCTTAATGTATGATGATTGAGACTTGTTATGTAATTGTGTGACGTGGCGAGTGTAAGCCAACTATTTATGTTTACTATCCCCTCTTTTACATGAGTTGTGCAAAGATTACCAAACTTGAGATCATTCTAGGATGGACTTATGCCTTTAAGTCGTGCCTCGACACGTAGGAGGTATAACTCCATCCTGGGCATTACACATGCTAGGTGGGTTATTCTCACAATGAGTGGACTCCGCTCATCATTCACGAGAAAATGTCTGGTAACTGGGATGCCCAGTCCCATGCTCAAATCAAATCAAAATAATTAAACAAAACTCCCCCAGGATTGTTGTTGGTATGGACGGTACCCATTGTTTCGGGCTAGCCATGGAGTGTGCTTATTGGTGGTGGGAGAGTATAAACTTTACCATTCTGTTTGGGAACCGCCTATAATGTGTGTAGCATGGAAGATATCGAGAACTCTTGTTTGTTATGTTGACAATGAAAGTATGCCACCCAAAATATTATTTATCTCTATTTCAAAACTCGAGCTTGGCACCTCTGGAAATCCCTGCTTCCCTCTGCGAAGGGCCTATCTATTTACTTTTATGTTGAGTCATCATTCTCTTATTAAAAAGCACCAGTTGGAGAGCACCACTGTCATTTGCATGCATTGCTATTAATTTACATTGAGTATGACTGTGATTGGATCTCTTTTACCATTAATTGCAATGTCTAGTCAGTCCTTGATCTTCATAGGTGCTCTACATTTATGTTTTGCGGTCTCAGAAAGGGCTAGCGAGATACCATCTTGTTATATCATATTATGATTGTTTTGGGAAAGTTTTGTCATCCGAGGTTTATTATTATTGCTCACTAGTTGATTATACCATTGATATGAGTAATCATGAGAGCAAAAAGTTATTGTGAATGTGGTTAGTTCATAATCTTTGCTGAAAACTTGAATGCTGGCTTTACATATTTGCAACAACAAGAGAAAAAAGAGTTTGTAAAAGTTTTTCTTTATCACTTTCAGTTTGTCAACTGAATTGCTTGAAGACAAGCAAAGGTTTAAGCTTGTGGGAGTTGATACGTCTCCAACGTATCTACTTTTCCAAACACTTTTGCCCTTGTTTTGGACTCTAACTTGCATGATTTGAATGGAACTAACCCGGACTGACGCTGTTTTCAGCAGAATTGCCATGGTGTTATTTTTTTGCAGAAATAAAAGTTCTCGGAATGACATGAAAATCCATGAAGAATATTTTTGGAAGTTATAAAAAATACTGGCAAAATAATCAAGACCAGGTGGCCCACACCCTGTCCATGAGGGTGGGGGCGTGCCTGCCCCCCTGGGTGCACCCCCTGTCTCGTGGGCCCCCTGAGGCTCCACCGACCTGGACTCCAACTCCATATATTCACTTTCGGGGAGAAAATAATCAGAGAGAAGGATTCATCGCGTTTTACGACACGGAGCCACCGCCAAGCCCTAATCTCTCTCGGGAGGGCTGATCTGGAGTCCGTTCGGTGCTCCGGAGAGTGGAGATCGTCGCCATCGTCATCATCAAACTTCCGCCATCACCAATTTCATGATGCTCACCATCGTGCATGAGTAATTCCATTATAGGCTTGCTGGACGGTGATGGGTTGGATGAGATTTACCATGTAATCGAGTTAGTTTTGTTAGGGTTTGATCCCTAGTATCCATTATGTTCTAAGATTGATGTTGCTATGACTTTGCCATACTTAATGTTTGTCACTAGGGCCCGAGTGCCATGATTTCAGATATGAACCTATTATGTTTCCATGAATATATGTGAGTTCTTGATCCTATCTTGCAATTCAATAGTCACTTACTACGTGTTATGATCTGGCAACCTCGAAGTGATAACAATCGGGACCACTCCCGGTGATGACCGTAGTTTGAGGAGTTCATGTATTCACTAAGTGTTAATGCTTTGGTCTGGTACTCTATTAAAAGGAGGCCTTAATATCCCTTAGTTTCCAATAGGACCCCGCTGCCACGGGAGGGTAGGGCAAAAGATGTCATCCAAGTTATTTTCCATAAGCACGTATGACTATATTCGAAATACATGCCTATATTACATTAATGAACTGGAGCTAGTTCTGTGTCAACCTACGTTATAACTGTTGCATGAGGAATCGCATCCGACATAATTATTCATCACTGATTCATTACCTACGAGCTTTTCACATATTGATCTTGGCTTAGTTACTTTTCCGCTGCCACTGTTACAATTACTACAAAACTGCTACTGTTACTTTTGCCACCAATATCATTACTTCCATACTACTTTGCTACTAAATACTTTGCTGTAGATATTAAGTCTTTCAGGTGTGGTTGAATTTACAACTCAATTGCTAATACTTGAGAATATTCTTTGGCTCCCCTTGTGTCGAATCAATGAATTTGGGTTGAATACACTATCCTCGAAAATTGTTGCGATCCCCTATACTTGTGGGTTATGAGGCATAGATCAAGATTAGGATTTGTCACTCGGAGTATCGGAGAGGTATCTTTGGGCCCTCTCGGTAATGCACATCACTAGAAGCCTTGCAAGCAATGTGACTAATGAGTTAGTTACGGGTTGATGCATCACGGAACGAGTAAAGAGACTTGCCGGTAACGAGATTGAACTAGGTATGAGTATATTGATGATTGAATCTCGCGAAAGTAACATACCGATGACAAAGGGATTGACGTATGTTGTCATTATGATTTGACTGATAAAGATATTCGTAGAATATGTAGGAACCAATATGAGAATCCAGGTTCCGCTATTGGTTATAGACCGGAGAAGTGTCTCGGTCATGTCTACATAGTTCTTGAACCCGTAGGGTCCGCATGCTTAACGTTCGATGACGATTTGTATTATGAGTTGTGTGTTTTGGTGACCAAAGATTGTTCGGAGTCCCGGATGAGATCACGGACATGACAAGGAGTCTCAAAATGGTCGAGAGGTAAAGATTGATATATTGGATGATAGTATTTGGACACCGGAATGGTTTTGGGACGTTTCAAATATTTATTAGAGTACTGAGGGGTTACCGAAACCCCGCGGCGAAATTAATGGGCCTACATGGGCCATAGGGGAGAGGGGAGGCAGCCCACAGGGGGTTGCCGCGCCCTCTCCCATAGGGAGTTCAAATTGGACTAGGGGAGGGAGCGCGCCCACCTTTCCTTCTCCTCTTCCCTCTCCTTTCCCTCTTCCCCCCTCCAAGAGAAAGGAAAAAAGGGGGGCGAATCCTACTAGGACTGGAGTCCTAGTAGGACTCCCCTCTCCTTGGCGCGCCCCTGGTGGCCGGCCTCCTCCTCTCCCTCCTTTATATACATGGGCAGGGCACCCCTTGGAGACACACCAATTGTTCCAAGCCGTGTGCGGCGTCTCTCTCCACTGTTTACTCCTCCGGTCATATTCACATAGTGCTTAGGTGGAGCCCTGCGCAGATCACATCACCATCACCGTCACCACGTCGTTGTGCTCACGAAACTCTCCCTCGACCCTCTGCTAGATCAGGAGTTCGAGGGACATCATCGAGTTGAACATGTGCTGAATTTGGAGGTGTCGTATATACGTTCAGTACTTGATCGGTTGGATCGCAAAGACGTTCGACTACATCAACCGCGTTAACCTAGCGCCTCAGTTTTCGGTCTACGAGGGTACGTGGACACACTCTCCCCCTCTCGTTGCTATGCATCTCCTAGATAGATCTTGCGTGATCGTAGGAATTTTTTTGAAATTGCATGCTACGTTCCCCTACAGTGGTACCAGAGCCAGGTCTATGTGTAGATGATATGCACGAGTAGAACACAAAGAGTTGTGGGTGATAATCGTCATACTGCTTACCACCAACGTCTTATTTTGATTCGACAGTATTGTTGGATGAAGCGGCCCAGACCAACCTTACATGACCATGTTCATGAGACCGGTTCCACCGACAGACATGCAACTTGTTTTTCATAAAGGTGGCTGGCGGGTGTCTATTTCTCCAACTTTAGTTGAATCGAATTTGACTACGGCCGGTCCTTGTTGAAGGTTAAAACAACACACTTGACGAAAAATTGTTGTGGTTTTGATGCGTAGGTAAGAACGGTTCTTGCTAGAAGCCCATAGCAGTCACGTAAAACTTTCAACAACAAAGTAGAGGACGTCTAACTTGTTGTTGCAGGGCATGTTATGATGTTATATGGTCAAGACGTGATGTGATATAAGTTATTGTATCAGATGATCATGTTTTGTAAAAGTTATTGGCAACCGGCAGGAGCCTCATGGTTGTCGCTTTATTGTATGAAATACAATTGCCATGCAATTGCTTTACTTTATCACTATGCGGTAGCGATAGTTGTAGAAGCAATAGTTGGCGAGACGACAACGACGCTACGATGGAGACCAAGGTGTCAAGCCGGTGACGATGGAGATCATGACGGTGCTTTGGATATGGAGATCAGAGGCACAAGATGATGATGGCCATATCATGTCACATATTTTGATTGCATGTAATATTTATCTTTTATGCATCTTATTTTGCTTAGTACGGCAGTAGCATTATAAGATGATGCTACTTCTCGAGCTTGCATTGTATTCCCTCGAAGAGGAAAGGGTGATGCATCACAGTAGCGTAAGTATTTCCCTCAGTTTTTGAGAACCAAGGTATCAATCCAGTAGGAGACCACGCGTGAGTCCCTCGCACCTGCACAAACAAATAAGAACTTCACAGCCAATGCGATAAGGGGTTGTCAATCCCCTTACGGTCACTTACGAAAGTGAGATCTGATAGATAGGATAGTGTGATTTTGTTGGTATTTTTGGATATAAGAACAGAAAGTAAATAACACAAAGTAAAGTAGATAGGAGATTAATATGTTGAGAATAGACTCGGGGGCCATAGATTTCACTAGTGGCTTCTCTCATGATAGCAGAATTCTACGGTGTGTGAACAAATTACTGTCGAGCAATTGATAGAAAAGCGCATAGTTATGAGAATATATAGGCATGATCATTATATATAGGCATCACGTCCGTGACAAGTAGACCGAAACGATTCTGCATCTACTACTATTACTCCACACATCGACCGCTATCCAGCATGCATCTAGAGTATTAAGTTCATAAGAACGGAGTAATGCTTTAAGCAAGATGACATGATGTAGAGGGATAAACTCAAGCAATATGATATAAACCCCATCTTGTTTATCCTCGATGGCAATAATACAATACATGCCTTGCTGCCCCTGCTATCCCTGGGAAAGGACACCGCAAGATTGAACCAAAAGCCAAGCATGTCTCCCATGGCAAGAACTATAGATCTACTAGGCCAAACCAAACAGATAATTCAGAAAAGAACCAAATATTTGTCATAGATAACCTTGATCATAAACCCACAATTCATCGGATCTCGACAAACACACCGCAAAAAGATTACATCGAATAGATCTCCTCGAAGATCGAGGAGAACTTGGTATTGAGATCCAAATAGAGAGAAGAAGCCATCTAGCTAATAACTATGGACCTGAAGGTCGGTGGTAAACTACTCACAACTCATGGTGAGGCTATGGTGTTGATGTAGAAGCACTCTGTGGTAGATCCCCCCTCCGGTGGAGCTCCGGAACAGGCCCCAAGATGGGATCTCACGGGAACAGAAGGTTGCTGTGGTGGAATTAGGGTTTTCTCTGTTGCCTCGATGTTTTCAGGTTATATGGATATATATAGGAGGAAGGAGGGCATCGGGGGAGCCAGTGGGGGCCCACGAGGGTGGGGTGCACGCCCTATATGAGGGGACGCGCCCTGGAACCTCGTGGCCACCTCCTTCATTCCCTCGCGTGTACTCCAAGTCTTCTGTGTTGATATCATTCCAAAAATAACTCCCCCGAAGGTTTCATTCCGTTTGGACTCCGTTTGATATTCCTTTTCTGCGGAACCATGAAATAGGCAAAAAACAGCAATCTGCACTAGGCCTTGGGTTAGTAGGTTAGTCCCAAAATAATATAAAAGTGTATAATAAAGCCCATTAAACATCCAAAACATAATATATAATAGCATGGAACAATCTAAAATTATAGATACGTTGGAGACGTATCAAGCATCCTCAAGCTTAATTCCTATTCGTCCTCGAGTAGGTAAATGATAAAAACAAATTTTTTGATGTGGAATGCTAACCAACATAATTTTCAATGTAATTTCTTTATTGTGGCATGAATGTTCAGATCCGAAAGATTCAAGACAAAAGTCTATATTGACAAAAGAATAGTAATACTTCAAGCATAGTAACAAAGCAATCATGTCTTCTCAAAATAACGTGGCCAAAGATAGTTATCCCTACAAAATCATATAGTCTGGCTATGCTCCCTCTTCATCACACAAAATATTCATATCATGCACAACCCCGGTTTCAGGCAAGCAATTGTTTTCATACTCAAATTTTTCAAACCTTTCAACTTTCACGCAATACATGAGCGTGAGCCATGGATATAACACTATAGGTGGAATAGAGTGGTGGTTGTGGAGAAGACAAAAAAGAGGAAGATAGTCTCACATCGACTAGGCATATCAATGGGCTATAGAGATGCCCATCAATAGATATCAATGTGAGTGAGTAGGGATTGCCATGGAACGGATGCACTAGAGCTATAAGTGTATGAAAGGTCATCAAAAGAAACTAAGTGGGTGTGCATCCAACTTGCTTGCTCATGAAGACCTAGGGCATTTGAGGAAGCCCATCATTGGAATATACAAGCCAAGTTCTATAATGAAAATTCCCACTAGTATATGAAAGTGACAAAACAAGAGACTCTCTATCATGAAGATCATGGTGCTACTTTGAAGCACAAGTGTGGAAAAGGATAGTAGCATTGTCCCTTCTCTCTTTTCTCTCATTTTTTTGGAGGGGATTTCTCTTTTTTAGCCCCTCTCCATTTTTATGGGCCATCTCCTTTTTTTGTCCTTTCCTCACATGGGACAATGCTCTAATAATGAAGATCATCACACTTTTATTGACTTACAACTCAAAGATTACAACTCGAAGCTAGAACTAAATTTGACTCTAAGTGAATGCCTCCGGTGGTGTACCAGGATGTGCAATGAATCAAGAGTGACATGTATGAATGAATTATGAATGGTGGCCTTTCCACAAATACGATGTCAACTACATGATCATGCATGGCAATACGAAAATATGAAGTGTGTCATAACAAACGGAACGGTGGAAAGTTGCATGGCAATATATCTTGGAATGCTATGGAAATGCCATGATAGGTAGGTATGGTGGCTGTTTTGAGGAAGGTATATGGTGGGTGTATGGTACCGGCGAGAGTTGCGCGGTACAAGAGAGGCTAGCAATGGTGGAAGGGTGAGAGTGCGTATAATCCATGGACTCAACATTAGTCATAAAGAACTCATATACTTATTGCAAAAATTTACGAGTCATCAAAACAAAGTAATCAACGCATAATCCTAGGGGGGAGGTTGGTAGGAGTTAACCATCGCACGCCCCCGACCTCCACACAAAGGATGACACTCAATAAATACCTCATGCTCTAACATCGTCACATAGCGGTTCACCATACGTGCATGCTACGGGAATCACAAACTTTAACACAAGTATTTCTCAAATTCATAATTACTCTACTAGCATGACTCTAATATCACCATCCTCATTTCTCAAAACAATCATCAAGTATCAAACTTCTCATCATATTCAATGCACTTTATGTGAAAGTTTTTACTATATTCATCTTGGATGCCTATCATATTAGGACTAGTTTTATAACCAAAGCACATTACCATGCTGTTCTAAAAGACTCTCAAAAGGATATAAGTGAAGCATGAGAGATCAAAAATTTCTACAAAATAAGACCACCACCGCGCTCTAAAAGATATAAGCGAAGCACTAGAGCAAAACTATCTAGCTCAAAGGATATAAGTGAAGCACATAGAGAATTCTAACAAATTCTAAACCATATCTATCTCTCTCAAAAGGTGTGTCCAGCAAGGATGATTGTGGCAAACTAAAAAGCAAAGACTCAAATCATGCATGACACTCCAAGCAAAACACATATCATGTGGTGAATAAAAATATAGTCCCGAGTATAGTTACCGATAGATGAAGACTAAAGAGGGGATGCCTTCCCGGGGCATCCCCAAGCTTAGGCTTTTGGTTGTCGTTGAATTTTACCTTGGGGTGCCTTGGGCATCTCTAAGCTTAGGCTCTTGCCACTCTTTGTTCCATAGTCCATCAAGTCCATACTCAAAACTTGAAAACTTCACAACACAAAACTTAGCAAAAAATCTCGTGAGCTCCGTTAGTATAAGAAAACAAACCACCACTCAAAGGTACTGTATTGAACTCATTCTTTGTTTATATTGGTGTTAAACCTACGGTATTACAACTTTTCTATGATTCATATCCTCCAATACTACTCATAGATTCATCAAAATAAGCAAACAACACACGAAAAACAGAATCTGTCAAAAATAGAACAGTCTGTAGTAATCTGTAACTTTCAAATACTTCTGTAACTCCAAAAAATTTGAAATAAATTGGTAAACGTGAGGAATTTGTCTATTAATTGTCTGCAAAAAATAATCAACTAAATAGCACTCTCCATTAAATCCGGTGACTAATCTCGTGAGCGCTAACGTTTCTGTTTTTTACAGCAAGATCATATAAACTTCACACAAGTCTTCCCAAAGGTTCTACTTGGCACAAACACTAATTAAAACACAAAAACACATCTAAAAAGAAGCTAGATGCTAAATTTATTCCTAAACAGAAGCAAAAAGAAATAAAATAAAATTGGGTTGCCTCCCAACAAGCGCTATCGTTTAATGCCCCTAGCTAGGCACGATACAAGGAAAGATCTACGTATTGCCATCTTTGGAAGGCAATCCATAAGTGGCTCTCATAATAGATTCATAAGGTAATTTGATTTTATTTCTAGGAAAGTGTTGCATGCCTTTCCATAACGGAAATTGGAATCTAATATTTCCTTCCTTCATATCAATGATTGCACCAATCGTTCTAAGGAAAGGTCTACCAAGAATAATAGGACATGAAGGATTGCAATCTATATCAAGAACAATGAAATATACGGGCACATAATTCCTATTGGAAACAATAAGAACATCATTAATATTTCCCATGGGTTTCTTAATGGTAGAATCCGCAAGATGCAAATTTAAAGAGCAATCATCAAGCTCATGGAATCCTAACAAATCACACAAAGTTTTTGGGATAGTAGAAACACTTGCACCCAAATCACACAAGGCAAAGCATTCATGATCTTTAATTTTAATTTTAATAGTAGGTTCCCACTCATCATAAAGCTTTCTAGGGATAGAAACTTCTAATTCAAGTTTTTCTTCATAAGATTGCATCAAAGCATCAACTATGTTTTTCGTAAAAGCCTTATTTTGACTATAAGCATGCGGAGAATTCAGTAGGGATTGCTACAAGGAAATACAATCTATCAAAGAGAAATTATCATAATTTATTCCCTTGAAATCCAAAGTAGTGGGTTCATCACTATGCAAAGTTTTAATCTCTTCAATCCCACTTTTAACAATTTTAGCATCAAGGTCTAAAAACTCTGAATCACTGGGACGCCTTTTAACTAAAGTAGACTCATATCTAGTCCCATCTTTATCAAGATTCATACTATAAAACAAGGATCTAATAGGAGACACATCAATAACTTTCAGATCTTCATCTTTATTTTCATGATAACTAGAAGAACACGCTTTCATAAAGCACTCTTTTTTAGCACGCATCATAGCGGTTCTTTCTTTGCATTCATCAATGGAAATTCTCATGGCTTTGAGAGACTCATTGATATCATGCTTAGGTGGAATAGATCTAAGTTTCACAGAATCAACATCAAGAGTAATTATATCCACGCTTCTAGCCAACTCAGCAATCTTAAGAATTTTTTTCAAGCAAAGCATTGAAATTCTTTTGCGAAATCATAAACTCCTTAACACTAGTTTCAAATTCAGAAGGCATCTTACCAAAATTTCCATAAGAGTTATTGTAGGAATTACCATAATTATTAGAGGAATTACTAGGGAAAGGCCTAGTATTAAAGTTTCCTCTATAAGCATTGCTACCAAAATTATTCCTACAAACAAAATTCACATCCAAAGATTCATTATTATTTTCAATCAACATGGATAAAGGCATATCATTAGGATCAGAGGAAGCACTCTTAGTAGCAAATAATTTCATGAGTTCATCCATCTTTCCACTCAAAACACTAATCTCTTCAATAGCATGCACTTTTTTTCTAGTAGATCTTTCGGTATGCCATTGAGAGTAGTTAACCATAATATTATCTAGGAGTTTGGTAGCTTTTCCTAAGGTAGTTTCCATGAAAGTGCCTCCCGCGACCGAATCTAAAAGATTTCTAGAAGCAAAATTCAAGCCAGCATAATTTTTTTGTATAATCATCCATAAGTTCAAACCATGTGTAGGACAATTATGTATCATTAATTTCATTCTCTCCCAAGCTTGCGCAACATGCTCATGATCTAGTTGCTTAAAATTCATAATATCATTTCTAAGAGAGATAATCTTAGCAGGAGGAAAATACTTAGAGATAAAAGCATCTTTGCACTTATTCCGTGAATGAATACTATTTCTAGGCAAAGAGGAAAACCAAGTTTTAGCACGATCTCTAAGTGAAAATGGAAATAGCTTAAAATTAACAATATCATTATCCGTATCCCTCTTCTTTTCCATATCACAGAAATCAACAAAGTTGTTTAGATGGGTAGCGGCATCTTCACTAGGAAGGTCGGAAAATTGATCTTTCATGACAAGACTCAACAGAGAAGCATTGATCTCACAAGATTCGGCATCAGTAATTGGAGCATTCGGAGTGCTAATAAAATCATTATTGTTGGTATCGGAGAAGTGACACAATTTGGTATTGTTCTGAGCCATAGTGACAAGCAAGCAATCCAACACACAAGAAAACAAGAAGCAAGCGAACGGTAAACACACGGCAAAAAGAAGGGCAAATAAAACGGCAAGGGTAAAGTGGGGGAGAGGGAAACGAGAGTCAAATAAATGTAATGCGAAGGATAAGGGTTTGTGATAGGTACTTGGTATATGACTTTTGCGTAAGCCTCCTCGGCAACGGCGCCAGGAGTTCTACTTGCTACTTCTCGAGCTTGCGTTGTATTCCCTCGACGAGGAAAGGGTGATGCAGCACAGTAGCGTAAGTATTTCCCTCAGTTTTTGAGAAACAAGGTATCAATCCAGTAGGAGACCACGCGCGAGTCCCTCGCACCTGCACAAACAAACAAGAACTTCACAGCCACGCTATAAGGCGTTGTCAATCCCTTTACGGTCACTTATGAAAGTGAGATCTGATAGATAGGATAGTGTGTATTTTTGGTATTTTTGGATATAAGAACAAAAAGTAAATAACACAAAGTAAAGTATATAGGAGATTAATATGTTGAGAATAGACCCCGGGGCCATAGGTTTCACTAGTGGCTTCTCTCATGATAGCAGAATTATATGGTGGGTGAACAAACTACTGTCGAGCAATTGATAGAAAAGCGCATAGTTATGAGAATATCTAGGCATGATCATTATATATAGGCATCACGTCCGTGACAAGTAGACCGAAACGATTCTGCATCTACTACTACTACTCCACATATCGACCGCTATCCAGCATGCACCTAGAGTATTAAGTTCATAAGAACAGAGTAATGCTTTAAGCAAGATGACATGATGTAGAGGGATAAACTCAAGCAATATAATATAAACCCCATCTTTTTATCCTCGATGTCAACAATACAATACGTGCCTTGCTGCCCCTGGTGTCGCTGGGAAAGGACATCGCAAGATTGAACCCAAAGCTAAACAATTCTCCCATTGCAAGAACAATTGATCTAGTAGGCCAAACCAAACCGATAATTCGAAGAGACTTGCAAGGATGTTATAATCATACATAAAATAATTCAGAAAAGAACTAAATATTTCTCGTAGATAATCTTGATCATAAACCCACAATTCATTGGATCTCAACAAACACACCGCAAAAAGATTACATCGAATAGATCTCCTCGAAGATCGAGGAGAACTAGGTATTAAGATCGAAAAAGAGAGAAGAAGCCATCTAGCTAATAACTATGGACCCAAAGGTCCGTAGTAAACTACTCAGAACTCATCGTGAGGCTATGGTGTTGATGTAGAAGCACTCCATGGTAAAGCCCCCCTCCAGCGGAGCTCTGGAACAGGACCCAAGATGGGATCTCACGGGAACAGAAGGTTGCGGCGATGGAATTAGGGTGTTCCCTGTTGCCTCGATGTTTTCAGGGTATATGGATATATATAGGAGGAAGGAGGGCATCGGGGGAGCTAGAGGGGGCCCACGAGGGTGGGGGTGCCCCCTGTAGGAGGGGGCGTGCCCTGGACCCTCGTGGCCGACTCCTTTGTTCCCTCGCGTGTATTCCAAGTCTTCTGTGTTGATATCGTTCCAAAAATAGCTCTCCCGAAGGTTTCATTCCGTTTGGACTCCGTTTGATATTCCTTTTCTGTGAAACCTTGAAATAGGCAAAAAAAATAGCAATCTGCACTAGGCCTTGGGTTAGTAGGTTAGTCCCAAAAATAATATAAAAGTGTATAATAAAGCCCATTAAACATCCAAAAAATAATATATAATAGCATGCAACAATCGAAAATTATAGATACGTTGGAGACGTATCAGATGACCCCTCACTAAATTTCAAGGTATAAGTGTTCTCCCTGAGTATGCACCATTGCTACAGTTCGTTGTGCCGAGACACCACATGATGATCGGGTGTGATAGGCTCTATGTTCACATACAACGGGTGTAAGACAGTTTTGTATGTGCAGAATACTCAGGTTAAACTTGAGGAGCCTAGCATATACTGATAGGGCATCGGAGCACTGAGACCGAAAGGTCAAACGTGAATCATATGTTGTTGTAGATCAATGGCCCGTGCTACCATTCCCTTGAATTTTAATGCATTCCTAGAGAAAGCTAAGTTGAAAGATGATGGTAGCAACTACACGGACTGGTTCCGTAACTTGAGGAAAATCCTCATTGCTACACAGAAGAATTACGTCCTGGAAGCACCGCTAGGTGCAAGGTTTGCTGCAGGAGCAACTCCGGACGTTATGGACGTCTGGCAAGCTACATCTGATGACTACTCAATATTTCAGTGTGCCATGCTTTGCGGCTTAGAATCGGGAGTTCAAATACGTTTTGAACGTCATGGAGCATATGCGATGTTCCAAGAGTTGAAGTTAATATTTCAAGCAAATGCCCGAGTTGAGAGATATGAAGTCTCCAACAAGTTCTATAGCTGCAAGATGGAGGAGAATAGTTCTGTCAGTGAACACATACTCAGAATGTTTGGGTACCATAACCACTTGACTCGGCTAGGAGTTAATCTTCTGGATGATAGTGTTATTGACAGAGTTCTACAATAACTGCCACCAAGCTATAAAGGCCTCATGATGAACTATAATATTAAAGGGATGGAAAAGACAATTCCCGAGCTCTTCGCAATGCTTAAGGCTGCGGAGGTAGAAATCAAGAAGGAGCATCAAGTGTTGATGGCTAACAAGACCACTATTTTCAAGAAAAAGGGCAAAGGGAACAAGGGGAACTTCAAGAAGAATAGCAAGCAAGTTGCTACTCCCGGGAAGAAGCTTAAATCTGGACCTAAGCCTGAAACTAAGTGCTTCTACTGCAAAGGGACTGGTCACTCGAAGCGGAACTACCCCAAGTATTTGGCGGATAAGAAGGATGGCAAAGTGAAAGGTATATTTGATATACATGTTATTGATGTGTGCCTTACTAATGCTCGTAGTAGCGCGTGGGCATTTGATACTGGATCTGTTGCTCATATTTGCAACTCAAAACAGGGGCTACGGATTAAATGAAGATTGGCTAAGTACGAGGTGACGACGCGCGTCGAAAATGGTTCCAAGGTTGATGTGCTCGCCGTCGGCACGCTACCTCTACTTCTACCTTCAGGATTAGTTTTAGACCTGAGTAATTGTTATTTGGTGCCAGCGTTGAGCATGAACATTGTATCTGGATCTTGTTTGATGCGAGACGATTATTCATTTAAATTAGAGAATAATGGTTGTTCTATTTATATGAGTAATATCTTTTATGGTCATGCACCCTTGATGAGTGGTCTATTTTTGTTGAATCTCGATCGTAGTGATACACATATTCATAATATTGAAGCCAAAAGATGCAAAGTAAATAATGATAGTGCAACTTATTTGTGCACCCTGAGGCTCCACCGACATCACCCCTGACTCCATATATTCACTTTCGGGGAGAAAAAAAATCAAAGAGAAGGGCTGATGTGTGCGTTTTACGATACGGAGCCGCCGCCAAGCCCTAAACTCTCTCGGGAGGGCTGATCTGGAGTTCGTTCGGGGCTCCGGAGAGTGGAGATCATCGTCGTCGTCATCATATACCTTCCTCCATCACCAATTCCATGATGCCCACTGCCGTGCGTGAGTAATCCCATCGTAGGCTTGCTGGACGGTGATGGGTTGGATGAGATTTACCATGCAATCGAGTTAGTTTTGTTAGGGTTTGATCCCTAGTATCCACTATGTTCTAAGATTGATGTTGCTATGACTTTGCTATGCTTAATGCTTGTCACTAGGGCCCGAGTGCCATGATTTCAGATCTGAACCTATTATGTTTTCATGAATATATGTGTGTTCTTGATCCTATCTTGCAAGTGAATAGTCACCTACTATGTGTTATGATCCGGCAACCCCAAAGTGACAATAATCAGGACCACTCCCGGTGATGACCGTAGTTTGAGGAGTTCATGTATTCACTATGTGTTAATGCTTTGGTCCGGTACTCTATTAAAAGGAGGCCTTAATATCCCTTAGTTTCCAATAGGACCCCGCTGCCACGGGAGGGTAGGACAAAAGATGTCATGCAAGTTCTTTTCCATAAGCATGTATGACTATATTCGGAATACATGCCTACATTACATTGATGAACTGGAGCTAGTTCTGTGTCACCCTATGTTATAACTATTACATGAGGAATCGCATCCGACATAATTATCCATCACTGATCTAATGCCTACGAGATTTTCACATATTGCTTGTTGCTTATTTACTTTGCCGCTGCCACTGTTACAATCACTACAAAAATACTATCGCTACTTTTGCCACTGTTACCGTTACTACCATATTACTTTGCTACTAAATGACCTTGCTGTAGATATTAAGTCTTCCAGGTGTGGTTGAATTGACAACTCAACTTCTGATACTTGAGAGTATTCTTTGGCTCCCCTTGTGTCGAATCAATAAATTTGGGTTGAATACTCTACCCTCGACAACTGTTGCGATCCCCTACACTTGTGGGTTATCAGATACTGGTTCGGTTGCTAATATTTGTAACTCGAAACAGGGGCTACGGATTAAACGAAGATTTGCTAAGGACGAGGTGACGATGCGCGTGGGAAATGGTTCCAAAGTCAATGTGATCACCGTCGGCACACTACCTCTACATCTACCATCGGGATTAGTTTTAGACCTAAAAAATTGTTATTTGGTGCCAGCGTTGAGCATGAACATTATATCTGGATCTTGTTTGTTGCGAGATGGTTATTCATTTAAATCAGGGAATAATGGTTGTTCTATTTATATTAGATCTGGAGAGTGGTCTATTCTTATTAGATCTCGATCGTAGTGATACACATAATCATAATATTGAAGCCAAAAGATGCAAGGTTGATAATGATAGTGCAACTTATTTGTGGCACTGCCGTTTAGGTCATATTGGTGTAAAGCGCATGAAGAAACTCCATGCTGATGGGATTTTGGAATCACTTGATTATGAATCACTTGATGCTTGCGAACCATGCCTCATGGGAAAGATGACTAAGACTACGTTCTCCAAAACAACGGAGCGAGCCACAGACTTATTGGAAATAATACATACTGATATATGAGGTCCGATGAGTGTTGAGGCGCGCGGTGGGTATCGTTATTTTCTGACCTTCACAGATGATTGGAGCAGATATGGGTATATCTACTTAATGAAACACAAGTCTGAAACATTTGAAAAGTTCAAAGAATTTCAGAGTGAAGTAGAAAATCATCGTAATAAGAAAATAAAGTTTCTACAATCTGATCGCGGAGGCGAATATTTGAGTTACGAATTTGGTCTTCATTTGAAACAATGTGGAATAGTTTCACAACTCACGTCACCTGGATCACCACAGCGTAATGGTGTGTCCGAACGTCGTAACAGTACTTTATTAGATATGGTGCGATCTATGATGTCTCTTACCGATGTACCACTACCATTTTGGGGTTATGCTTTAGAGATGGCTGCATTCACATTAAATAGGGCACTATCTAAATCCGTTGAGACGACACCATATGAATTGTGCTTTCACAAGAAACCTAAGCTGTCGTTTATTAAAGTTTGGGGTTGCGATGTTTATGTGAAATAACTTCAGCCTGAGAAGCTCGAACCCAAATTGAAGAAATGCATCTTCATATGATACGCAAAAGAAACTGTTGGGTACAACTTCTATCATAGATCCGAAGGCAAGATATTTTTGCTAAGAATGGATCCTTTCTAGAGACGGAGTTTCTCGAAAGAAGTGAGTGGGAGGAAAGTAGAACTTGATGAGGTAGTTGTGCCTTCTCTCGAATTGGAAAGTAGTATATCACAAAAATCAATTCTAGTGTGGAACACCAATTAGTGAGGAAGTTAATGATGATGATCATGAAACTTCAGATCAAGTTACTATTGAACCTCGTAGGTCAACCAGAGTATGTTCCGCACCAGAGTGGTACGGTAATCCTATTATGGAAGTCATGTTACTAGACCATGACGAACCTACGAACTATGAGGAAGCGATGATGAGCCCAGATTCCGCAAAATGGCTTGAGGCCATGAAATCTGAGATGGGAGCCATGTATGAGAATAAAGTGTGGACTTTTTTTGACTTGCCTGATGATCGGCAAGCCATAGAAAATAAATGGATCTTCAAGAAGAAGACTGACACTGACGGTAATGTTACTGTCCACAAAGCTCGACTTGTTGCAAAAGGTTTTTGACAAGTTCAAGGAGTTGACTACGATGAGACCTTCTCACCCGTAGCAATGCTTAAGTCTGTCAGAATCATGTTAGCAATATCCACATTTTATGATTAAGAAATTTGGCAAATGAGTGTCAAAACTGCATTCCTTAATGGATTTCTTAAATAAGAGTTGTATATGATGCAACTAGAAGGTTTTGTCGATCCTAAAGGTGCTAACAAAGTGTGCAAGCTCTAGCGATCCATTTATGGACTAGTGCAAGCCTCTCGGAGTTGGAATATACGCTTTGATAGTGTGATCAAAGCATATGGTTTTATACAGACTTTTGGAGAAGCCTGTATTTACAAGAAAGTGAGTGGGAGCTCTGTAGCATTTCTAATATTATATGTGGAAGACATATTGTTGATTGAAAATGATATATAATTTTTGGATAGCATAAAAGGATACTCGAACAAGAAATTTTCAATGAAAGACCTTGATGAAGCTGCTTATATATTGGGCATCAAGATCTATAGAGATAGATCAAGACGCTTAATTGGACTTTCACAAAACACACACCTTGATAAAGTTTTGAAGAAATTCAAAATGGATCAGTCAAAGAAAGGGTTCTTGCATGTGTTTCAAGGTGTGAAGTTGAGTCAGACTCAATGCAACCACTGCAGAAGATAGAGAGAAAATGAAAGTCATTCCCTATGCCTCAGCCATAGGTTCTATCGTGAATTTAATGTTGTGTGCCAGACCTGATGTGTGCCTTGCTATAAGTTTAGCAGGGAGGTGCCAAAGTAGTCCAGGAGTGAATTAGTAGACGGCGGTCAAGAGCATTCTAAAATACCTGAAAAGGGACTAAGGATATGTTTCTCTTTTATGGAGGTGACAAAGAGCTTGCCGTAAATGGTTACGTCGATGCTAGCTTTGTCACTGATCCGGATGACTCTACGCAGCAAACAGGATACGTCTTTATATTGAATGGTGGAGCTGTCAGTTGGTGCAGTTCCAAGCAGAGTGTCGTGGCGGGATCTACGCGTGAAGCGGAGTACATAGCTGCTTCGGAAGCTGCAAATGAAGGAGTCTGGATGAAGGAGTTCATATCCGATCTAGGTGCAATACCTAGTGCATCGGGTCCAATGAAAATCTTTTGTCACAATACTGGAGCAATTGCCTTAGCGAAGGAATCCAGATTACACAAGAGATGCAAACACATCAAGAGACGCTTCAACTCCATCCGCGATCAAGTCAAGGAGGGAGACATAGAGATTTGCAAAATACATACGGATATGAATGTTGCAGACCCGTTGACTAAGCCTCTCCCACGAGCAAAACTTGATCAACACCAAGACTCCATGCGTGTTAGAATCATTAAAATGTAATCTAGATTATTGACTCTAGTCCAAGTGGGAGACTGAAGGAAATATGGCCTAGAGGCAATAATAAAGTTGTTATTTATATTTCCATACATAATGATAAATGTTTATTACTCATGCTAGAATTGTATTAACAGGAAACTTGATACATGTGTGAATACATAGGCAAAAAAAGTGTCCCTAGTATGCCTCTACAAGACTAGCTCATTAATCAAAGATAGTTAAGTTTCCTAACCATAGACATGTGTTGGCATTTTATGAACGGGATCACATCATTAGGACAATGATGTGATGTACAAGACCCGTCCGTTAGCTTACCATAATGATCGTTAAGTTTTATTGCTATTGATTTCTTCATTACTTATACATATTCCTCTGACTATGAGATTATGGAACTCACGAATACCAGAGGAACACCTTGTGTGCTATCAAACATCACAACGTAATTGGGTGATTATAAAGATTCTCTACAGTTGTCTCCTAAGGTGTTTGTTGGGTTGGCATAGATCAAGATTAGGATTTGTCACTCCGAGTATCGGAGAGGTATCTCTAGGCCCTCTCGGTGTCGGGGGAAACTGTCCGCCACGAACACCTATGGGACCGGAGCCCCTTGTCTGTGCGGTACGAGGGCGGAGGGAGCACAAAGAGCAGATCGAAGCGAACACGCGGGCAGTTTTACCCAGGTTCGGGCCGCACGGATGCGTAAAACCCTACTCCTGCTTGGTTGTGTATTGAGTTGAGTGCTCGGGAGCTTGAAGAAGCAGCTACACCGTGCGTGAGAGTGATCTAGGTTTCGAACCCCCTCCACGTTGTGCATGGGCCTCCTTTTATAGTGTAAAGGGGTCACCGACAGGTGTCAACGTAGGAGAAAGGGGTAAAAGTGTAAAAGAAGTGGTAGTTGTAACAGTGCGGGAACAGTGGAGCTACAGTACAGAACAGTGGTCTATACCTACTTTAACAGTGGGGGACAAGGGCATTTAATGCCCGTCGCCGTCGACCCCAAAAGCTCCCGCCTTAGCGTCTCCGTCCGCCACGGCGACGGATCCATCACCGTGGAGTGCCACCGTGTACCCCAGGCTGCACAGCCATCCGCCACGCGTCCCTGGATAGGCCCCAGGGCGACGCGTGGGCCGATGAGCTGGAGCGTGGGCACACAGCGCAGCCTCCCCGGCAAGCACCTTGCCGGGGGCCTCGATCTTGCCGGGCCCGGGAGCTTGCCGCTCCCCGGGCCCCTTGCCGGGGCGCGTATAGCGCCGAGGCGTTGTCTTCAGGTCTTCCTGGCAAGCTCCTCTTGCCGGGGTCTTGGTCTTATGTCTTGTATACTTTGTTTTTGAATGGTTTAATATAGAGCAGGAAGGCCTCCGGCGAGCACGCAGTAGGCCTTGCCGCGGGAAGCTGCAACTGCCCGTGCACAAGTTGGGGTACTGGGGTACCCCTACCTTAGTACACCGACAGGAGCCCCCGGGCCTGGGCCACACACGGTGCCGAGCGCTGTTGGGCCAGGCCCAAAACAGTGCACGGGCACCCGCGGCCCGCGGCGCGCCGAATCCACTTCCATATCCGCCGCACCCCACGGTAACGGCACGCGTCGATCGCGGCGCCGTGGGATGGGACGTGCCCACGATCTCTTAATGGAAAGAGCGAAACGCCCCCCACTCCCCCATAAAAGCAGAGGTAGCGGGCGCGGTTCCCCTCCTTGTGCTCTCATTACGTCGTCTTCCTCCTGAAAAAGATTCCCTCTTGCGCTCTTCCTCCACATCTCCGCCGCCGCCGAGCTCTTCGTCCCCCTCCTTCCGCCGCGTCCGCCATGGCCCCAAAGACCGACAAGGCGAAGGCGGAGAAGGCCAAGCGGGAGAAATCGGAGCAAGCGGCCAAGCTCATCGCGTACCGGAAGCGGCACGTCGTCTTCCCGCCGAAGCTCGGCGTGCGGGAACTCTGGAACAAGTATTACTTGTTCTGGTCCAAGAGAACTGACGCGCATCCCCGCACGCGAGCATACCCGGCCGCCGCCAAGGACAACTATCCCGGCGGGTACCATTTCTTCGCTGCTGTAGCGACCCGATCCAAATGGATCGGAGTCTCTGTGCTTAAGTGTCATCCCTGGATCGGTATGCTGACACACACAGTACTCGATGAATTATAACAGAGTTCAATCACACACTTTATTACATCGAGATCCTCAAAAGAGTATTATTACAATAATATGGCCAAAGGCCATCTGGATAAAATAACTGTGGAAGCATCAAAAGTAACAATGAGTCCATCAACTCCACGGCAAACTGAGTGCAGAACAACGACCTATCGCACCTTTACTCCTCGTCGGAAAACTCTGCAACATGAGACGTTGCAGCCGTGTAGGTCAGCACATGGAATATGCTGGCAATGTCACACCATAGAAATAATAATAAAGAAAAAAAATATCTCTATATGCAAATTTAGCTGGTGGAGGCTCTAAGTTTAATGTTTGCATAAAGCCAATTTTACCCTACAACAAAGGAATAAATTTTTATTTACTACTAAGTTAAAAAAAAATGCCATTATTGAGAAGGTTCCTCCAACTCAAATCCCAAAATTCCCAAGTTATTAGTAACCCAATGATTTCATTAAATAAAGTGATGAGATCAACCAATAATTCACTTCTAGATACTCAAGTTGTCCGTAACCGGGGACACGGCTAATCATGATTAGTTTTTACACTCTGCAGAGGTTTGCGCACTTTTCCCCACAAGACTCGACCACCTCCATGATCGGAAGATCGAGACATAGTCTTTCTGAAGTATTTCCTCCAAACCCTGGGTAGACCGGTACACCTACTTTCCCCTACATCAGCTAGTCTACCACGGAAAGAGGCCACACAACTTACTCAACTATGCCAGAGCCCATAATGGCTTGTGGCTGCACACGGAAGTTTCTAGGCATGAAATATCTTATGATCCCTTTGAGCCTGGGTGGCGGACCTAGGGTAATCACACGGGTACTCCGGGATTTCCCCTTGGGCAAGAACTGGTTTCTCCAGGTGCCCCAAACAATCCACCCAGATGTGTATTAAAGTTGCCACCTTATGTTGTCCCAAAATTATTATCTCTCGCAACTTGCATGTATCACACATACCAATCCCCGTCTACGAGCATGGCTAAGCAATATATGATATAACGAATATTCCCGGGGTGATAAAAGGTCATAGGTCCCTACCACATAAACTACAAAGCATAACCACATGTTCCCAATCCTACTCATGCAATCTTTGAGGGTGAAACTAATGCATAGTAAAAACTGGGTATTTAAACTTATGATCAAAGTGTGAACTTGCCTTGCTGACGTTCGTTGAACTCTAAAGATTCGTAGTAGCAAGCTTCGCACTCCGGATGATCTAGCGTAAGCAAGCAATAACATACATAAGCATACAAGCAAAGAATCAAAAAGAAAACGAATAAAAGACTTCGAAAAACTCCAAAAATACAAAAATAAAGTTTCTGTACAGAATATATTTTTCACAGCAACAAAAATAAATGGTTTTGGTTTTAACAGAAGGTACATGTCACAAGCTTCGATTTGCAAAAAGAATCACCCAAAACGGAGTTACGAAACTCAAGTTATGGCCTAACGAAGTTTGAATTCAGATCTGCTTGAATTCAAATTTTAAAATTTTCAAAAATATATTTCGTTTGGTTCTCTGGATAGAGGATATTTTTATGAAACCGTAGGAAAAAGAATCAACTAAATCAGATCTATAGACTAAAAGATATACTAGAAACAAGTTTTGGTATAGAATCTGAACTCGAAAATATACTGATAAAAGAGAAAACAAAATGAACAGGGTGTTCACCGGACTTGTCGCCGGAGACGAGGAAGAAGGTGGCTCCGGTGTGCTTCGGCGAAGGACGCGTACGAGACGGTGTAGAGGACGATGTGGTGAACCTCTTGATCAAGTTTTGGTTGAAGATAGCTTCATGTACACACGGTGAGAGGTCGCCGGACTTCACGAACTCCGGCGAGCAATTGGCGAGGTTTGGGAGGGGGAAAAGCTCCAGAAGGAGAGGGCTTCGGACGAGGGGTGAGAGGGGCTCGCGGGGTGCCTTTTATAGGGCTTGGGGAGGTCTAGAGTTGGGTGGGGCGAGATGTGTTAATGGTGGCTGTTTCTCTGCCTCGTAATGGCCATTACAGGCGACTCCAAGGCGCACTAGGAAGGGGAAGGGGTAGAGGGAGGCGAG
>LR738710.1:68955942-68967734 GCA_902687465.1 Secale cereale
CACACGCGGGCCACCACCGACCAGGAGATCGCCTACATTGCTTCTCGGGCTGAGGAGGCCGCCGCAGCCGCGGCGGCAGGAGTTTTCGGATACTCGCCGGAGGAGGCGGAGGCTGAGGACGCGTCCACCCAGGCGGAGGAGGCGGAGATCCGCAGGTTGCTGAATCTGCCTCCCGACGCGCTCGCCGGGGTCCCCTCGCTGAGGCACTCCGGGATCCATGGGATCGCGGCGGAGGCCGCGGCAACGGAGGGCACCGCTGGAGGGAGCAGAGGCGCCGCGAGGGGCGGAGGCGCCAAAGGAAAGGGGGCCGCAGCGCAGGACGCTGGGCCCAGTGAGCCGGCCGGGGAAGAGGAGGAGGAGGAGGAGGAGGCCGAGGACTCCGGCGGATCCACGGAGTTGTACGCCGACGACCTCTCCTCGTCGGAGAGCTCCCCGCCCCCGGCAAGCCCGAGGCAGTCCCCGGCGAAACGCCTCCGCAAGGCGGCGACGGGGGAGAGAGCGCAGGCGCCCCGGCAACAGCCACCTCGCCGGGCAGCTCCCCGGGGGAGCCAAGCCGCGCCAAGGTCGTCCGGCGTACCGGCCGCAGCGGAGGCGGCCCGTACGCGGACTACAACTGAGGCGCCTCGCAGGCCGGCAGCGAGCCGGCAGGGGTCTTCTCGGAGCGGAGCAGCGGCTCCGCCCGCTCCTCGGGCGCCGGCGACCACAGGGGCTGGGTCTTCGCAGCCCCCAGCCCCGGTGAACACCAAGCGCGCAAGGGAGCCTTCGTCTTCCGCTCCTCGCGCCGACGCGCCCACGGTGGAGTATGACTTCTCCGCCCTGAGCGAGGACGACGAGGAGGACCAAGAGTAAGGATTCGGGACCTCATATCTTCTTGATTTCTGTCTTGATTTTTCTGTTGATGCTGACTCTGTCTACTGTTCTGATTTCAGGACCCTGGCCCATCGCGCAGCGAAGAAGGCCAAGGCGCCCGAGGCCGAGGTCGCGGAAGGCTCAGCAGCGGCGGCAACAGGGGGTGTGCCGGAGCCGAGCCTGCCGGACTCGAGCGCTGCTCCGATGAGCAGCCCCCAGCGCAGCCCGCAGCGCAGCCCCCAGCGTAAGTCTGGGGTCCTCTCTTTTCGCTTGTCGGGGAACGCCTGAGGATTCGATTTTGTCTTCATGTCTTGACATCTCTTGTCTTGTTCTGTGCAGAGGTGGAGCCGCAGCGGGAAGAGCGCCCGGAGACCACCGCTGAGGAGCCGCAGGCCCCGCCATCCCCGCCAAGGCAGAACTCTCCGGCAAGGGAGAGTGCTCCGTCAAGGGCGGGTACTCCGCCAAGGCAGAGTACCCCGCCAAGGGCGAGCAGCCCGGCGAGGGCGGCCACTCCGCCAAGGCCGAGCTCCCCGGCGAGGGAGCCCGCCGCTGAGGACGTCCGCCAAGGTATGCTTTGTGGCTTGTCTTCTTGGCTTGCCTCTTTTTTGGATATTTGCTTGAGTCTTGAACTTCTCTTTCTTCTTCTTCTTAGATCTTCCTCCTCCTGCGCCCATGGAAACGGAGGTGATCATCCTCGAGGAGGAGGACGCGCAGGGCGGCGGCGGCGACGCTCCAGTCGTCGAGGAGGTGGCCGAGGCCGCCGAGCCGGCCGCGCAAGAGACTGCTCCGGCTGCGGACGCAGCGGCCGGGGAGGGGGACGGTGGCCGCACCGCCGACCCGGAGGCGGCGGGAGCATCGGATGCTGCACCGGCCACCGGCCCCTCCGCCGGCGAGGAGCAGAGGTACTATCTCGAGGCCCCCAACGGCGTCTTCATTCAGATGCCGTGGGGGTCTTCATCGCGAGTCCCTGCGGAGGGCGAGGCATTCGACGGAGAAGTCCTCGCCTCCGCAGGCCTGAAGATCGTCCAGGCGCCCGGCGGGAGTGAGGGGCCCGAGGAGGAGAGGTTACTCCACCAACTCCTGGCCCTTTACCGGGCCAGGCAAGCAAAGCTCGCCTCCCGGGAGGCTCTTGCCGCCAAGGCCGCGGCAGAAATGGAGAAGCGTGCGGCGGAGCTCAGTGCCGCCAATCAGGCTGCCCTCCGCCAGGTGGCGGAGGAGCGTGAGCGTCTCGCCGGCGAGTACCAGGAATGGGTGCTCGAGAAGGCTGAAGCCGATGAACAGCAGCGTCTCGCCGGGGTGGAGATGTCCCGGCGAGAGGGAGAGCTCGCGCAGCGGAAGGTCGAGCTGGACTCTCATGAAGAAGACCTTGCCGCTCGCGAGGCTGCCCTTGGCGGGGAGCTGAAGGAGGCGAAAGCCGCCGCGGTTGCCGCGGAAGACGCCAAGAAAGAGCTCGCCGCCAAGGTCGAACAGTTGGAGAAGGCGATGAAGGTGAGCGCCGAGAAGGTTGCCGCGCTCATCTTGGAGCGCGAGAAGGACGCTCACACAAACTCCGAGCTTCAGGTGAGTCTCTCCAAGAGGGGCGACGAGCTGAAGGCCGCCAAGGACTCCATCGAGGACTTGGAGCTGAAGGTCACCACTCTGAAGGAATCGCTCGACGCCGCCCGGGCTCAGGAGACCAAGTTGAAGGATGAGCTCCGCAAGGAGCGGACCTTGGTGGAGAACGTCAACAAGGCGTCCGAGCTCTTCCGGCAGACTATTGAAGTGTGGACCGAAGAGCTGGTTTCTTCCGCGTCCAATATTGACCAGGAGTTGCTGGCGTTGAAGGTCGAACACCTCATCTACTCGCCGGATCCGGATCTCCCGCACAGCGCCAGGCTCAGCCTCTTCTTCAGAGGGGTCGCGCCGGCCCTTGCAAGTCTCCGGAACCGCATCCCCGCGCAGCTGGCCGAGGAGTCGCGCCGGCTCTGCGCGGGAACTCTGGAGCGGGTGCTGACGAAGATCGTGTACCGCAACCCGGGAATCAACCTCACGAACGTTCTTCGCAGCTTGCCGGCTGATGCAGACACGGAGGCCCTGAAGGAGCAGGTCGGCCACATCATTGCCAAGGTGGCAAAACTTGGCAGGAAGGAAGGCGACCGCGTAGACTAGGGCTCCGTTATCTTTATCTTTTTGTTGCTGCACATTATGTTATGAACTCATTAGTCCATCGCGACAAGTTTATCCTTTGTAAGATATTTACTTTATTTTGATCAATCAGTGCAATGTTATCTTCCTTGTCTCAATCTTCGACTTTGTATGTTTTTCACCCTACGCTCCCGGGGAGCCAGCCGGCAAGGGGCCTTTGCCGCGAGCGCTGAGTGCTGGACTCTGAGCAGCCTGCTGGCCAAGGTCCTCGCCGGCAAGCAACCTTGCCGCAGCTGGTCGCAGCGCACTTAGCTCGCTGAGCGTACTCGGAAACGAAGCAAGGGCGCGACACTTGTCGCAGCTCACTTAAATCGTTGAGTGGACTCGAAAACAAGATAAGGGTGCGGCAAGCTACGGGTAGGTTCCTCCGCGCACAGGTTTTCCATACAAAATGTGATCGTTCAAGGAAGACAACTTCAGAATTTAAAATTTGAACTGGTCAAATTCTAACAACTTATCTTTCATATGCTGCTTGCTCATATCACTTGCTTTCCGGTAAGACTTCTCTTTCTTGAACAGCACTTGGTTCCTCCTCCACCTCCTTCCCCCCCCGGCAAACTTGTGCGCGAGGAACGTTCCTTCTGCTTAAGAGGAAAGAAAAGGGAGAGGGAAACAAGTATATGGCCTTTCGGCGTGCTAATGCTTACCGTATACTTGTGTGTTGCATCAAAACGCCAAATAGAACATGCAAATAGCAAGGAAAGGCATGCAAAAGGCGATCGATGCGAAAAACACGAAAACTTTACTGATGCACGGGGTCTGCGCCCGGCTTTGTACAAAGGGTTACATGCAACAGCGGCAAAGCTTGTACAAAAGGTGGTTGCCGGAACGGATCACGGCAACCGCGCCTTAGGGGTGAAACTTGCGAAGATGCTCTATGTTCCAGGAGTTGCTCACCGGTAAGCCTTCTTCGGTCTCGAGGCGGACAGCGCCGTGCCTCGTAACTTGTCTCACCCGATAAGGGCCTTCCCACTTCGGCGTCAACTTGTTGGAATTCTTGGCGGACTGAACACGCCGAAGAACAAGGTCGCCTTCCTCGAGACTCCTGGCCTTGACTTTGCGGCTATGGTAGCGGCGCAAAGCTTGCTGGTATCGAGCAGCTCGTACAGCAGCCTGGAGACGTCCCTCCTCAAGGAGCAATGCGTCATCTTGCCGCAGTTGCTCTTGCTCGAGCTCATCATAAGCGAGTACTCGAGGAGATCCGTATACGAGTTCCGTGGGGAGAACTGCCTCTGCTCCATAGACTAGAGCAAAAGGTGTCTGTCCGGTGGCTCGACTTGGTGTCGTTCTGATTGACCAAAGAGCCGCCGGGAGCTCCTCTATCCAATTCCTTCCGCACTTGCGCAGCCTGTCAAAGGTCCTTGTCTTGAGTCCGCGCAGCACTTCAGCATTTGCCCTCTCCGCTTGACAGTTGCTCCTCGGGTGAGCAACAGAAGCGAAACAGACCTTGGCGCCAAGGTCTTGGACGTACTGCATGAAGGTGCGACTAGTGAATTGCGTACCGTTGTCGGTGATGATCCTGTTAGGGATCCCGAAACGGCAAACAATCGACTTAAAGAACCTGACTGCTGACTGTGCTGTCACCTTCCTCACTGGCTCCACTTCTGGCCACTTTGTGAACTTGTCGATTGCAACGTACAAGTACTCAAAGCCCCCGACAACGCGAGGGAAAGGGCCGAGGATATCGAGCCCCCAGACCGAGAAGGGCCATGACAAAGGGATTGTTTGGAGAGCTTGAGCTGGCTGATGGATCTGCTTCGCATGGAACTGGCACGCTTCACACTTGGTTACTAGTGCAGTTGCATCTTGGAGGGCTTCTTGCCAAAAGAAACCTTGCCGGAAAGCTTTCCCGGCAAGCGCCCTTGCGCCAATGTGGTGGCCGCATATGCCTCCGTGTATTTCCGCCAACAGCTTCTGTCCATCTTCTCTGGAGATGCACTTCAACCTGACACCGTTGAGTCTTCTTCTGTACAGCTCGTTATCCACGAACTGATACATACTTGACTGCCTGGTTATCTTCTCTATCTCTTGAGGGTCGTCGGGAAGTTCTCCAGTTTGCAGAAAACGGACTATCTGCTGTGCCCATGCCGGAGCCCGAGGCTCGACGGCAAGAACTAAAGGCTCGAGGGCCGCTGTGGGAACCTCAGCTTCCACGGCGAGAACCTCTGGTTCTGCCGGAGCTGACGGTCCCCCGGCAAGCTCGCCGGGGCGAGGCTTGCCGGGAACGTTTGCTTCAACTGTACAAGCCCGAGGGCTTGCAGGAGCAAACTGTTCCTCAGCGTCGTGGTTGTTGATCTTGGGGACCTTGGCTGCGGTTTCAGGAAGATCCGCCGGCAAGTAGTCGCCGGAGACCAACTTTCTCTTCTTGGACTGCCCAGTTGATGGTGTAACGGATGGCTGAGTCAGCTTGAGTAAGAAGGTCCCTGGTTCCACAGGTAACTTCATCGCGGCGCACTTTGAAAGGCCATCTGCAATTTCATTTTGAGCTCTCGGGACGTGCTCCATCTGCAAACCTTCAAAGTGCTCTTCAAGCTTTCTCACTTCATCGACATAAGCTTCCATCAAAGGGCTCTGATAGCTCTTATTAACTTGCCGGACCACCAACTGAGAATCGCCCCGCACAATCAGCTTTCTGATCCCAAGTTCGGCCGCAATCCTGAGGCCGGCGAGCAAGCCTTCATATTCTGCAGTGTTGTTTGTCGCTTGCTCCCTGGGAAAGTGCATCTGGATAACATATTTGAGGTGCTCTCCGGTGGGCGCGATGAGTACCACGCCAGCACCGGCGCCTTGCAGCGAGAAGGCACCGTCGAAATACATTACCCATTCACTTGTCGCTTCTTGTACGGGTGCACTTGTTTCTTGAACTTCTTCTTCTGATGTCGGGGTCCACTCAGCTATGAATTCTGCCAAAGCTCGACTCTGTATGGTTGAAGTACTTTCAAACTTGAGTCCAAAGCTTGACAGCTCCAGCGCCCACTCGACGATCCTGCCTGTTGCTTCTGGATTGTGCAATATCCTTTTCAACGGAAAGCGAGTGACCACTGTTATCTCATGGGCTTGGAAGTAATGGTGCAGCTTTCTCAAGGCCATGAGGAGGCCGAAAAGCAATTTTTGCACACCAGAGTACCTTGATCTAGCCCCCTGAAGAAGGGAACTTACAAAATACACTGGGCGCTGCACCATCTTCTTCCGCACCTCTCCTTGTTCCTGCGCAGAGTCTTCCTTGTCGGGACCAGAGCTTGTCGGGACAGCCCTCTGCTTGTCGCTGGGTTCGCTTGCCGGTGATGCTGACTCCTCGTCGGATTCCCTCTCCGCCACTAACGCAGCACTAACCACCTGGTTGGTTGCTGCTAAGTATAGCAACAACTTTTCCTGTGGTCTAGGTGCGACAAGTGTAGGAGTGGAAGACAAGTATCGTTTCAAATCCTGCAACGCCGCCTCCGCTTCCGGAGTCCACTTCATGGGACCTGCCTTCTTCAAGATTTTGAAAAAAGGTAGGGCGCGTTCTGCAGACTTTGAAATGAACCTACTGAGGGCAGCAGCACAACCTGCAAGCCTTCTGACATCCTTGACGCGCTTCGGGGCCTCTATCTGCTCAATGGCTTTGATCTTGTCGGGGTTAGCTTCAATCCCCCTCTGTGATACAAAGAACCCGAGAAGCTTGCCGGAGGGGACTCCAAAGACGCACTTCTCGGGGTTCAACTTGAGCTGTATCCTGCGCAGGTTCTGAAACGTTTCTTCCAAGTCTTGAATCAGGGTTTCTTTGCTCTTGCTCTTCACCACGATGTCATCCATGTAAGCTTCTACATTCCTGTGGATCTGTGGCTCAAAAGTAGTGTACACTACCCTTGCAAAAGTTGAGCCTGCATTCTTCAGTCCAAATGGCATGCGGATAAAGCAATAAGTGCCACATGGAATGATAAATGCAGTCTTCTCTTCATCCTCCTTGGCCATGAAAATCTGATTATAGCCTGAGTATGCATCAAGAAAGCAGAGTAGCTCACATCCGGCAGTGGAGTCAACGATCTGGTCAATGCGCGGCAAAGGGAATGGATCCTTGGGACACGCTTTATTCACATCGGTGAAGTCTATACAGAGTCTCCACTTCCCGTTGGCCTTGCGCACGACGACTGGGTTTGCCAACCACGTCGGATGGATCACACCTCTAACTAGGCCTGCTGCCTCTAGCTTCTTGATTTCCTCGTTGATGAACTCTTGGCGCTCCACGGCTTGCTTCCTCACTTTCTGCTTGATGGGCCGCGCATGAGGACAGACAGCAAGCTTGTGCTCAATTACCTTCCTGGGAACACCGGGGATGTCAGATGGTTGCCAGGCAAACACATCGACATTCGCCCGCAGGAAGGCAACGAGCGCGCTTTCCTATTTGCTGTCAAGGGTGGCACTGATGGTGAAGGTACCACCAGTGCCGTCCTCCTTTGCGGACACCTTCTTTGTTGCCGGAGGAGCAGCCATTCCTTCCTTTCTCTTGCCGGTGGAGCTCGATGGAACGTCCTCAACGGCAGCGCAGCACTCCGAGGAGGTGCGGTTGCCGGAGTGGGTCCCAGAGCACTTGCCGGACTTGGTCTTCGTCTTCTTCCCCCCGGGAGCTTCAGCGGCAAGAGTATCCTTCTCGGCCGCAGCTGCCGCATCCCGGTAAATCTTGTTGGCGCAAATAAGCGCATCCTTCTTGTCGCTGTGGACAGTGATGACGCTTATCGGCCCCGGCATCTTCAGCACGTTGTAGGCATAGTGGGAAGCTGCCATGAACTTGGCGAGGGCAGGACGGCCAAGTATTCCATTGTAGGGCAATGGAATATCGGCAACGTCAAAGGTGATGCGCTCAGTCCTGAAGTTGAGCTCCCCGCCAAAGGTCACTGGCAGAGTGATCTTTCCCTTGGGCTTGCTCCTTCCCGGGTTGATTCCTTGGAATTCACCGGTCTCTTCGAGCTCGCCGTCTTGAATCTGGAGCTTCTTGATCACAGCAGAAGAGATCAAGTTCAGGCCGGCCCCGCCGTCAACCAACATTTTGGTGACCTTGAGGTTGCGGATGGTGGGAGAAACCAGCATCGGCAAGCACCCGACCGCGGTGGTGCGGTCAGGGTGATCCTCAAGATCAAAAACGATGGGCGTGCTGGACCATTTGAGGAGCCTGCGCGACTCCACGGGCGGCTCCGCTGCGTTCACCTCACACACCCATTGTTTTAGCTGGCGGTGGGAGGTGTGCAGGGAGGCGCCACCGTCGACGCACAGGACCTCCGTGGCCTTCTGGAACTCCTGCTCGCTGTTCTCGTCGTCCTCCATGTCTTCATCGTCGTCTTCGTCGTTGTCGCGGCCCCGGGGAGGTCGATCCCCTTGCCGCTGCTTAGCCTTGCCGCGGCGTCCTCCCCGGCCGTTGAACGGCCGCTTCTTGCTGGGCTCTTCCCCGCCACCTTGGGCCTTCTCCTTGTCGCGCCTCTCGTACTCAGCTTTTTGCTGCTCGACGAGGTACTCGACGCGTTTGCAGTTGGAAAGATCGTGACCCTTGGTGCGGTGAATCTTACAGTATTGCTTGTCGGAGCTACCCGGCTTGTCGGCCGCCGCCGCAGGGGCAGGCTCCTTGCCGGAGCCGCCAGCCTGCGCTTGCTTGGCGGGGGCCTCCTTGCCGGACTTCTCGACGGCAAGCACTTCCTTCTTGCCCTTCTTTCTGTTGTTCCGCCGCCGGCTCTTCTTTGCCGGGGCGGCGTCGTCGCTGTCGCTTCCTCCTGCGCCAGCATCCTCCCCGGGGAGTTTCCTCCCCTCTTCTGCGCGTGCGCACTTGTCAGCAAGAGCGTAGAGCTCGCTGACGTCCCTAATCTTGGTCATCGCCATTTCCTCACGCATGCGGCGGTTACGCACGTTCTGATGGAACGCGCTGATAACCGCGGCAGGGTGAACGTCAGGGATGTTGTGCTGCACCCGGCTGAAGCGTTGGATATACTTGCGCAGGGGCTCGCCTTCCTTCTGGGCCAAAATATGGAGATCGCTCTCCTGGCCATGGGGTTTGTGGCCGCCGGTGAAGGCGCCAACAAACTGGTGGCAAAGATCGGCCCAAGAAGAGATGGATCCTTCCGGCAAGTGCATGAGCCACGAACGGACGTTCGGCTTTAGCACGAGCGGGAAGTAATTCGCCAAGATCTTCTCGTCGCGCCCCCCGGCAGCTTGTACCGCGATGGTGTAGACGCTGAGAAACTCCGAGGGGTGCGTCTTGCCGTCGTACTTCTCCGGTACGTCGGGCTTGAAATTCTTCATGCTGGGCCACTGGACGCGCCGCAGCTCGCGGGTGAACGCAGGGCAGCCTGCCGCGTACGGCAAGTCGCCTGGTTCACCGGGCGCGTGCGCGTCGACAGTGTTCCCAGCCCTCTTGTCGGATTGTCGCCGAGCTTCTCGGCGGCGCTCGATCGTGGTCCGAGCGTCTTCATCTCGCCAGTCGTCGAGGACCTGGCGCTGGTCCCGACGGGCCCGCGGGTCCGACGAGGCTGTGGAGCCGTCGTCGGAATTGTTCCGGCGGGGCGGCGTCTTCTGCTTCTGCGGCGGGGAGTGCACGCTTGTCGCACCCCCAGCAGTCTTGTTGCCGATAGCCTTCGTCTTCTCAGCTTGCCGCGGCCGTGAGGTCGACGGCTGCTGTGGAGAGTCGTTGTTGGCGAAGTCTATCAGGCTCCGGATGGTGGCCCTCCATTCTTCGGCCTTGTCGGCCGCCGGAGGAAAGTCGAGGAGCAGCTGCGCCCTTGCGAGCGCTTCTGCTGGAGTAGAGGGGAACGCGGGTGAGCGGTGCGAGGAGCGGGATACGCTCGGACTTCTAACAACGTTAGAAGGAGCGGGGTCCCGCGCCGGCGCCTTCGCTTTGCTTGTGCCCGGACGGGGGTCCGGGGCGTCCCGCGAGCCTCCGGTTTGGCCTTGCCCCAGCAAGCGGATACCACCTCCCGTGGTATGGCGCTGCGGGGTCGTCGTGTGCTGTGATGGACGCGGCGCGTCCACGGAGACCGAGGTCCGGTCGTCCGTCCTGTTCTTGGATCTGGTGGCACCGTGAGTGTCCTCACCGGCAACCACCCTTCCGACGGCGTCTCCCCCGCCCACCGTTGGCTCTGGTGGCGGCGGGTGAGACGCAGACGGGCCTCCGACCTCCGAAGGCTTCTTTTTCGAGGCCATGGAGTTGTCGCTGATGAAGTTGCTGATGAAGCTGCAGAGGTTGATGAAGAATGCGCCCGCGCGAACGCCGGATCAGGTTCGCACAACCTCGACGCCCCCTACCTGGCGCGCCAAAGATGTCGGGGGAAACTGTCCGCCACGAACACCTATGGGACCGGAGCCCCTTGTCTGTGCGGTACGAGGGCGGAGGGAGCACAAAGAGCAGATCGAAGCGAACACGCGGGCCGTTTTACCCAGGTTCGGGCCGCACGGATGCGTAAAACCCTACTCCTTCTTGGTTGTGTATTGAGTTGAGTGCTCGGGAGCTTGAAGAAGCAGCTACACCGTGCGTGAGAGTGATCTAGGTTTCGAACCCCCTCCACGTTGTGCATGGGCCTCCTTTTATAGTGTAAAGGGGTCACCGACAGGTGTCAACGTAGGAGAAAGGGGTAAAAGTGTAAAAGAAGTGGTAGTTGTAACAGTGCGGGAACAGTGGAGCTACAGTACAGAACAGTGGTCTATACCTACTTTAACAGTGGGGGACAAGGGCATTTAATGCCCGTCGCCGTCGACCCCAAAAGCTCCCGCCTTAGCGTCTCCGTCCGCCACGGCGACGGATCCATCACCGTGGAGTGCCACCGTGTACCGCAGGCTGCACAGCCATCCGCCACGCGTCCCTGGATAGGCCCCATGGCGACGCGTGGGCCGATGAGCTGGAGCGTGGGCACACAGCGCAGCCTCCCCGGCAAGCACCTTGCCGGGGGCCTCGATCTTGCCGGGCCCGGGAGCTTGCCGCTCCCCGGGCCCCTTGCCAGGGCGCGTATAGCGCCGAGGCATTGTCTTCAGGTCTTCCTGGCAAGCTCCTCTTGCCGGGGTCTTGGTCTTATGTCTTGTATACTTTGTTTGTGAATGGTTTAATATAGAGCAGGAAGGCCTCCGGCGAGCACGCAGTAGGCCTTGCCGCGGGAAGCTGCAACTGCCCGTGCACAAGTTGGGGTACTGGGGTACCCCTATCTTAGTACACCGACACTCGGTAATGCACATCACTATAAGCCTTGCAAGCAATGTGACCAATGAGTTAGTTACGGGATGATGCATGACGGAACGAGTAAAGAGACTTGCCGGTAACGAGATTGAACTAGGTGTGAGGATACCGACGATCGAATCTCGGGCAAGTAACATACAGATGACAAAGGGAATGACGTATGTTGTCATGACGGTTTGAACAATAAAGTTCTTTGTAGAATATGTAGGAAAAAATATGAGCATCTGATACGTCCAAAACGTATCTATAATTTATGCTTGCTCCATGCCTCTTTTGTGTGATATTGCTATGATATTTATGCACTTCCATACACTTTTGATCATATTTGGACTAACCTATTAACTCAGTGCACCCCAGTGCCGGTTTCTGTTTTCTGCTGTTTTTGTATTTCAGGTTTTCCCATTACGAAAATTGCCAGAAAAATTCCGGGAAAAATATATAAAAAATCAGCGTTCCGGAAGCTTCCATGCGGCCAAAGTAGGGCGGGAGGGGACCCACAGGGGCTCCAGGCGGCCTGCCCAGGCGGCCCACCCCTAGGCCGCGCCGGGGGGGGGGGGGGGGGGGGGGGGGG
>LR738710.1:68967848-68981119 GCA_902687465.1 Secale cereale
GGGGGGGGGGCGCCTGGGCCCCCCTGACCTCTTCTGGCGACCCCCTTTGGCATATATTTAAAGCGTCTCGCGGAAACCCTGATTCCGGACCCCTTTTCTCCAGACGCGATACCGATCTCCGCCGCCATCGCCATCAAGCTTCGGGGGACCAGAATTCCTGCGCCGGCACCCTGCCGGGATGGGGAAGTGCCCCCAGATTCATCTCCATCGACATTGCTTCCTCCCTCCATGATGCGGGAGTAGTTCCTCCTCGGGGCTGAGGTTCTTAACAGTAGCTATGTGGTCAATTCTCTCTCCCATGATGTGATCTTTGTTGTGATCATAGGCTATGTTAATCTAGGGTGATCCCATGATATTTCCCCTTCATGTATGTATTGGATTGATGTACTCACTTGTCTTTATCTAGTATAATACCCGAGACCGAGGTGACAGCGGTCTATTGGACATGGCTTAGAAAAGTATTTTCATGAGTGATTTCCTCTCTTGTGTGTTGATTGAAGATTGAGAGTCTCTTGGTGCTTGTCTTTGACTATCCTTTAGATATGTTGTGGTGATTGTGGGACTCTCTTTGGATGGCCGCGGTGACATTGGAAAATCCCTAGATAGAGAACTACGAACTTTGAGGTGTGCTTTTGTAGCCCTACATAATTCTCGTCCTCTCTTGACAACGAAGGAATGACCTCCGAGTGTGTCCCATCTGCATGTTTTATGGGAAATATCATGTGATTCGGTTATGTTAATGTTGTTGGGAGGTGCCACTAGTGAAAGTATGAACCCTAGGCCTTGTTTCCACCATTGCAATACCATTTGTGCTCACCACTTGTTTGCTTGCTGCACTTTTTATTACAGATTTATATTACTTTGTTTTGCCATCCATATCACTTGCCATTTAACATCTCTTCGCCGAACTAGTGCACCTATACATCTAACAAGTGTATTAGGTGTGTTGGGGACACAAGAGACTTCTTGTATCTTAGTTGCAGGGTTGCTTGAGAGAGACCATCTTCAACCTCTACTTCCCTGAGTTCGATAAACCTTAGGTCATCCACTTAAGGGAAGTTGCTGCTGTCCTACAAACCTCTGCGCTTGGAGGCCCAACATAGTCTACAGGAGTAGAAGCGTGCGTAGACATCAAGCTATTTCTGGCGCCGTTGCCGGGGAGGTGAGTGCTTGAAGGTATATCTTTAGATCTTGCAATTAAATCTTTTTGTTTCTTGTTTTTATTTCACTAGTTATGTTTATGGAAAACCGTGCTATTGGATCGTTGCTTGCGGGAAGACGCCCCACACCTGTGGTAGTTGCTCCTCCCCCTACTGAAATTGTGCCCTATAAAATACCAGCTGGTATTATCGATTATGTTTTGGCTAATCGTTATGCAGGAGACAGACATCCCGATGAACACTTGCTATATCTGTCACAACTATGTTCATTATTTAATCTTGCAGGTGTATCAAGGGAGTTTGTCATGAGGAAATTGTTTGCCGTATCACTTATAGATAAAGCTTCAGATTGGTATAAGCTTCTCGATAACTCACACTTGCTTGATTGGGAAGAGATCCGGTCTCTCTTTTACTCCAAGTTTTATCCTCTTCATGAAGTCCATAAGAATAGGAATTATGTTTATAATTTCTACCCTCATGACGGAGAGAGCATAGCTCAAGCTTGGGGGAGACTGAAAACGTTAATGCTAAAATGTCCTAACCATGGGCTCCCCAAAGATATGATTATTACTAATTTCTGTGCGAGGCTTTCTCGACAGGATAAAGATTTGCTCGACGCTTCCTCTATGGGTTCTTTCACAAACAAAAAGATTGATGCTAAATGGGAACTCCTTGAAAGACTTCAACGCAACACTGAAGATTGGGAGATCGACAAAGGTAAAGAGTCAGGTATAATTTATGAGTATGATTGCATTAAGTCCTTTGTTGAAACTACAAGTTTTAATAAGTTTAGTGCTAAGTTTGGGCTTGATTCTCAACTCCTTGTTGATTTCCTCAAATCTTTTGCTTCACATCTTAATATGCCTAAGGAGGATTGGATCAAGTATCATAAACCTTTTAAAGAGACTTGCAAAGAAAATGAAAATGTTCATGATGATTGCAACATGCATGATCCAATTCCTAAAAATGAAGTTTTGTATAAGCATGTTAATTTTTGTGGAGTGGATAGACCTTGTGAAAGGCCTATGATAGAAGAAGAGAAGTATTGTAAGCAACATAAGCATGAAAGAACAATCACTTGGGTCAGAGATTTAAATGAAATTGCTAGAGAATTGTGTGACCTTTATCCTTTTACTTGTGAACTTTGCCGTATAGAGGGTCACTTTAATTTTCAATGCATGACCTTTCAAAACATAACTGTTAACCGGTTGTGTGATAACATGATCACCTCTGATCTTTATGATGAGCTTATGTTATTTTTGATGTGTGAAGAGTTATCAGAAAAGACTTCTTGGCTGGATAATAATGCCATAGGAATAAAAAACACTTTGCAAAATTGCCATCTCTATTGTGTTGTTAATTGCCATGAAAATGATTACATAAGTAAGATTAGAAAGGAGGGAACTTTACCAAAGTATAAAAACGTCTCTTATATTTCTGCTAATAAAAAGGAGAGTTTCTCCCAAGTTTCCCCTATTGTTTCTAATGATAAACCAGGATATGTGGAGAAGCTTCGTCTCCAACCACTCCCTCCTAAGGTGAAGAAGAAGAAAAATAATAGGAGGAGGAAGAGGAGCAAGAAGGAAGAAGAATGGGTATCAACCTGGCCTGAGCATATTCCTCCCATCAACTTTTATCCTAACGGTTGTAAGTTTAAAGAAGAAGGTGAAGTTTATTGCCTTAATTATCATCTTGATGATACGTCCGTAGGTACTATTGAAGATGATTTTGATTATGATATGCATGTTACTTATTGTGGGAAAATGATGATAATGCTACTTATGATCTTGAAAATCTTTTTGTTACCAACTCTGAAAGTGATGATATGGGAAGCTCTAAGCTTGGGGATGATAGGATTGCAAATCCTTTACCCACTAGTGATGTGACAATTGATAATTCTTTTGCTAGTAAGAATAAAGACAACATGATTACAAATATAGTTGCTAGCAATGATAATGCTCTTCTCTACTATGATGATGTTATAACTCCAATCTATAGTGGTTATAAAGGTACCTATGACATAAGGAGAAATTATCCTTATGAAACTTGTCATAATCATGGAGGGAATTACTCCCTTGTTGAACACCACCCTCCTAATACACAATTAATCTATAGTGTTCAAGTTGTTTATGATAGTCCTACTCCCACTATTACCAATGAGAAAGATTACGCTTATGTGGAGAGTAAGATTACCTTTTTGCATGTGGATCATGGTAACAATGCTTTATGTGATGCTTATATTGTTGAGTTCATTCATGATGCCACTGAAATTTATAATGAGAGAGGGAGACTTGGTTCTAAATATCTTAATAACAAGAAGTTTCCTCTCTTTATGGTGAATATTTTGAAGTTATGCTTGTTTTGCCTTCCTATGCTAGTTGCTTTGTGCTTCAATGAATTATTTTATTGAAATATTCCTATGCATAGGAAGCATGTTAGGCTTAAATGTGTTTGGTATTTGCTTCTTGATGCTCTCTTTTGTTCTTCAGCTCTTATTCCTACGAGAGCATCATTAAAGTCTTAAGCCTAGCTTAAAGGCATAAAAGAAAGCGCTTTTGGGAGGCAGCCCAATGAATAAATTTTATTTTGCTTTAGTTGTGTCTTGATGTTGTTACTACAGTAGCATCATCATTGTATCTTTACTTTTCAAATTTTGTGCCAAGTGTAGCCTCTGATTGCTAGAAAGTTCAAAAGTTGTGACGTGCTGTCCAGGAAACAGATTCTGTCCTTGGATAGAAAAATTCGTATAAAATCACCAGATCATCTTTTTGGTCTGAATTTTTTCGAAAGCGTGCTCTATATAATTGTCTTTCGTGCGTATGTTCTGAGCTTTTTGATTATAGTTGCAGAAGTGCCCCGAACAAATCATTTACTACCTTCTCTTCTGTTTTTCACAGATTCTGTCTTGTTCTGCCTTTCCTTCATTTTGCAAACCTAGAGCTTGCTTTTTCTTTGCAAAAACCTTTTGGCAATCTTGAGAAACAGTAGAACTTCAAGAATATCTTTATTTCCAGCAAGGAACAATTATTTTATTATGGGTACTAACCTCGCTAATCAGATTA
Organism: Secale cereale; assembly: GCA_902687465.1. Taxonomy (NCBI): domain Eukaryota; kingdom Viridiplantae; phylum Streptophyta; class Magnoliopsida; order Poales; family Poaceae; genus Secale; species Secale cereale. Next base: position 68,972,071 of record LR738710.1, read on the forward strand.
TGATGAGTTATGTATGAAGGGAGTTTTCAAGTGTGCGAGGGAAGATGATAAAAAGATTCAGGAGTGTCAAACGCTCAAGCTTGGGGATGCCGCCATGCACACCCAAGAAATATTCAAGGAGACTCAAGCGTCTAAGCTTGGGGATGCCCCCGTGCATCCCCTTCTCCATCAACATTATCAGTTCGTCTTTCGTTCCACTATATTTTAATCACTTCATGTGTTATGTGCTATGCTTGGAGCGTCTTGCTTTTAGTTTTACTTTTAGTTTTCTTTAGCTTTTCATAACGAGTCAGAACTCAGCTTTCTTTATGTGGGAGAGAAACACGCTCCACTTCTACCTAGAACATAACATAGAATTTTCATGTCTATCTTTGTTGTGTGTGTTCTTTGTCTTTTAAATAGCTACTTTCATGCTTATCTTTTTAAAGAGCTTTCGTTCAGTTGGTTGCTTGAACTCTCTTTAGTTATCATGCTTATCTTATTAAGAGAGTTTGCTTCCGTTGCATTGGTTGATATGTCTATGATAAAGATGCTACGTGCATAATGGCGCTTAGTAGTTCATGTTTTCTTATGGTTAGTCTCAAATAGCTGGGGGGGTTCCCAATGTGTTATTGGAGTACCAACATGATTTGTTTGCCTGTGATGTGGTATGGTTTAGTAATATCTTCCTTCAAAGAATTTATTTTGATTGACTTGGCGTATGCTCACGCATATTTAAGACTGTAAAGAAAGTCTGTCAAGCCTTGATGATCTTTTGTTTCTGAGTAGCGATATAACTTCCATGCCTGATTCAATGTTGCTTTGTCGCTCTGCATGATTATGACCGTCATTGCTCTCTTAGTTGGTCGCTCCCAGTCTTTTGCTAACCTCCACCTGTACTAAGCGGACTGACTGCTTGTGCATCCACATTCTTTTAAACCAGTTATGCCATATGAGTCCACCATACCTTCCTACATGGTATTTACCTGCCATTCCTAACGGAGACTTGCGTGTACCATCTCGAAACTATTCAAAGAAAAATGCATTGCTATTTTGTGCCTCTGTTGTAAGTCCATGAGGAAGTAGTAGTTAATTCATAATCTTTTTAAGTTGGACAAGCTTCACCCCGGGATTGCATGTATAATGTGCAAACCCATAATACGAGAAGGAACTGGCATTGAGTGCGCCCGGCTCAAAATTAATATAACAAACAAACCCTCCTTCACGCTTTGTTCATGAGATATCAGAAAACTTTGGCAGTGATAAACAAAGGAGATTAAGAGGATGTGATCGTCCTCATTCGGGAGCCGTTCCTCGAAACTTGTCCATCTCAAGAAGTGATTGAGTTGTCTGCTAGCATTCGTTGACGGAACATGCATAATCTAAAAAAAATTATTACCTCTGTTTTAAAACCAAGAGCTCTGGTACATGTTTTGTCTTTATTTCCGACTACGGGTTTTCAACCTTGCCAACAAAAGCCACGGTTCGAGAGTCTCCACCTTCTTTTAAAGCACCAACTACTGAGAGCATGATTGTCATTTTGAGTGTAATGTGCATTGTCCCAAAGTAGCATTGTCTTTTGCATGATTGTGACATCGTTTATTCTGAAACAATTGTATCTAGTCATCACTTAAACCTTGGAGGTGCCCCTGCATTTATGTTTTGCTTCACTAAAGGGGGCAAGCGAGATATCACTTTATCATATTTGCACACCATGTTCATTACAACTCTATTTGATGTTTCAGTATCATATTGTAAAACTTTCAGTTCTTTGTGATTTTCTCATGAGGCAACTTAATTACTATAGATTCATTGTCTCAGTAAGCTTTTGTCATATGACTACAAAAAGTCCTATATGGTTAATAGCATGTCACCACAGAAATTATTCTTGTTATCATTTACCTACTCGAGGACGAGCAGGAATTAAGCTTGGGGATGTTGATACGTCCAAAACGTATCTATAATTTCTGCTTGCTCCATGCTTCTTTTGTGTGATATTGCTATGATATTTATGCACTTCCATACACTTTTGATCATATTTGGACTAACCTATTAACTCAGTGCACCCCAGTGCCAGTTTCTGTTTTCTGCTGTTTTTGTATTTCAGGTTTTCCCATTACGAAAATTGCCAGAAAAATTCCGGGAAAAATATATAAAAAATCAGCGTTCCGGAAGCTTCCATGCGGCCAAAGTAGGGCAGGAGGGGACCCACAGGGGCTCCAGGCGGCCTGCCCAGGCGGCCACCCCTAGGCCGCGCCGGGGGGGGGGGCGCCTGGGCCCCCCTGACCTCTTCTGGCGACCCCCTTTGGCATATATTTAAAGCGACTCGCGGAAACCCTGATTCCGGACCCCTTTTCTCCAGACGCGATTCCGATCTCCGCCGCCATCGCCATGAAGCTTCGGGGGACCAGAATTCCTGCGCCGGCACCCTGCCGGGACGGGGAAGTGCCCCCGGATTCATCTCCATCGACGTTGCTTCCTCCCTCCATGATGCGGGAGTAGTTCCTCTTTGGGGCTGAGGTTCTTACCAGTAGCTATGTGGTCAATTCTCTCTCCCATGATGTGATCTTCGTTGTGATCATAGGCTATGTTAATCTAGGGTGATCCCATGATATTTCCCCTTCCTCTATGTATTGGATTGATGTACTCACTTGTCTTTATCTAGTATAATCCCCGAGACCAAGGTGACAGCGGTCTATTGGACATGGATTAGAAAAGTATTTTCATGAGTGATTTTATCTCTTGTGTGTTGATTGAAGATTGAGAGTCTCTTGGTGCTTGTCTTTGACTATCCTTTAGATATGTTGTGGTGATTGTGGGACTCTCTTTGGATGGCCGCGGTGACATTGGGAAATCCTTAAATAGAGAACTACGAACTTTGAGGTGTGCTTTTGTAGCCCTACATAATTCTCGTCTTCTCTTGACCACGAAGGAATGACCTCCGAGTGTGTCCCCTCTGCATGTTTTATGGGAAATATCATGTGATTCGATTATGTTAATGTTGTTGGGAGTTGCCACTAGTGAAAGTATGAACCCTCGGCCTTGTTTCCACCATTGCAATACCATTTGTGCTCACGTTTACCACTTGTTTGCTTGCTGCACTTTTTATTACAGATTTATATTACTTTGTTTTGCCATCCATATCACTTGCCATTTAACATCTCTTCGCCGAACTAGTGCACCTCTACATCTAACAAGTGTATTAGGTGTGTTGGCGACACAAGAGACTTCTTGTATCTTAGTTGCAGGGTTGCTTGAGAGAGACCATCTTCAACCTCTACTTCCCTGAGTTCGATAAACCTTAGGTCATCCACTTAAGGGAAGTTGCTGCTGTCCTACAAACCTCTGCGCTTGGAGGCCCAACATAGTCTACAGGAGTAGAAGCGTGCGTAGACATCAACATCCAGGTTCCACTATTGGTTATTGATCGGAGAAGTGTCTCGGTCATGTCTACATAGTTCTCGAACCTGTAGGGTCCACACGCTTAACGTTCGATGATGATTTGTATTATGAGTTATGTGTTTTGGTTAAAGAAGATTGTTCGGAGTCCCAGATGAGATCACGAACATGACGAGGAGTCTAGAAATGGTCGAGAGGTAAAGATTGATATATTGGACGATAGTATTTGGACACCGAAATGGTTTCGGGACGTTTCAGATATTTATCGGAGTACGGAGGGGTTACCGGAACCCCCCCGGGGAAAGTAATGGGCCTACATGGGCTATAGGGGAGAGGGGAGGCAGCCCACAAGGGGTGGCCACGTCCCCCTCCCATAGGGAGTCCGAATTGGACTAGGGGAGGGGGCGTGCCCCATTCTCTTCTCCTCTTCCCTTTCCCTTCCCTCTTTCCCCCTCCATGAGAAATGAAAAAGGGAGGCGAATCCTACTAGGACTGGAGTCCTAGTAGGACTCCCCTCTCCTTGGCGCACCCCTGGTGGCCGGTCTCCTCCTCTCCCTCCTTTATATACGTGGGCAGGGCCGTGTGCGGCATCTCTCTCCATGGTTTACTCCTCCGGACATATTCACGTAGTTCTTAGGCAAAGCCCTACGCGGATCACATCACCATCACCGTCACCATGCCATCGTGCTGACAAAACTCTCTCTCGACCATCTACTAGATCAAGAGTTAGAGCGACGTCATCGAGCTGAACGTCTGCTCAACTCGGAGGTGCCGTACATTTGGTACTTGATTGGCTGGATCGCAAAGACGTTCGACTACATCAACCGCGTTAACCTAATGCTTCCGCTTTCGGTCCACGAGGGTACGTGGACACCCTCTCCCCCTCTCGTTGCTATGCATCTCCTAGATAGATCATGCATGATCATATGATTTTTTTTGAAATTGCATGCTACGTTCCCCTACAACATGCATGAATCGTGATTTATTAGAATGCTCTATGTGCTTCACTTATATCCTTTTAGAGCACGGTGGTGGTTTTATTTTATAAAAATTGATGAACTCTCGTACTTCACTTATATTATTTTGGGAGTCTCTCAACATCATGGTAATTTGTTGTGGTTATAAAATTAGTCCTGATATGATAGGCATCCAAGAGGGATATAATAAAAACTTCCATATAAAGTGCATTGAATACTATGAGAAATTTGATTCCTTATGATTGTTTTGAGATATGTAGATGGTCATATTAGAGTCATGCTAGTAAGTAGTTGTGAATTTGATAAATACTTGTGTTAAAGTTTGTGAGTCCCGTAGCATGCACGTATGGTGAACCGTTATGTGATGAAGTCAGAGCATGCTTTATTTTTTGATTGTCTTCCTTATGACTGGCGGTCGGGGATGAGTTATGGTCTTTTCCTACCAATCTATCCCCCTAGGAGCATGCATGTAGTACTTTGTTTTGATGACTATAGATTTTTTCAATAAGTATGTGAGTTCTTTATGACTAATGTTGAGTCCATGGATTATACGCACTCTCACCTTTCAGCCATTGCTAGCCTCTCAAGTACCGCGCAACTTTCGCCGGTACCTTAAACCCACTACATATCCTTCCTCAAAACAGCCACCATACCTACCTATTATGGCATTTCCATAGCCACTCTGAGATATATTGCCATGTAACTTTCCACCATTCCGTTTATTATGACACGCTCCATCATTGTCATATTGCTTTGCATGATCATGTAGTTGACATCGTATTTGTGGCCAAGCCACCGTTCATCATTTTTATACATGTCGCTCTTGATTCAATGCGCATCCCGGTAGACCGTCGGAGGCATTCACATAGAGTCATATTTTGTTCTAAGTACCGAGTTGTAATTCTTGAGTTGTAAGTAAATAAAAGTGTGGTGATGTTCATTATTAGAGCATTGTCCCATGTGAGGAAAGGATGATGGAGCCTATGATTCCCGCACAAGTCAAGGTGAGACTCCAGACGGAAAAAAAGAGGCCAAAAAAATGAGAGAATGCCCAAATAAAAAATGAGAGAAAAGAGAGAAGGGACAATGTTACTATCCTTTTTGCCACACTTGTACTTCGAAGTAGCCCCATGATCTTCATGATAGAGAGTCTCCTATGATATCACTTTCATATACTAGTGGGAATTTTTCATTATAGAACTTGGCTTGTATATTCCAATGATGGGCTTCCTCAAATTGCCATAGGTCTTCGTGAGCAAGCGAGTTGGATGCACACCCACTTAGTTTCTTTTTGAGCTTTCATAAACTTATAGCTCTAGTGCATCCGTTGCATGGCAATCCCTACTCACTCACATTGATATCTATTAATGGGCATCTCCATAGCCCGTTGATACGCCTAGTTGATGTGAGACTATCTTCTTCTTTTTGTCTTCTCCATAACCATCGTCTATTCCACCTATAGTGCTATGTACATGGCTCACGCTCATGTATTGCGTGAAAGTTGAAAAAGTTTGAGAACATGAAAAGTATGAAACAATTGCTTGGCTTGTCATCGGCGTTGTGCATGATTTAAATATTTTGTGTGATGAAGATGGATCATAGCCAGACTATATGATTTTGTAGGATAAGCTTTCTTTGGCCATGTTATTTTATGAAGACATAATTATTTTGTCAGTATGATTGAAGTATTTTTTATGTCAATATAAACTTTTGTTTTGAATCTTACGGATCTGAACATTCATGCCACAATAAATATAATTAGATGGATAAATATGATAGGTAGCATTCCACATCAAAAAATTTGTTTTTATCATTTACCTACTCGAGACGAGCAGGAATTAAGCATGAGGATGCTTTGTGATGCCCCCGATTTGTCCATACACTAATCATGCACGCAAATGTGTACGACCCAGATCAGGGACTCACTGGAAGATATCACAACACAACTCTAAACACAAATTAAAATAATACAAGCTTTATATTACAATCCAGGGGCCTCGAGGGCTCGAATACATAGCTCGAAAACACAAGAGTCAGCGGAAGCAATAATATCTGAGTACAGACATAAGTTAAACAAGTTTGCCTTAAGAAGGCTAGAACAAATATAACAACGATCGAAAAGGCAAGGCCTCCTGCCTGGGACCTTCTAACTACTCCTCGAAGCCGAACTCCATGTAGAAACATCCTCGGGATCATCTAGGTCCTGGACTCCACCATCTGGTTGCGTCATCCGAGAAGAAGGAACAGAAGGGGGAAAAAGGGAGCAAAGCAATCGTGAGTACTCATCCAAAGTACTCGCAAGCAAGGATCTACACTACATATGCAATGATATATGTGTAAAGGGGGTAATAACTGTGGGTTAAACTATAGAATGCTAGAATAAAAGGGGGATAGCTAGTCCAATCGAAGACTACGCTTCTGGTCACCTCCATCTTGCAGCATTTAGAAGAGAATAGATTGAAGTAACAAGTATCCTCGCATCTCGCAGCCTCCGTCTTGCAGCAGTAGAATAGAATAGATGGTAAGTTCACCAAGTAACAACGTATAGCATAATCCTACCCGGCGATCCTCCCGCACATCACCCTGTGAGAGATCAACCACCGAGTTGTATCTGGCACTGGTAAGGGTGTGTTTTATTAAGTAACCGGTTCTAGTTGCATGAGGTCAGAATACAACTCCGGGTCGTCCTTTTACCGAGGGACACGACTATTCGAATAGATTAACTTCCCTGCAGGGGTGCACCTAATAACCCAGCACGCTCGATCCCATTTGGCCGGACACACTTTCCAAGGTCATGCCCGGCCTCGGAAGATCAACACGTCGCAACCCTACCTAAGCACAACAGAGAGGTCAGCACGCCGGTCTAAGTCCTAGGCGCGCAGGGGTCCGGGCCCATCGCCCAACGCACACCTGCACGTTGCGTACGCGGCCGGTGAGCAGACCTAGCAACCTCCATTACTAAGGAAGTTGCGTTACGCGGTCCAACCCGGCGCGCGCCGCTCAGTCGCTGACGTCAAGAAGGCTTCAGCTGATACCACGACGTCGAGAGCCCATAACTATTCCCACGCAGCTGGTTAGTGCGTATAGGCCAACGGCCAGACTCAGATCAAATATCCAAACTCGTTAAGCGTGTTATTATGAAAATCACCGCGGACAACGACCAGGGCCAGGCCACCTCTCGACTGGGTGTCTCAACCTGCCCCTGTCGCTCCGCCACAAAGATCCACTCGGGGGCCGTCGAGAACTCAGGCCCACCACTGCCTGGATGGAGCCAACTGTCCTTTCAGCCCCCACATCGGAATCACTTACGGGTACTCAATGAGCCGACCCGACTTTAGTCACATCATGAATCATGTAAAGTATGTATATAGTATATACCTGTGATCACCACCCGAGGTGATCACGGCCCGATAGTATAACATGGCAGACGGACAAGGATGTGGGGCCACTGATGGAATACTAGCATCCTTTACTAAGCATTAGGATAGCAGGTACGGGTATCAACTGATGTAGCAACAATGATAGGCTATGCAACAGAATAGGATTATTCGATAGCAGTAACATGCTACACTACTCTAATGCAAGTAGTAGAGAGAAGAATAGGAGATATCTGGTGATCAAGGGGGGGGCTTGCCTGGAAGCTCTGCAGACGAAAGGAATCTTCGGAAGCGTAGCCGTAGTCAAACACCGAAGCATCAATGGTCTCGAGGTCTATCACGGTATCGAAGTCTACATAAAATAAGCAACGAAGGGGAAACAAATAAATAACAGAGCAAACAATAGCATAACATGGCAAAATGCGGTGCTACATGTGACCTAACGCGGTAGGAGGTGATACTGGTAAGGATGAAAAACATCCGGGAAAGTATTCCCGGTGTTTCGCGTTTTCGGGCAGATGAAACGAAGGGGGAAAGTTATGTGTTCGGTATGATAGAGATGTGTGGCGGACGAACGGATCGCGTATTCGGATTCGTCTCGTCGTTCTGAGCAACTTTCATGTATAAAGTATTTTCATCCGAAATACGGTTTAAAAGATATGATTTGCTAAAGTTTTTATTAATTTCTGGAATTTAATATTAATTAAATTAATTTGAAAAAGGATTTATGACATTAGCATGACATCATGCTGTCGTCAGCATGGTTGACTGGTCAAACAGACCAGTGGGTCCCACCTGTCATTGACTGATTACCTAATCAGAATTAATTAGGTTAACTATTGTTTAGGTTAAGCTAATTAAGATTAATTAAATTAATTAATCCTTTAATTAATCAAATTAATTAATATTTAATTATTTTTATTTATTTTTGTATATGTATTTTTTTATTCTTTTTTTTCTTGGGGCTGGGCCCCATTGTCATTGGCTCGGAGGCCAATTGGGGGCACGCTACCGGGTGCTGGCGGGCATCCACCGGGTGACGGGCGCCACTCGCCCGATAAGGCGCCCGCCCAGGCCAATCGGCACGGCGCCGGAGCGGCCACGGTGAGGGGGGCGGCGCCAGCGCGAGGCGGTGACCAGCGAGCACGGGGGTCGGGCGGAGCAGGGCGGTCCCTGCAGCGAGGCTGGAGGTACGCGGACGCGCGAGGGGGGGGGCGGCGCTACGCGCGGCGGCCGGCGGCGCTAGGCTCGGCGGGCGGCGGGGCGCAGAGCAGCAGTGGCGGTGACTAGCAGAGGCGGGGAAGGGCCGCGGGCGGC
>LR738710.1:68981158-69016633 GCA_902687465.1 Secale cereale
CGATGCATGGGCGCGGCCCACGGCAGTGCTCACATGCGGCGCAGGCGGCAGAATTGCGAGCGGTGGGCGCGTGTGCGCGGACGGCGCCGGCAACAAGAGGGAAAGGAGGAGAACAGGATCCTTACCCTCCGATGCAGGGGTACGGGCGGCGAGGCTCGATGGCGCGGCTTGGGGAGGAGACGAGGAGGTCCGACGAAATCGGGCCATGGCGTTGGCGTTGCAGAGTCGGGGAACTACCACATCCGGTCGAAGCAGAGGCACTCGGCTCGCGCTCTTTAGCTTAGATGAAGCAGCGGAGGCGGGAGGATCTCCCAGCACAGTCCTAGGTGACGGGGAGGGCAGTGACGACGGGATCGTCGAGGGCCATGGCGATGAGGGCGTTCGGGCGTGCGCTCGAGGAGGAGGATCTGGGGCGAGAAGGTAGAGTGGGGTTGCTAGGGTTTGGGAGGCCGCGGGGAATGCCATTATCCGCCGCGAGGACCGCAGGATGACCGCCACGGGGGCATCGGCGGCCAGAGTGGCCTGGATGGCCGCCACACCCTCCTCTGCCTCCTGTAGCAGGAAGTTGAAGGAGATGTGGTGGTGGTGGGATGGGCTATTGCTGCTGCATGGGCCAAGGGGCATATTGCCACTATAGCCCAGTAACTTAGTAGTAGTTTGGCCTTTTGTCTGTTACTCCTATTTGTTTTTTTTGCTAGCTACTGTTTCTATTAGTTTGACCACCAAAAGGCTTTTTTTTAAATATACAATTTGTCAAATCAAATACTAGGTATTATTTAGTACTGCCAAAAAAAGTCTTGAAGTTTAAATGAAATGGTTTAGAATTTCTATAATTTTGAAAAGGCATTTTAGTAAAGACTTGGCCCCTGTTTTAATTATTTTAGGGCAATTAAACATTTTATTAATGTTGGTTTCTCCCTGATATTTGGTTAGTGAATATTTGCAAACCAGCGAACATTTTTGTTTTACTGTTTGCAGAAATAACAATTTGACTTTATTTTAATTTGAATTTGAATTTGGTTTGGATCAATGTGAGGTTTAGAAAACAATAATCATGATGACCTGGCACCATTAGTGTGTGGTTACTATAGCTTAACGGCCGGGGTGTTACAAATCTCCTCCACTACAAGAAATCTCGTCCCGAGATTTAAGCGGTGGAGTAAGGGGGGAAGTGCTGGTAGGGAAAACCTAACGAGTCTTCTGGGTCTTGACTGCCCTTGCGAATAGGTTGATCCCTTTCGTTGATGTCTTCATTTCTCTACTTCAAGTCATCGTGATCAAGTCGTCATCCTTTCTTCAGGATCTCCAACGTCCTACGAACGCGGCCAGGGGGAAATACTCCAGAAGAACGCATCTCCACAAAGCTGGGCATCTGACGGTGAACTAATTGGGAAATACACAAAGTACCCTACGAGTAGTATTGTAGTGAACTCATTGAGAGCAATACGCAATGGTACCAAAGTTTCAAATGGGTAGGCATTCACTCGATGCCTAAACAGAAGCTGAAACGGGGGCTTGAGAAATGAGAACAATTAATGTGTTTGATACCAGGATGAAACATTGTATACCATACAGCTCATGAATTACTTACGAGCCAAGTGTAAAGGATACTTTAGAATCAAGGTTGTACAGAAGAGTCAGGTTTCGATCCAGTGGACCTGTGGGTTATGGGCCCACCATGTGGGTTAAGAGTAGGAAGGGCGATGACATCTTGCACAGAAAGCAAGGCATGTCAGAAGATAGTCTATCAGCTATGTCGGTAATAATGTCGGTACGAACGACGGGGAACGAAGAGAACCGTTTTCTTACTCGTTGAACGAGGCGAACCAATAGGCAAGTTCTCGCCCATCGGTGGTTACTGGAATGTTATGAACAATAATAACAGGTTCTTACTGACAGAGTTGAACACCAAGTTGTTTAGATAAGTAGAAAATTATTACTGCTTAGATTATATGTAGATCAAAGAAATGTTAAACAAACAGATGGAAACAAAAATTGTGATTACACACAATTATTAGGAGTATATCCTTCCCATGGACAAGCAGAACACGGCATACAGGGTAGGAGAGTAAGTACCCAACCATTCAGATAAAGAGGCCAGGATTAATCAAGATGTTACCCATACAACGATGTTTGGATAACCGACCAAGAAACATTTAGCATTGGGCTTCAAATGCTCTTGTTGAAAATCGGAGCACCATAGACATGCTTCGAGATAGCATTGGCATGGTCTTGAAGCAAAGGTCGGACTTGGATACGCAAAGGATTCATCAGGAACAACTTATAGAATAAGCCTTACAATTTCCTCCTGGAAGAATGGTTATCATTGCAAAAGAAATTATAATGATAGGTCCTCCAGTCAGGGGTGCTAGGCATGCCATCATATTACCGGGTCATCAAAGGACCAACATTATAACTACTGGAAAGTTCTCCCAACCATCATATCTGACCGAGATTCAGATCCGATTGGTGTCATGATACCTCAGACTCAGGATGTTCAAGAAGAAAAGGTGCAACACAAATCGACGAAATGGCATTGCAAGATTCTCGGGAAATGAATTATGGGAGCGGGTACCTGAAACAATAGTTCATCATTAAACCAAGGAGAGGATGAGGAGGTGGCTGATGGGCTCAGCGGCAATTCATCGAAAATTCCAAATGGATGGATTTCCATGATAATGTGAACAAGAAGAAGACACTTGTCAATTCTAATGATATAATGTTGTACGTTCGAGAAAAAAACATACACCATTAATCATTAGGTGAAAGGTGTGCCCGAAATATGACCTTGGGCGGCAAGATCAATGATAGGGTGACGATTTAATAACCAACAGTCTAAGAACGAACTGTCGATTGTTAACTTCAAAGCAATAGGGTTGCTAGAAGTACAGAACTCAAGCAGCATCGCTAGCATATTGGTATCTCGGTTAAAAACAACACGGGGACCAAGGAAGAATGGTGATGGTGAGAAGTATCATCATACCGAGAATTTATAAGAGGTGGAGCAATCCCCACAACATTCTCGACATAAAAGATAGTAATAATTCAAGGCAGAACACAACACTTGCTGGAGAGCAAGTTGTATTCATAATGTGGACAAGTCCGCGATGAAAGGAAGTCAAGGGTGTTGTAGATGATAATAAGAAAAACATCAAGGGCAAAGAGGATATTTCTCATCGTGAACACAATTGACATCTCGGAAGAAGTCAAAGTGTTGAAGGTGATCCGACACATTTTCCAGGAGGTTTCAAGAGGATGCAATCAATCAACAATGACAACAAGCAAGGGAAAGACAAAGTGGTAAGTTATAGGATCAATATATAAGATGCAAGATCGGAACCAAAGTTGCCTTTCAAGACAAGCAACATGATGTTGAGAGCTCGACGTAAGTCGTGTTCACACACTGAAAAATTCATGCACCAGAGAAGGACGGGGTAGTATAGTCAAAGATAGCAAGACCAGGAAGTAGCCGATAGTCTGGGAATGACCAGATTGAGTGCAGAATTCCCTAGTAAAAATACTAGGGGTATTTGATTGGTAGTGCGGAATAATTTCACTAGTCGGTGTCCTCGGTTGACAACAACCCAGAACCCGTAGAGTGATTACGACAAGCAAAGACATTTCTTCAACACAGTTAGTACGATGTGGTGCAATGGCAAGACATCTTCGAGATACCAGGGGGTAATACTCGAAGGTAGAACAAGATAGAAGTAGAACCGGGTCATTGACCTATGACAGTAGATACTTCAACCTTCCAAAATAGACGAGGCACTGGAATGAATTCCCATCATATATATCAGATCAGGACAGCATGGTCGTAACCATAACTGTAAGGAATCAATTCGAGAATACTGAAAGAATCATACAGCTGGATAATCATTTTGCAAGAAGCTTCCGAGATGGTCTACATCATTTTCATGGGCATGAACACAAGTTCAAGGTCGACTCCCACTTCTTTAATGCATATCATTTCATTCTCCTCTCGCTTTGATTTAACTGTAGTGTCGGAATTTTATTTGGTAGAACGCCGAAAGAGTATGACTTGTGAAAACTTTCAGGTTCTCACGGATTAGGTGAAGGCATAGGTTCAACCCATCGGGCATCTTAGTAACATATACCACAAGTTTCAAAAGTAAAAACACAAGCTCGAAAGCAGAGCATGGTTGACAAAAGCAGATGATACAATTTACCAAAGGCATTATGTATCATGGGAAGAACTCACAAGGTGATAGAATATGAAGCACACTGTCGGATAACAATCCAACAATGGATCGGGCGATCCACAACGGAGCTGAGGTGAGTATTGGTACTCACTCAGAGGGAGAAAGAATGCAGAGGCATCAGATTCAAGAATCACCTTATTAGTCTGATGCTTAATTAGAAAGAAATTATGGCTTCCAAAACGAAGGATCAGAAGCAGACGCTCTGATCAAGGATGGATAAGTTGAAAACACTTAGTTGGACAATGAATAAAGGTCTGAATTGTCGAGAACCAACTCATGTCCAGAATGACGTCTGAGCCAGAAAGTTAATTTTAAAAGGGATAACCTGATGACTGCGTGCATACGCACACATTGAATCAATAGGCTCAAAATGGCTAAGACAAGGGATGTTAACAAAGACCACTAGCCATTTTAACCATAATGCAAGCAGGCAAGAATTTCAAGAGTAGCATGTTGCAGAGGATTTTCGAAAGATCGAAAAGTATTTCGAAGAATATTGTGAGACACGTGAACAATTGAGAAGAACGGATCCTCGAGAAATGTGAGGAAATAACCATAAGGGTTTTCATGCGAAATAAAACTGCAAGACAGTAAACTCAAAGGATTCTCGAGACAACGGAGAATATTTCGAGGCATCTTGTAATAACAAGAGCGACGAGGATCGATCATGAGAATGTCAAATGCACACAGATATCCATAGGGATATATCAGTGGCAGTGATTTGCAAAGGCGATGAGCACAAGGGTCTCGGAAAAATATCGAGGTATATCCCCAGAATCTTCTGATGAAGCAGGTGATCTTACGTAATGAGGGCTCTCCGGAAGAAATAGTTACGAGAACCTAGAGTCAGAGTTAATAAAATATTTTAACCAGAATTGAAGAGAAATCAGATTCCCAGAGTAAAGACGAGGAATAAAAGATCCTAACACCACCCATTGGTGTTGTGGGCCCGTAAGCCACACAACAAGATAGTAGATTTGTTTTTCAAAGACTAGACTCAACTTCGGCCAAGGAGTTGGAAAGGGGGATTCCTAAAGGCAGTCGGCTCTGATACCAACTTATGACGCCCCCGATTTGTTCGTACACTAATCATGCACGCAAATGTGTACGACCAAGATCAGGGACTCACTGGAAGATATCACAACACAACTCTAGACACAAATTAAAATAATACAAGCTTTATATTACAAGCCAGGGGCCTCGAGGGCTCGAATACATAGCTCGAAAACACAAGAGTCAGCGGAAGCAATAATATCTGAGTACAGACATAAGTTAAACAAGTTTGCCTTAAGAAGGCTAGCACAAATATAACAACGATCGAAAAGGCAAGGCCTCCTGCCTGGGACCTTCTAACTACTCCTCGAAGCCGAACTCCACGTAGAAACATCCTCGGGATCATCTGGGTCCTGGACTCCACCATCTGGTTGCGTCATCCGAGAAGAAGGAACAGAAGGGGGAAAAAAGGGAGCAAAGCAACCGTGAGTACTCATCCAAAGTACTTGCAAGCAAGGATCTACACTACATATGCAATGATATATGTGTAAAGGGGGTAATAACTGTGGGTTAAACTGCAGAATGCTAGAATAAAAGGGGGATAGTTAGTCCAATCGAAGACTATGCTTCTGGCCACATCCATCTTGCAGCATTTAGAAGAGAATAGATTGAAGTAACAAGTATCCTCCCATCTCGCAGCCTCCGTCTTGTAGCAGTAGAATAGAATAGATGGTAAGTTCACCAAGTAACAACGTATAACATAATCCTACCCGGCGATCCTCCCGCACATCACCATGTGAGAGAGCAACCACCAAGTTGTATCTGGCACTGGTAAGGGTGTGTTTTATTGAGTAACCGTTTCTAGTTGTCATGAGGTCGGAATACAACTCCGGGTCGTCCTTTTACCGAGGGACACGGCTATTCGAATAGATTAACTTCCCTGCAGGGGTGCACCACATAACCCAGCACGCTCGATCCCATTTGGCCGGACACACTTTCCAGGGTCATGCCCGGCCTCGGAAGATCAATACGTCGCAGCCCTACCTAAGCACAACAGAGAGGTCAGCACACCGGTCTAAGTCCTAGGCACGCAAGGGTCTGGGCCCATCGCCCAACGCACACCTGCACATTGCGTACGCGGCCGGTGAGCAGACCTAGCAACCTCCATTACTAAGGAAGTTGCGTTACGCGGTCCAACCCGGCGCGCGCCGCTCAGTCGCTGACATCAAGAAGGCTTCGGCTGATACCACGATGTCGAGAGCCCATAACTATTCCCACGCAGCTGGTTAGTGCGTATAGGCCAACGGCCAGACTCTGATCAAATATCCAAACTCGTTAAGCGTATTATTATGAAAATCACCGCGGACAACGACCAGGGCCAGGCCACCTCTTGACTGGGTGTCTCAACCTGCCCCTGTCGCTCCACCACAAAGATCCACTCGGGGGCCGTCGGGAACTCAGGCCCACCACTGCCTGGATGGAGCCACCTGTCCTTTCAGCCCCCACATCGGAATCACTTGCGGGTACTCAATGAGCCGACCCGACTTTAGTCACATCATGTATCATGTAAAGTATGTATATAGTATATACCCGTGATCACCACCCGAGGTGATCACGGCCCGATAGTATAGCATGGCAGACGGACAAGGATGTGGCGCCACTGATGGAATACTAGCATCCTATACTAAGCATTAGGATAGCAGGTACGGGTATCAACATATGTAGCAACAATGACAGGCTATGCAACAGAATAGGATTATTCGATAGCAGTAACATGCTGCACTACTCTAATGCAAGTAGTAGAGAGCAGAATAGGCGATATCTGGTGATCAAGGGGGGGCTTGCCTAGAAGCTCTGCAGATGAAAGGAATCTTCGGAAGCGTAGCCGTAGTCGAACACCGAAGCATCAATGGTCTCGAGGTCTATCACGGTATCGGAGTCTACCGAAAATAAGCAACGAAGGGGAAACAAATAAATAACAGAGCAAACAATAGCATCACAAAGCATAACATGGCAAAACGCGGTGCTACGTGTGACCTAACGCGGTAGGAGGTGATACTGGTGAGGATGAAAAACATCCGGGAAAGTATTCCCGGTGTTTCGCGTTTTCGGGCAGATGAAACGGAGGGGGAAAGTTATGTGTTCGATATGATAGAGATGTGTGGCGGACGAACGGATCGCGTATTTGGATTCGTCTCGTCGTTCTGAGCAACTTTCATGTATAAAGTATTTTCATCCGAAATACGCTTTAAAAGATATGATTTTCTAAAGTTTTTATTAATTTCTGGAATTTAATTAATATTAATTAAATTAATTTGAAAAAGGATTTATGACATCAGCATGACATCATGCTGATGTCAGCATGGTTGACAGGTCAAACTGACCAGTGGGTCCCACCTGTCATTGACTGATTACCTAATCAGAATTAATTAGGTTAACTATTGTTTAGGTTAAGCTAATTAAGATTAATTAAATTAATTAATCCTTTAATTAATCAAATTAATTAATATTTAATTATTTTTATTTATTTTTGTATATGTATTTTTTTATTCTTTTTTTTCTTGGGGCTGGGCCCCACTGTCATTGGCCCGGAGGCCAATTGGGGGCGGGCTACCGGGTGCTGGCGGGCATCCACCGGGCGACGGGCGCCACCCGCCCGATAAGGTGCCCGCCCAGGCAAATCGGCACGGCGCCGGAGCGGCCACGATGAGGGGGGCACCGCCGGCGCGAGGCGGTGGCCAGCGAGCACGGGGGTCGGGCGGAGCAGGGCGGTCCCTGCGGCGAGGCTGGAGGTACGCGGACGCGCGAGGGGGGGCGGCGCTACGCGCGGCGGTCGGCGGCGCTATGCTCGGCGGGCGGCGAGGCGCAGAGCGGCTGTGGCGGTGACTAGCAGAGGCGGGGAAGGGCCGCGGGCGGCGAGGCCTGTGATGGCGACGGTGGGGAAGCAGCGGGGGGCCGATCGGACGATGCATGGGCGTGGCCCACGGTAGTGCTCACGTGTGGCGCAGGCGACAGAATTGCGGGCGGTGGGCGCGTGTGCGTGGACGGCGCCGGTGATATGAGGGAAAGGAGGAGAACGGGATCCTCACCCTCCGATGCAGGGGTACGGGCGGCGAGGCTCGATGGCGCGGCTTGGGGAGGGGACGAGGAGGTCCGACGAAATCGAGCCATGGCGTTGGCGTTGCAGAGTCGGGGAACTACTCCATCCGGTCGAAGCAGAGGCACTCGGCTCGCGCACTTTAGCTTAGATTAAGCAGCGGAGGCGGGAGGAGCTCCCAGCACAGTCCTAGGTGACGGGGAGGGCAGTGACGACGGGATCGACGAGGGCCATGGCGATGAGGGCGTTCGGGCATGCGCTCGAGGAGGAGGATGTTGGGCGAGAAGGGAGAGTGGGGTTGCTAGGGTTTGGGAGGCCGCGGGGGATGCCCTTATCCGCCGCGAGGACCGCAGGATGACCGCCACGGGGGCATCGGCAGCCAGAGTGGCCTGGATGGCCGCCACACCCTCCTCTGCCTCCTGTAGCAGGAGGTTGAAGGAGATGTGGTGGTGGTGGGCTGGGCTATTGCTGCTAGATGGGCCAAGGGGCATATTGCCACTATAGCCCAGTAACTTAGTAGTAGTTAGGCCTTTTGTCCGTTACTCCTATTTGTTTTTTTGCTACTGTTTCTATTAGTTTGACCACCAAAAGGCTTTTTTTTAAATATACAATTTGTCAAATCAAATACTAGGTATTATTTAGTACTACCACAAAAAGTCTTGGAGTTTAAATGAAATGGTTTAGAATTTCTATAATTTTGAAAAGGCATTTTAGTAAAGACTTGGCCCCTGTTTTAATTATTTTATGGCAATTAAACATTTTATTAATGTTGGTTTCTCCCTGATAATTGGTTAGTGAATATTTGCAAACCAGCGAACATTTTTGTTTTACTGTTTGTAGAAATAACAATTTGACTTTATTTTAATTTGAATTTGAATTTGGTTTGGATCAATGTGAGGTTTAGAAAACAATAATCATGATGACCTGGCACCATTAGTGTGTGGTTGCTGTAGCTTAACGGCCGGGGTGTTACATGCTTGATATATCTCCAACGTATTTTTTGATTGTTCCATGTTATTATATTATCTGTTTTGGATGTTTTATATGCATTAATATGCTATTTTAAATGTTTTTTGGGACAAACCTATTAACCTAGAGCCCAGTGCCAGTTTATGTTTTTTCCTTATTTTAGAGTTTCACAGAAAAGGAATACCAAACGGAGTCCAAACAGAATAAAAGTTTCTCCATGATTTTTCTTGGACCTGAAGACACCCAGGAGACTTGGAGTGCAAGTCAAAGGAGCCTCGAAGCGGCCACAAGGGTGGAGGGCACGCCCCCTTGTTGGGGAACGTAGTATTTAAAAAAATTCCTATGATCACGCAAGATCTATCTACTAGAAGTATAGCAACGAGAGGGGAGAGTGTGTCTACGTACCCTCGTAGACCGGGAGCGGAAGCGTCTAGTGACGCGGTTGATGTAGTCGAACTTTCTTCGCGATCCAACCGATCAAGCACCGACATTACGGAGCCTCCGCGATCAGCACACGTTCAGCTTGATGACGTCCCACGAACTCTTGATACAGTAGAACTTCGCGGGAGAGTTTCGTCAGCACGACGGCGTGGTGATGGAAATGATGAAGCTACCAGCATAGAGCTTTGCCTAAGCACTGCAACGATATGACCGAGGTGTGTTTCTGTGGAGGGGGGCACCGCACACGGTTGGGAGAGATCAACTTGATCAACTGGTGTGTCTAAATGTGCCCCCCTGCCCCCGTATATAAAGGAGCAAGGGGGAGGCCGGCCGGCCCCTATGGCGCGCCCTAGAGGGCCAAACCTACTAGGAATTGGATTCCAATCCTATTCCTAGTAGGAGTCCACCAAGAAGGAGAGAGGGGGAAGGAAGGAGAGGGAGAGGGAGAAGGAAAGGGGCGCCGCCCCCTCCTTTCCTTGTCCAATTTGGACCAAGGGGGAGGGGCACGCAGCCCAACCCTGGCCGGCGCTCTCACACCACTAAGGGCCCAAGTGGCCCATTAGTTCCCCCAGGGGGTACCGATACCCCTCCGGCACTCCGGTTTAAGCCGAAAGTTTTCCGGAACACTTCCAGTGTACGAATATAGTCGTCCAATATATCAATCTTTACGTCTCGGAAATTCTGAGACTCCTCGTCATGTCCTTGATCTCATCCGGGACTCCGAACTACCTTCGGTACATCAAAACTCATAAACTCGTAATACCGATCGTCATCAAACGTTAAGCGTGCAGACCCTACGGGTTCGAGAACTATGTAGACATGACCGAGACTCATCTCCGGTCAATAACTAATAGCGGAACCTGGATGCTCATATTGGCTCCTACATATTCTACGAAGATCTTTATCGGTCAAACCGCATAACAATATACGTTGTTCCCTTTGTCATCAGTATGTTACTTGCCCGAGATTCGATCATCAGTATCTCAATACCTAGTTCAATCTCATTACCGGCAAGTCTCTTTACTCATTTCGTAATACATCATCTCGTGACTAACTCATTAGTCATTTGCTTGCAAGGCTTATTAGGATGTGCATTACCAAGAGGGCCCAGAGATACCTCTCCGACACTCGGAGTGACAAATCCTATTCTTGATCTATGCCAACACCACGAACACTTTCGGAGACACCTGTAGAGCATATTTATAATCACCCAGTTATGTTGTGACATTTGATAGCACACAAGGTGTTCCTCCGGTATTCGGGAGTTGCATAATCTCATAGTCATAGGAACATGTATAAGTCATGAAGAAAGCAATAGCAGTAAAAACTAAACAATGATAGTGCTAAGCTAACGGATGGGTCTTGTCCATCACATCATTCTCCTAATGATGTGATCTCGTTGATCAAATAACAACTCATGTCTATGGCTAGGAAACATAACCATCTTTGATCAATGAGCTAGTCTAGTAGAGGCATACTAGGGACATACTGTTTTGTCTATGTATTCACACATGTACTATGTTTTCGGTTAATACAATTCTAGCATGAATAAAATACATTTATCATGATATAAGGAAATACAAATAACATCTTTATTATTGCCTCTATGGCATATTTCCTTCAGTCTCCCACTTGAACTAGAGTCAATAATCGAGATTACAAAGCAATGATTCTAACACCCATGGAGTCTTGGTGCTGATCATGTTTTGCCCGTGGAAGAGGCTTAGTCAACGGGTCTGCGACATTCAGATCCGTATGTATCTTGAAAATTTCTATGTCTCCCTCCTTGACTTGATCGCGGATGGAATTGAAGCGTCTTTTGATGTGCTTTGTTCTCTTGTGAAACCTGGATTCCTTCGCCAATGCTATTGCTCCAGTGTTGTCACAAAAGATTTTCATTAGACCCGATGCACTAGGTATTACACCTAGATCGGATATGAACTCCTTCATCTAGACTCCTTCATTTGCTGCTTCCGAAGCAGCTATGTATTCTGCTTCACACATAGATCCCGTTACGACGCTCTGCTTGGAACTGCACCAACTGACAGCTCCACCATTTAATAAAAATACATATCCAGTTTGTGACTTAGAGTCATCCGGATCGGTGTCAAAGCTTGAATCGACGTAACCGTTTACGACGAGCTCTTTGTCACCTCCATACACAAGAAACATCTCCTTTGTCCTTTTCAGGTACATCAGGATTTTCTTGACCGCTATCCAGTGATCCACTCCTGGTTTACTTTGGCACCTCCCTGCTAAACTTATAGCAAGGCACACATCAGGTCTGGTACAAAGCATTGCATACATTATAGATCCTATGGCTGAGGCACGAGGAATGACTTTCATTTTCTCTCTATCTTCTGTAGTGGTCGGGCATTGAGTCTTACTCAACTTCACACCTTGTAACACATGCAAGAACCCTTTCTTTGACTGATCCATTTTGAACTTCTTCAAAACTTTATCAAGGTATGTGCTTTGTGAAAGTCCAATTAAGCGTCTTGATCTATCTCTATAGATCTTAATGCCTAATATGTAAGCAGCTTCACCGAGGTCTTTCATTGAAAAATTCTTATTCAAGTATCCTTTTATGCTATCCAGAAATTCTATATCATTTCCAATCAATAATATGTCATCCACATATAATATCAGAAATGCTACAGAGCTCGCACTCACTTTCTTGTAAATACAGGCTTCTCCAAAAGTCTGTATAAAACCATATGCTTTGATCACCTCATCAAAGCATATATTCCAACTCCAAGATGCTTGCACCAGTCCATAGATGGATCACTGGAGCTTGCACACTTTGTCAGCACCTTTAGGATCGACAAAACCTTCTGGTTGCATCATATACAACTCTTCTTTGAGATATCCATTCAGGAATGCAGTTTTGACATCCATTTGCCAGATTTCATAATCATAAAATGCGGCAATTGCTAACATGATTCAGACAGACTTAAGCATCGCTACAGGTGAGAAAGTCTCATCGTAGTCAACCCCTTGAACTTGTCGAAAACCTTTCGCAACAAGTCGAGCTTTGTAAATAGTAACATTACCGTCAGCGTCGGTCTTCCTCTTGAAGATCCATTTATTTTCTATGGCTTGCCGATCATCGGGCAAGTCAACCAAAGTCCACACTTTGTTCTCATACATGGATCCCATCTCAGATTTCATGGCTTCAAGCCATTTTGCGGAATCTAGGCTCATCATCGCTTCCTCATAGTTCCTAGGTTCATCATGGTCTAGTAACATGACTTCCAAAACTGGGTTGCCGTACCACTCTGGCACGGAACGTACTCTGGTTGATCTAGGAAGTTCAGTAGAAACTTGATCTGAAGTTTCATTATCATCATCATTAGCTTCCTCACTAATTGGTGTAGGAATCACTGGAACGAGTTTCTGTGATGTACTACTTTCCAATTCGGGAGAAGGTACAATTACCTCATCAAGTTCCACTTTCCTCCCACTCACTTCTTTCGAGAGAAACTGAAAGGATCCATTCTTAGCAACAAATATCTTGCCTTCGGATCTGTGATAGAAGGTGTACCCAACAGTCTCCTTTGGGTATCCTATGAAGACACATTTCTCTGACTTGGGTTCGAGCTTATCAGGTTGAAGCTTTTTCACATAAGCATCGCAGCCCAAACTTTAAGAAATGACAACTTTGGTTTCTTGCCAAACCATAGTTCATAAGGCGTTGTCTCAACGGATTTAGATGGTGACCTATTTAACGTGAATGCAGCTGTCTCTAAAGCATAACCCCGAAACAATAGTGGTAAATCGGTAAGAGACATCATAGACCGCACCGTATCTAATAAAGTACGGTCACAACGTTCGGACACACCATTACGTTGTGGTGTTCTGGGTGGCGTGAGTTGTGAACTATTCCACATTGTTTCAAATGAAGACCAAACTTGTATCTCAAATATTCACCTCCACGATCAGATCGTAGAAACTTTATTTTCTTGTTACGATGATTCTCTACTTCACTCTGAAATTCTTTGAACTTTTCAAATGTTTCAGACTTGTGCTTCATCAAGTAGATATACCCATATCTGCTCAAATCATCGGTGAAGGTCAGACAATAACGATACCAGCCACGAGCTTCAACACTCATGAGTCCACATACATCAGTATGTATGATTTCCAACAAATCTGTTGCTCGCTCCATTGTTCCGGAGAACGGAGTCATAGTCATCTTGCCCATGAGGCATGGTTCACAAGCACCAAGTGATTCATAATCAAGTGATTCCAAAAGTCCATCACTATGGAGTTTCTTCATGCGTTTTACACCAATATGACCTAAATGGCAGTGCCACAAATAAGTTGCACTATCATTATTAACCTTACATCTTTTGGCTTCAATATTATGAATATGTGTATCACTATGATCGAGATCCAACAAAAATAGACAACTCTTCAAGGGTGCATGACCATAAAATATATTACTCATATAAATAGAACAACCATTATTATCTCATTTAAATGAATAACCATCTCGCAATAAACAAGATCCAAATATAATGTTCATGCTTAACGCTGGCACCAAATAACAATTATTCAGGTCTAAAACTAATCCCGAAGGTAGATGTAGGGGTAGCATGCCGACGGCGATCACATCGACTATGGAACCATTTCCCACCACTAGTGCAGAACCGGGCTATAGCACCGGTTCGGAGGGGCCTTTAGTGTCGGTTCTGTAACCAGCACTAAAGGGTGGGGACTAAAGGTCCCCCTTTAGTACCAGTTAAACACGAACCTCCACTAAAGGGCCACCACGTGGCAGGAGCCAGCGCCGGGGGCAGGGATCCCTTTAGTACCGGTTGGTAAAACCAACCGGTACTAAATGCTTTAGGTGGTTTTGGATTCATGATTTCTTTTTTCTTTAATTTTGTGTTTTCATTTAATTCTTTTTCGTTTGCTGGTATTTTACGATGCTACACACACACACACACACACACACACACACATATATATATATATATATATATATATATATATATATATATATACACACACAATTAGGTATATATATGTGTGTGTACAATTTCTCCTACATGTTTCCTTCGGAGGCAGCGGCATTTGCCTTGGTGCCTTCGGAGAACGATGACAATTGGGAGTGGTTCATGGGGGCGGTAGCGGGTAATGGTATTCTCCGTCATGCTTTATGACCTGGTCGACCAAAAATCCCGCTATTTCCGCATGAATTGCTCGTATCCGATCCTCCGGTAGGAGCTTATCCCGCATCTCATTGAACTTCAAAACAAGGAGATGAATATGCATGTGTTAGTTGTGTGATAGATATCAACAATGATGTAAAATTGTGAGTAGTGTTTTGGCAAACATACACCTAGCTGTCTTTCAGATTTGATCCTTTCGGACGCCATCATGCGAATGTTCTCGCAAACGTAGTATGCACATAGTTCAGTCCCATGTGCCTACTTCAGGGCCTTTATGAGAATGGAATTTAGTCAGATAATAAATAATCAAGAATGATAATTAATTGTATTGAAACAAGAATTAAAGAGATAGCTAGCTACTACTACTTAATTACTTACCTTAGGTCGAAACCAATACAGCTTTTGTTGCCATTTGCCTGGAGTCACTTTGATGAACTTTTCCCAAGCCCTGCCTGCCGGCAAAGAAAATGAATAAAGGGGTTATTAAATAGTTGACATCAGGAAATGATGAACTAAATAGGCCGAGATATATATAGTTAATAATGATTGAAATTACCTGTCGACTATCCCCTTCATGATGGTCTAGTCACTTTGTTTTCTCCGTAGTGAGTCTAGTACTTCAACTGTTCCTTCTTCAACTGTCAGGACCCCGATCCTAAGTCACACAGGTCTAGCCTGTAACACATCATATCACTTTGCGGCCTCACGCACGGTATCCCCATGGGTGCCACCTTACCTGGCTCGGGACCGTTTGCGCATTTTGGCACACGTATATGATAGTATCGCTAGCATCCATATGATAGAGAACCCGGGCCGACATGACTAGTTATAAACCAAAAGTGTCACTAAATTACAGAGACATGCATACATGACCCAGCAACGAACGTGTCGGTCATCAACGTATGAACCCAAGTCGTAGCAAGCTACAAGGACTTAAAGGAACAACGCATGACGTTTCCCCTAAGGGACAGACACAGGAACAAAGAAGGACACATGTCGGCCAGCCTAAGTGTTCCGGAGCAGTAGCAAGCTACCAAGGCTCGGTGGAAGCACTAGGAGACATTTCCTTGTAAGATAGGCTACCAAAGGTAAACAACTAGGTGTCGGATCCCACACATAGCAATACACATTACACGTACGCATAACATGCAAGTATGTGTTGTACAACATGGCATCACAACATAACTCAACAACTCATATAGATAAAGGCCCAGAAGAGCCATCATAGCATTTATTACAAATAGAGGTCACATGACCCAACATACAGAGCATACAGGCAACGGAAGCATAACATGTCTGAGTACACACAACTACAAATGAAAAAGGCCGAGAAGCCTGACTATCTACAAGACCCTCCAAGGGTACAAGATCGTAGCTGAGGTAACAAGCTAAACATCGAAGTCCGCGCGGAACCACTAGTGAGACTGGAGTCTCTCTGCAAAAACATAAATTAAGCAAACGTGAGTAGAAAGGTACTCAGCAAGACTTACATCAGAACTAGCTACATATGCATCAGTATCAACAAAGGGGGGGTGGAGTTTGACTGCAACAAGCCAGCTTGACTCGGTGGCTATCCTGAACTACGACTTCAAGTAACTCATTTGAGGTGGCGCACACGAGTCCACATATTCACCAACCAATACACCACTATGGATCCGCTTCCGTCTCCCTACGAGAAGGCCATCCATAGCACTCACGCTTATCTTGCGTGTTTTAGAGTATCCACTTTCACTTGTCTATGAACTGTACAGGTAACCCAAAAGTCAATTTCCGTGGACACGGCTATTCGAATAGATTATATATAACCCTACAGGGGTGTACTTCTTCACACACGCTCTCACCACTTACCGCCGTTTGCACAACATGTACTCGGCAACCTACAAGCGGAAGCCCAGCGAGGGTGTCGGCCACAGCCTACCTAAACACTCAAGTCTCTAGTCCAGGTTTATCGCCTATTCAGGTTCCATCCGTAGGGAGCCCGGCCGAGGTTTCCACATGAAGGAAATATGCCCTAGAGGCAATAATAAAGGTGTTATTTGTATTTCCTTATATCATGATAAATGTCTTTTATTCATGCTAGAATTGTATTAACCGGAAACTTAGTACATGTGTGGATACATAGACAAAACAGTATGTCCCTAGTATGCCTCTACTAGACTAGCTCATTGATCAAAGATGGTTATGTTTCCTAGCCATAGACATGAGTTGTCATTTGATCAACGGGATCACATCATTAGGAGAATGATGTGATGGACAAGACCCATCCGTTAGCATAGCACTATGATCGTTTAGTTTAACTGCTATTGCTTTCTTCATGACTTATACATGTTCCTATGACTATGAGATTATGCAACTCCCGAATACCGTAGGAACACCTTGTGTGCTATCAAACGTCACAACGTAACTGGGTGATCATAAAGATGCTCTACAGGTGTCTCCGAAAGTATTCGTGGTGTTGGCATAGATCAAGATTAGGATTTGTCACTCCGAGTGTCGGAGAGGTATCTCTGGGCCCTCTCGGTAACACACATCACAATAAGCCTTGCAATCAAAAGACTAATGAGTTAGTCACGAGATGATGTGTTACGGAACGAGTAAAGAGACTTACCGGTAACGAGATTGAACTAGGTATAGAGATACCGACGATCGAATCTCGGGCAAGTAACATACCGTTTGACAAAAGGAACAATGTATGTAGTTATGCGGTTCTAACCGATAAAAGATCTTCGTAGAATATGTAGGAGCCAATATGAACATCCAGGTTTCGCTATTGGTTATTGACCGGAGATGAGTCTCGGTCATGTCTACATAGTTCTCGAACCCGTAGGGTCCGCACGCTTAACGTTTGATGACGATCGGTATTATGAGTTTATGAGTATTGATGTACCGAAGGTAGTTCGGAGTCCCGGATGGGATCACGGACATGACGAGGAGTCTCGGAATGTCCGAGACATAAAGATTGATATATTGGACGGCTATATTCGGACACCGGAAGTATACCGGAAAAGTTTCGGATTTATCGGGATTGCCGAAGGGGGTTACCGGAACCTCCTACGAAGGGGGATGGTCCATAGTGGGCCTTGTGGAAAGGAGAGAGGCAGCCCATAGGGCTGGCCGGCGCCCCACCTAGTTCCTAGTTGGACTAGGATTGGTGGGAGGCGCCACCTCTTCCTTTTCCTACTCCATCTCTTCCTTCTTTGGTGATTCCTACTAGGAATAGGATTGCAATCCTATTCCTAGTAGGATTCCTTCCCTAGCCGCACCATAGGAGGTTGGCCGGCCCTCCTCCCTTGCTCCTTTATATACGGGGGCAGGGGGGGCACCCAAAGACACACAAGTTGAATTGTTTTAGCCGTGTACGGTGCCCCCCTCCACAGAATCACACCTCGGTCATACCGTCGCGGAGCTTAGGCGAAGCCCTGCGCCGGTGAACACATCATATCCGTCACCACGCCGTTGTGCTAACGAAACTCTCCCATGAAGCTCAACTGGATCAAGAGCTCGTGGGACGTCATCAAGCTGAACGTGTGCTGAACGCGGAGGTGTCGTACGTTCGGTGCTTGATCGGTTGGATCGCGAAGAAGTTCGACAACATCAACCGCGTCACTTGACGCTTCCGCTCCCGGTCTACGAGGGTACGTAGACACACTCTCCCCTCTCGTTGCTATGCATCTGGTAGAT
Source organism: Secale cereale (assembly GCA_902687465.1). Classification (NCBI taxonomy): domain Eukaryota; kingdom Viridiplantae; phylum Streptophyta; class Magnoliopsida; order Poales; family Poaceae; genus Secale; species Secale cereale. The sequence continues at coordinate 68,999,740 of LR738710.1, forward strand.
AGATCTTGCGTGATCGTAGGAAAATTTTAAAATACTACGTTCCCCAACAGTGGCATCATGAGCCAGGTCTATGCGTAGATGATATGCACGAGTAGAACACAATGAGATTGTGGACGATACTAGTCATACTGCTTACCAGCATGTCATACTTTGCTTTGGCGGTATTGTGAGATGAAGCGGCCCGGACCGACATTACGCGTACGCTTACGCGAGACTGGTTTCACCGTTACGAGCACTCGTTGCTTAAAGGTGACTGGCGGGTGTCTGTCTCTCTCACTTTAGCTGAATCAAGTGTGGCTACGCCCGGTCCTTGTGAAGGTTAAAATAGCACATACTTGACGAAACATCGTTGTGGTTTTGTATGCGTAGGTAAGAACGGTTCTTGCTAAAGCCCGTAGCAGCCACGTAAAACTTGCAACAAACAAAGTAGAGGACGTCTAACTTGTTTTTGCAGGGCATGTTGTGATGTGATATGGTCAAGACATGATGAGTTATACGGTTTTGTATGAGATGATCATGTTTTGTAAAGTTATCGGCAACTGGCAAGAGCCATATGGTTGTCGCTTTATTGTATGAAATGCAATCGCCATGTAATTGCTTTACTTTATCACTAAGCGGTAGCGATAGTCGTAGAAGCAATAGTTGGCGAGACGACAACGATGCTACGATGAAGATCAAGGTGTCAAGCCGGTGACGAAGGTGATCATGACGGTGCTTTGGAGATAGAGATCAAAAGCACAAGATGATGATGGCCATATCATGTCACATATTTTGATTGCATGTGATGTTTATCTTATTATGCTTCTTATTTTGCTTAGGACGACGGTAGCATTATAAGATGATCCCTTACTAAATTTCAAGGTATAAGTGTTCTCCCTGAGTATGCACCGTTGCGAAAGTTCGTCGTGCCGAGACACCACGTGATGATCGGGTGTGATAAGCTCTACGTTCAAATACAATGGGTGTAAGCCAGTTTTGCACACGCCGAATACTCGGGTTAAACTTGACGAGCCTAGCATATACAGATATGGCCTCGGAACACTGGAGACCGAAAGGTCGAGCGTGAATCATATAGTAGATATGATCAACATAAGATGTTCACCATTGAAAACTACTCCATCTCACGTGATGATCGGACATGGTTTAGTTGATTTGGATCACGTGATCATTTAGATGACCAGAGGGATGTCTATCTAAGTGGGAGTTCTTTAAATTAATATGATTAAATTGAACTTTAATTTATCATGAACTTAGCCCTGATAGTTTTGCATATCTATGTCGTTGTAGATCAATGGCCCGTGCTACCGTTCCTTTAAATTTTAATGCATTCCTAGAGAAAGCTAAGTTGAAAGATGATGGTAGCAATTACACGGACTGGGTCCGTAACCTGAGGATTATCCTCATTGCTGCACAGAAGAATTATGTCCTTGAAGCACCGCTAGGTGACAAGCCCCCTTCCGCTAATGCAGACGCTTTGAACATCTGGCAGTCGCGGTCTGATGACTACACGATAGTTCAGTGTGCCATGCTTTACGGCTTAGAACCGGGACTTCAACGACGTTTTGAACGTCATGGAGCATATGAGATGTTCCAGGAGTTGAAGTTAATATTTCAAGCAAATGCCCGGATTGAGAAATATAAGATTTCCAATAAGTTCTACAGCTGCAAGATGGAGGAGAATAGTTCTATCAGTGAACACTTGCTCACAATGTATGGGCACTACAATCATATGACTCAACTTGGTTTCCAAGTTGAGGAGAATAGTGTTATTGATAGAATTCTTCAATCACTGCCACCAAGCTATAATGGCTTCGTGATGAACTATAATATGCAAGGGATACAAAAGACAATTCCCGAGCTCTTCGCTATGCTCATAGCTGCGGAGGTAGAAATCAAAAAGGAGCATCAAAAGTTGATGGTTAACAATACCACTAGTTTCAAGAAAAAGGGCAAGGAAGGGATTTTCAAGGAGAATAGCAAGATTGTTGCTACTCTCACAGAAAACCTCAAGTATGGAACCAAGCCTGAAACTGAGTGCTTCTACTGCAAGGGGACTGGACACTGGAAGCGGAACTGCCCCAAGTATTTGGCGGATAAGAAGGATGGCAAGATGAACAAAGGTATATGTGATATACATGTTATTGATGTGTACCTTACTAATGCTCGTAGTAGTACCTGGGTATTTGATACCGGTTCGGTTGCTAATATTTGTAACTCGAAACAGGGACTACGGATTAAACGAAGATTAGCTAAGGACGAGGTGACGATGCGCGTGGGAAACGGTTCCAAAGTCGATGTGATCGCCGTCGGCACGCTACCTCTACATCTACCTTCGGGATTAGTTTTAGACCTAAATAATTGTTATTTGGTGCCAGCGTTGAGCATGAACATTATATCTGGATCTTGTTTATTGCGAGACGGTTATTCATTTAAATCAGAGAATAATGGTTGTTCCATTTTAATGAATAATATCTTTTATGGTCATGCACCCTTGAAGAGTGGTCTATTCTTATTGGATCTCGATTGTAGTGATACACATATTCATAATATTGAAACCAAAAGATGCAAGGTTAATAATGATAGTGCAACTTATTTGTGGCACTGCCGTTTAGGTCATATTGGTGTAAAACGCATGAAGAAACTCCATAATGATGGACTTTTGGAATCACTTGATTATGAATCACTTGGTGCTTGCGAACCATGCCTCATGGGCAAGATGACTAAAACTCCGTTATCCGGAACTATGGAGCGAGCAACAGATTTGTTGGAAATCATACATACTGATGTATGTGGACCAATGAGTGTTGATGCTCGCGGCGGGTATCGTTATTTTCTGACCTTCACTGATGATTTGAGCAGATATGGGTATATCTACTTAATGAAGCACAAGTCTGAAACATTTGAAAAGTTCAAAGAATTTCAGAGTGAAGTAGAGAATCATCGTAACAAGAAAATAAAGTTCCTACGATCTGATCATGGAGGAGAATATTTGAGTTACGAGTTTGGTCTTCATTTGAAACAATGTGGAATAGTTTCTCAACTCACGCCACCTGGAACACCACAGCGTAATGGTGTGTCCGAATGTCGTAACCGTACTTTATTGGATATGGTGCGATCTATGATGTCTCTTACCGATTTACCACTATCGTTTTGGGGTTATGCTTTAGAGACAGCTGCATTCACGTTAAATAGGGCACCATCTAAATCCGTTGATACGACACCTTATGAACTATGGGTTGGCAAGAAACCAAAGTTGTCGTTTCTTAAAATTTGGGGCTGCGATGCTTATGTGAAAACACTTCAACCTGATAAGCTCGATCCCAAGTCGGAAAAATGTGTCTTCATAGGATACCCAAAAGAGACTGTTGGGTACACCTTCTATCACAGATCCGAAGGCAAAATATTCGTTGCTAAGAACGGATCCTCTCTAGAAAAAGAGTTTCTCTCGAAAGAAGTGAGTGGGAGGAAAGTAGAACTTGATGAGGTAATTGTACCTTCTCCCGGATTGGAAAATAGTACATCACAGGAAATTGTTCAAGTGATTCCTACACCAATTAGTGAGGAAGTTAATGATAATGATCATGGAACTTCGGATCAAGTTTCTACTGAACGTCGTAGATCAACCAGAGTACGTTCCGCACCAGAGTGGTACGGCAACCCAGTTCTGGAAATCATGTTACTAGACCATGATGAACCTATGAACTATGAGGAAGCGATGATGAGCCCAGATTCCGCAAAATGGCTTGAAGCCATGAAATCTGAGATGGGATCCATGTATGAGAACAAAGTATGGACTTTGGTTGACTTGCCCGATGATCGGCAGGCCATCGAAAATAAATGGATCTTCAAGAGGAAGACCGACGCAGACGGTAATATTACTGTTTACAAAGCTCGACTTGTTGCAAAAGGTTTTCGACAAGTTCAAGGAGTTGACTACGATGAGACTTTCTCACCTGTAGCGATGCTTAAATCTGTCCGAATCATGTTAGCAATTGTCGCATTTTATGATTATGAAATCTGGCAAATGGATGTCAAAACTGCATTCCTAAATGGATATCTCAAAGAAGAGTTGTATATGATGCAACCAGAAGGTTTTGTCGATCCAAAAGGTGCTAACAAAGTATGCAAGCTCCAGCGATCCATCTATGGACTGGTGCAAGCATCTCGGAGTTGGAATATACGCTTTGATGAGGTGATCAAAGCATATGGTTTTATACAGACTTTTGGAGAAGCCTGTATTTACAAGAAAGTGAGTGGGAGCTCTATAGCATTTCTAATATTATATGTAGATGACATATTGTTGATTGGACATGATATAGAATTTCTGGATAGCATAAAAGGATACTTGAATAAAAGTTTTTCAATGAAAGACCTCGGTGAAGCTGCTTATATATTAGGTATCAAGATCTATAGAGATAGATCAAGACGCTTAATTGGACTTTCACAAAGCACATACCTTGATAAGATTTTGAAGAAGTTCAAAATGGAAAGGGTTCTTGCCTGTTTTACAAGGTATGAAGTTGAGTAAGACTCAATGCCCGACCACTGCAGAAGATAGAGAGAAAATGAAAGTCATTCCCTATGCCTCAGCCATAGGATCTATCATGTATGCAATGCTGTGTACCAGACCTGATGTGTGCCTTGCTATAAGTCTAGCAGGGAGGTACCAAAGTAATCCAGGAGTGGATCACTGGACAGCGGTCAAAAACATCCTAAAGTATCTGAAAAGAACAAAGGATATGTTTCTCGTATATGGAGGTGACAAAGAGCTCGTCGTAAACGGTTACGTCGATTCTAGCTTTGACACTGATCCGGATGACTCAAAGTCACAAACCGGATATGTATTTTTATTGAACGGTGGAGCTGTCAGCTGGTGCAGTTCCAAGCAAAGCGTCGTGGCGGGATCTACGTGTGAAGCGGAATACATAGCTGCTTCGGAAGCAGCAAATGAAGGAGTCTGGATGAAGGAGTTCATATCCGATCTAGGTGTAGTACCTAGTGCATCGGGTCCAATGAAAATCTTTTGTGACAACACTGGAGCCATAGCCTTGGCAAAGGAATCCAGGTTTCACAAGAGAACAAAGCACATCAAAAGACGCATCAATTCCCTCCGCGATCTAGTCAAGGAGGGAGACATAGAGATTTGCAAAATACATACGGATCTGAATGTTGCAGACCCGTTGACTAAGCCTCTTCCACGGGCAAAACATGATCAGCACCAAGACTCCATGGGTGTGAGGATCATCACTTTGTAATCTAGATTATTGACTCAAGTTCAAGTGGGAGACTGAACAAAATATGCCCTAGAGGCAATAATAAAGATGTTATTTGTATTTCCTTATATCATGATAAATGTCTTTTATTCATGCTAGAATTGTATTAACCGGAAACTTAGTACATGTGTGGATACATAGACAAAACAGTATGTCCCTAGTATGCCTCTACTAGACTAGCTCATTGATCAAAGATGGTTATGTTTCCTAGCCATAAACATGAGTTGTCATTTGATCAACGGGATCACATCATTAGGAGAATGATGTGATGGACAAGACCCATCCGTTAGCATAGCACTATGATCGTTTAGTTTAACTGCTATTGCTTTCTTCATGACTTATACATGTTCCTATGACTATGAGATTATGCAACTCCCGAATACCGTAGGAACACCTTGTGTGCTATCAAACGTCACAACGTAACTGGGTGATCATAAAGATGCTCTACAGGTGTCTCCGAAAGTATTCGTGGTGTTGGCATAGATCAAGATTAGGATTTGTCACTCCGAGTGTCGGAGAGGTATCTCTGGGCCCTCTCGGTAACACACATCACAATAAGCCTTGCAAGCAAAAGACTAATGAGTTAGTCACGAGATGATGTGTTACGGAACGAGTAAAGAGACTTACCGGTAACGAGATTGAACTAGGTATAGAGATACCGACGATCGAATCTCGGGCAAGTAACATACCGTTTGACAAAAGGAACAACGTATGTAGTTATGCGGTTCTGACCGATAAAAGATCTTTGTAGAATATGTAGGAGCCAATATGAACATCCAGGTTCCGCTATTGGTTATTGACCGGAGATGAGTCTCGGTCATGTCTACATAGTTCTCGAACCCGTAGGGTCCGCACGCTTAACGTTTGATGACGATCGGTATTATGAGTTTATGAGTATTGATGTACCGAAGATAGTTCGGAGTCCCGGATGGGATCACGGACATGACGAGGAGTCTCGGAATGTCCGAGACATAAAGATTGATATATTGGACGGCTATATTCGGACACCGGAAGTATACCGGAAAAGTTTCGGATTTATCGGGATTGCCGAAGGGGGTTACCGGAACCTCCTACGAAGGGGGATGGTCCATAGTGGGCCTTGTGGAAAGGAGAGAGGCAGCCCATAGGGCTGGCCGGCGCCCCACCTAGTTCCTAGTTGGACTAGGATTGGTGGGAGGCGCCACCTCTTCCTTTTCCTACTCCATCTCTTCCTTCTTTGGTGATTCCTACTAGGAATTGGATTACAATCCTATTCCTAGTAGGATTCCTTCCCTAGCCGCACCATAGGAGGTTGGCCGGCCCTCCTCCCTTGCTCCTTTATATACGGGGGCAGGGGGGCACCCAAAGACACACAAGTTGAATTGTTTTAGCCGTGTGCGGTGCCCCCCTCCACAGAATCACACCTCGGTCATACCGTCGCGGAGCTTAGGCGAAGCCCTGCGCCGGTGAACACATCATATCCGTCACCACGCCGTCGTGCTGACGAAACTCTCCCGTGAAGCTCAACTGGATCAAGAGCTCGTGGGACGTCATCAAGCTGAACGTGTGCTGAACGCGGAGGTGCCGTACGTTCGGTGCTTGATCGGTTGGATCGCGAAGAAGTTCGACAACATCAATCGCGTCACTTGGCGCTTCCGCTCCCGGTCTACGAGGGTACGTAGACACACTCTCCCCTCTCGTTGCAATGCATCTGGTAGATAGATCTTGCGTGATCGTAGGAAAATTTTAACATACTACGTTCCCCAACACCACATACGGCCCCGAACGATGTGTACAGGGTTCCGCGACACCAAACGGGCGCCCGGCATACCCGGCCACGTGCCTACCGCATCATAGCCCACCCCTCCGGTCAGCGCTGCGCACGGCCTCCAGCATACTACAAACACCAGAAACTACTTGCAACTCCTGGACAGAGGACAAGGGTGATTAAGAAGCCGAGAGAGTCAATTAAGGATCCCAATTTGTGGTAGTAGCTGTTTCATGGATCACAAACACAGAACTCAGTTCCTGAGGACGGCTGCAATGAGACAACCCACCATGTACTCCTACATGGCCTCTCATCGCTACCTTTACCAAATCATGTTCACACACTTAGCTCTCAACAGTAGGACATGTTCACCACATTCCAATTCATCCACGATGAATCAGATCTGACACAACTCTAAGCAATAGCAGGCATAACCAGAAAGCATGAATGAGTAGGCACAACATGGCTCAAACAACTCCTACTCATGCTAGTGGGTTTCAACTATTTACTGTGGCAATGACAGGTCATGCAGAGGAAAGGGGTTCAGCTACCGCATCAAAAAGCAGTTCAAAACGTTGTTGTCCTAATGCAGTAAAGAGAGCAGGAGCGAGAGAGTGGGATTGTATCGGAATGCTCAATGGGGGTTTGCTTGCCTGGCACTTCTGAAGATAACATTGGGTCTTCATCGATCACATCGTCGGAACAACGTCTACTGAGAGGGGACAAACACCGGCAACAAGAGAGAACACAATCAATGCAATGCGACAATATGATGCATGATCATGACATGGCAATATGCTGTTGATTGAGCTAATGCAACTAGCAACCATATTAAATGAAGTTGGTTTGAACCAAAGGTTCAAATTCAAACTCCATATGTGATTATTTAAATGCCATTTAATTGATTTGACCTGATCAGCAGGTTTAACTTGTTCAAACATGCATGAAAATGCCATAAACAGATTCCTTGAATTTTTCTGATCATTTTTCATATATATAAATTATTTTCATCTGAGTTATAGATTAATTTATGTGATTTTTAGAAGTTTTGGCTATTTTCTGAAATAAATAAATCATTTCTGATTTATTTAAAATTCCAGAAAACACTTATTGCGTCAGCACTAGGTCATGCTGACATCAGCAAGTCAACAGGGGCTGGCCAGTCAAACCTGACCTGTGGGTCCCACAGGTCAGTGACACAACTAACTAAACTAACTTAATTAGCACTAACCTAGTTTAGTTAGCCGGGCGGGGCCCACATGTCAGTGAGTCAAAGGCTAACTACTTGCATATTAGCACTAATCTAAAATTAGCAGGGCACTGGGCCTACCCGTCAGTGTCTACTTAAGCTAATGACAGTAATTAAAACTTCACTAAAAACCTAAACTAATACTAGTCAAGGGCTGGCCCACAAGTCAGTGAGAGAGAGGGGGGTCAAAACCAGGCAGTGGGGTCAACCCACGCCGGTCAACGGGTCAAACCCGCCGGCGTTTAACCGCCGGCGAGGCCCGAGACGGCGGTTGGTGTCGGGTTTCGCCCTCAGGCGACCAAACGAGCGGCGGAGGGGCTCTACGTGGAGCTGGTGAACTCGCGCATCCAGTAGGGCAAGCAAGAGGAGCTGGGGTGGCCGGAATCGTCGGCGGCGACCTCAAAGGCGGCGGTCGGAATCAGGCCTCAGTGTTTTCGGTGATACGGGGCACGGGAAGGTGAGCTAAGGGGCTCTGCGGACTCCTAGGAGCGTGCTGAGCACGACGGAAGGCTCGGACGCGAGCTTTGCTAGCCCTATCCACGGAGGCACCATGTTTGGAGGCGAGGAGCTCCGGTCACGGCGGGAACGATGCTACGGCAAGAGGGCAAGCGAAAAGGAGAGATGGGAAACGCAGTGGAGCTCACAGCGAGGACGAGGAGGTGGTCCACGAGCTCGGGGGCGTCCTTGATGCTGCGAATCGAGCAGCGGCGATCGCCGGCCGTGGCAATGAAGACGGCGATGATGGCGTGGCATTGGGGCACCTGGCGTCGCGTGCATCGTCTTAGAGCTTCACGGATCCGAGGCGGAGCTCATGGGCTAACTGGCCGGGCGTGGGGATGCTGGTGGCCGCGGTAACAGAGAACGGCGGCGACGGTCGTGTTCGGTGGGGGAAACAAAGGAGGGGGAGAGCGTTCGGGGGAGAGAGGGAGAGGTGCAGGGGGTTCTGGCGTCTCCGTGACGTCGTCCAGAGGCCTCCAGGGGGAGGAGGAGGCAGGCAGGCAGGGAGGAGCTGGCGCGGCTCGGCGGCGCGCCTGGCACGCAACTGCTTCTCCTCCTGGCAGGAGGAAGAAGACATCGCTGCCCCTGGTGGGCCGGGCCGCTACAGCGCTGGGCCAGGTAAGTCCCTTCTTTTCCCTCTCTTTTCTAATTCTCTCTGTTTCTGTTTTCTATTTTTCTTTCTTTGTTTTGATTTGATTTACAAACCAAACCATTTTAAAACTTTCTGTAAATTTTTATGTGAGCTCAAGGAGCTAGTCCAAGGTCACATGCAAACTTACAAAAATACTCGAACTTTATTTCTTATATAACAGAAATAAATTCAACTCAAATATGTTATTGATTTAATTCAAAGGCCCAAAAATAAATATTTTAAAGCCTCCAAAAATATTGGTTTGAAATTTATTCTTGCCAATATTTTCCAAGGTTTAACAAGAACATTTTCTTGGGCTTCTTTGAGAAGATTTTAATGTTGACTATTTATTTTTAACTGCTTTCTGAGGGTTTCAACAAACCTCAATTCAACTTTCAGAAAACTTAAACATGATGCACATGAAGACCAAGCAAGACAGGCAAGGGCTAGTCTAGGGCTGTGACAACTCACCCTCACTAAACAAGAATCTCGTCCCGAGATTCAAGCGTAGGGTAAGAAATCAGAGGGGACACTAACTAACACAATCTTCATGATCTAAGTGCCCTTCATAAGAATGATGATTGCTTGCATCATGTTGATCCTGGCATCCTTGCTTTCGAGATCTTCGTTCAAGACAGTGACGATGAAAGAAACCCTACAAAACTGATCTCCAAAAAGATCGAGCAACTCAAGACCAACTCATGGAGTGAGACGTTGAAACATCTCTTGAGCTGAGACATGGAGTACACCTCCAGGGGGATGGAGTGAAATAAATGATGAAGGTTCACTTGGCAGGCAAAATTCCACACCTAAGAAGATGGTGATCAATGTCACTAGACGGGGCACCTTAAAGAAGATGACTCATAGAACTAGTCCCTTAAGTGGCAAAAAGATTTACTTTTGATATAGAGATCATTGAAACTCTCTATACCAGCCGGAGGCAAATCACATCCGATCGTTTGACGGAGTCCGAAAGAACGACATTCTCGGGCCAGAATGGATGATGTGGACTACCTTGTTGAAGACAACACAAGGGATGATTTTGCTTATCATCGGAAATGGATGGGACCCATGGCAAGTCCACTTCTGAAAATAATCCTAACAGCAGTGGCGGAGAACGGTAACCCATGGAAAATTGGCACGATGGTGGTGCAAGCTGGGAACAAAATACAAATGCTGGGAATGATTCTGGTAAATGGGAAGAAACCCAACAGTAGAGAGTAAATCTACTCTTTGAGAGGTTATAGCATAACCAAGAACACTGGGAGCAATCCCGGTTAGAGCCAGAGATAACAGCTAGTGCTTGTGCATGCTCTCAAGAACTTGAGCATTCCCATATTCATCAAGGTTTTACCAATATCCGTGTCAAGGATCCTGGCAACACAACATACAACCATGATGAATAGCGATGGACGACGTAGATGCAAAGGAAGATAACACTTTCTCAGATTTCACCTTAGCGGGGCCAAGGGAACGAAATCTGGATGATCGACCGAGAGACATTTAGCACTCCGCTTCTAATGTTCTCCTTGATGTGCTAGCGCAACCCATTTATTAAAATGGTTTGGTACCTAGAACGTCAAGTAAAAGGTCGGACTTCAGGAGCACAAAAATCCATAAGGAACAACTAGGGAGTAAATCCTACTGTCGGGGAAACTGATCGCCCATGAACACCTATGGGACCGGAGCCCCTTTTCGGTACGGCAAGGGAGCGGAGGATGCACGAAGAGCGGATCGAGGCGAGCACGCGAGCAGTTTACCCAGGTTCGGGTCGCACGGATGCGTAAAACCCTACTCCTGCCTTGGTTTGTATTGTGTCCTTGGCTCGGGAGTGATGAGAGCTACAGAGCTTGTGGCTAGCTACACTGAGCGTGAGAGTGATCGAAGATCCGAACCCCTTCTACGTTGCGCATGGGCCTCCTTTTATAGGTCAAAGGGGTCACCGTCAGGTGGCAACGTAGGTGAGGGTAAAAACGTAAAAATGGTGGTAGTTGGAACAGTGTATGTACAGTGCTCTGTACCTAACCCTGACGGTGGGGGACAAGGGCATTGAATGCCCGTCGCCGTCGCCCCAAACAGTGCAAAAAAGCGTCCGTCAGGGCGTCTCCGTTCGCCACGATGGTGGCCTCGTCATTGCGGCTCGCCACCGTATACCCCAGGCTGCACAGCCTCCGGCCACGTGCCCCTGGAAGGGCCCCAGGGCGACGCGTGGCCGGATGAGCTGGAGCGCGGGCACACAGTGGAAGCCTTTCGTGGCAAGCGCCTTGCCGCGGCCGCTACCTTGTCGCGCCCGGAAGCTTGTCGCTCTCCGGGCCTTGCCGCGGCGCACTGCGCGTCGCGGCAAGTCTCCTGAAATGCCATGCTTGGCCTTCCTAACAAGCTCCTCTTGCCAGGGTCTTGTGCCAAAGAGGTGGTCTTGAGCCTTGTGTGGCCTTCCCGGCAAGCTCCTCTTGCCGGGGCCTTGTTTCTTTAACTTGAATACTTTGTTCTTGAATGGCTCCAAAGGAACCATAGTGGGCCTTGGCGAGCGCGTGGCAAGCCCTACCACGGGACGCTGCTACTGCCCGTGCACAAGTCGGGATACTAAGGTACCCCTACTTTAGTACACCGACAGGAGCCCTCGGGCCTGGGCCACACACGGTGCCGAGCGCTGTTGGGCCAGGCCCAAAACAGTGCACGGGCACAAGCGGCCCATGACGCACCGTATCCCACTCCGTATCCGCCGCGCCCCTCCCTAACGGCACGCGTCGATTGCGGCGTCGTGGGAGAGATCGTGGCATGTTTCTTTAACGGGGAAAATGCGGAACGTCCCCCTCTTCCCCTTAAAAGTAGGGGAAACAGGGGCGGTTCCCTCCATTCGCTCATTGCTTCTTCTTCATCCTCCAGAAACCCCCGCCGCTCTCCTCCTCCCCGAAGGTCGAAAGAGAGCAGCGCTCCGCCCTTCCTCCGCCGCCGCCAGTCTCTCCAGCGCCGTCGACTTCCCCCGCCGTCCCCGCCATGGCCCCGAAGGGCGACAAGGAGAAAGCCGCGAAGACTGCCAGGGCGCTGAAGCTAGCGGCAATGCGGAAGAAGATGGTGGTCTTCCCGCCGAGGCTCAGCGCGAGGGAGCTGAAAGAATCCTTCTACCTCTTCTGGTCGAGGGAGACAAAAGCGCACCCGCGCACCAGGGTACTCCCCGCCGAGGCCTGCGACATGTTTCCGGGAGGGTATGCCTATTTTGCTCTGTTCTTCCATTGCGGACTCTGCCCTCCATATTCCGAGTTCTTCTGCGATATTATGAATACCTACGGGTTTCATCTCCTTGATTTCACCCCAAACGCCGTCTTGACCATGGCCGTTTTCGCACATCTGTGAGAGAACTTTGTCGGAGTGTACCCCAACGTAGCCCTCTTCCGCCATTATTTTACACCTCGAGTCGAGTCTGGGTCTCCTCTGTCCGGCGGGATCTCTTGGATATTTAGGCTTCATAAGAAAGAGGCTTACTTGACTAGGGAGCTCCGCGGCAAGTGGGAGGAGTGGAGGGCTAACTGGTGCTGGATCATGGAGGACGCCCCAGAGCAGTTCACTTCCCCGCGCCAAGTTGCAATAGTGCACGGCAACGACTGGAGTGACCTGGCCCCTGAGGACGACAAGCTGAAGATAGCCACCACTAGGATCCTTCGCCTCCGGCAAGCCAAGCTCACCGTAGGGGCTGTCGGAGCAGATTTCCTTCGCCGCCGCATCGCTCCCTTGCAGGAGAGGAAAAGGCCTGCTTGGGAGTTTGGTAACGCGGCAGACTTTATGAGGCTGCGCCTAGGCCTCAACTACAATTTCACTGTCCTGGAGCTCAAAGGGATGCTCCGTGAGCTATTCAAGCACGACTCCAAACATCCAGAGGGGTTTGCATTGCCGCGGGGCATAGTTCCGCTATGCAACAATTCGTCGCTCAGCGCTATCCGCGCGACGATGCCGTGGTGTGACTCCCATGGGATTGACCCCACTTGGCGGGAGCCTTCTGACGAATCCGTGCAAACGTTCTTCGACAACCTGGTGGAGCAGCCAATCAATCCCGACGAGAAGAAAGGCCTCACCCGTGACACCACCGACGAGGAGATGGCTTATATTGCCACCAGGTTGGAAGAGGCAGCCGCAGCCGCGGCCGCAGGCGAGTTTGGATACACTTTGGAGGAGGCGGACGCAGCGAAGGCGGTAAGTCTGGCCGAGGAGGAAGAGCTCCTCAAATTGATAAAGCCTGCCGGGACGAGCGAGGCCACCGGGCAAGGCACAGAGTCGAGCGAGCCCGCCGAGCAGGGCGCTGAATCAAATGATTCCGCCGAAGATTCAGGCGGGTCTCTGGGCCTCGGCTCTTCTTCTTCATCCTCGGGGAGTTCGCCGCCACCGGCAAGTCCTCCGGCTCCACCGAGGAGGCGCCTCCGCAAGGCCGCAGATGCGGCGGGGCGGCCGGCGGGCCAGCAGCCGCAGCGCCGTCCGACACGCGCCACCGCGGCGGGCAAGGCCGCTAAGGGAGTGCCCCACGCTTCAGCAGCGGCTGGAGGAGGATCTTCCCGGGCTGGGGCTAACGCTCTTGCTGCCCCTCGGGCCTCGGCGACAACTGGAGCGGGGTCTTCGCAGACCATCGTCCCTGCTCCCGCCAAGCGGCCGAGGGAGCCTACCCCTCCAGCTCCTCGCGCCGGGGCATGCGAGGCTGACTTCGATTTCTCCGTGCTCAGCTCCGACGAGGAGGAGGAAGAGTAAGCACTGGCAACTCTTGTTTCTTTCGATTTGTTCTTGTCTTGAATCTTCTTTATCTGATTCTGATTTTGTCTGTCTTCCAGGACCCTGGCCCAGAGGGTAGCAAAGAGGGCCAAAGTCCCAGTGATCGTCATTGAGGACGAGCCCGCCGCAGCAGCAGGGGATGCGCCAGCGACAAGCTTGCCGGACCAGGCAACTGCTCCTCAGAGCAGCCCCCAGCGCAGCCCCCAGCGCAGCCCCCAACGTAAGTCTTCTGTTCACTTCTTCGCTTGTCGGGCACGCGTAGGCTTTTTATCCTTGTTAATGTCTTGTTTGTTTGCTGATTCGTACAGAAGCAGAGCCGCAGCCTCAGGAGCGCCAAGCGACTGCTCACGACGAGCCGCACGTCTCGACCTCTCCGCCAAGGAGGAGCTCCCCGTCGAGGGGGAATGTTCCGCCAAGGGCGGGGACTCCGCCAAGGGCGAGTACCCCGCCAAGGGCGACCACCCCGCCAAGGGTGGGCACTCCGCCAAGGGCGGGCACCCCGCCAAGGGAAAGCGCCCGCGGCCCTCCACCGGCGCGGGCCACCACCACGCCGCCGAGGGAGAACCCCGTAGAAGAAGAGGCCCGCGCAGGTAACCCTTGGACTTTTCCTCCCTTGAATTCTTCTTTTTGGATAGTTGCTTGACCATTCTTCTTCCTTTCTTCTTCTTTTCTTGTCTTCAGACTCGTCCGCTCCAGAGCCTATGGAGACGGAGGTCGCCACCGAGGAGGCCGCGCGCGGCAATGCTGGTGACGCCGCGGCCACCGAAGAGGCGATCGGTACTGGCGAGCCTGTCGTTGAATAGGCACCTAAGGCCACCAACGCGGCAGCTGAGGAGGGGACCGACGGTCGCACTGACGGCCCTGAGGCCATAGGAGCGTCAGACGCTGCGCCGACCGCCGACCCTGCTGCTGCCGCGGCCGGAACGGGCGCCTACCCGGAGGCTGGAAACGGGGTCTTCATTCAGATTCCGTGGGCATCTTGGTCAAGAGCACCCGCGGAGGGAGAGGTCTTCGACGGGGAAGTCCTCGCCTCCGCCGGGTTGAAGTTCGTCGACGCGCCCGGCAGCAGCAGCGAGCCCGAGGAGGAGCGGCTCCTGCGAAGGCTTCTGGCTCTGTACCGCGCCAGGCAGGCCAAGTTGGAGTCCCGAGAGGCTCTGGCTGGCAAGGCGGGCGTCGATTTGGAGAAGCGCGCCGAAGAGCTCCGGGCCGCCAACCAGGCGGCCCTCCGATCCTTGGCAGAGGAGCGGGAGGAGCTCGCCGAGGCGCATCAGGCGTTCTTACTCGAGAAGGCCGAAGGAGAAGAGCAGCAACGGCTCGCCGCCGAAGAGCTGTCTCGGCGGGAAGGTGAGCTGACGCAGCGGAAGGTCGACCTCGATAGCCACGAGGACGACCTCGCTGCGCGCGAGCAGTCCCTTGGCGGAGCTCTGCAGGAAGCGAGGGACGCCGCTGCAGCTACAGAGACCGCCAAGAGAGACTTGGAGGCGAGGGTGGCACAATTGGAGATCCACCTGAAGACGAGCGAGGAGAAGGTTGCTGCGCTCACATTGGAGAGGGAGAAGGACGCCCACAGCCACTCCGAGCTGCAGGTCCGTCTCTCCGACAAGGGCAAGGAGCTCGCCATCGCCAAGGATTCTGTTGCAGACTTGGAGTTGAAGCTGTCCACCCTCACCGCATCACTTGACAGCACCAGAAATCGGGAGACGAAGCTGAAGGAGGACCTCAGGGCTGAGAGGGCACTATTGGACAGCGCCGCCCTCACCCAAAACAACTTCAGGCAGACGGTGGAGCAATGGACCGAGGGGCTTGTCGCCGCCGCCGCTGACATCGACAGGGAGTTGGCGGGGCTGGGGACGGAGCACCTCGGGTACTCCCCCGACGAGAACCTCCCTCACAGCGCCAAGCTAAGCTTGTTCTTCAGGGGAGTGGCGCCGGCCCTCGAGCAGCTCCGGGAGAGGATCCCCACGCAGCTGGCGAACGAGGCGCGCAGGCTTTGCACGGGAGTCGTGGAGAGAGTGCTGACGAAGATAGTCTACCGCAACCCCGGGCTCAACCTCGACAACGTCCTCAGGACCTTGCCGGCCGACGCCGACCAGGAGGCGCTGAAGGCTCTTGTCGCACCCATCGTGGCCAAGGTGGGCAAGATCAAGAGAGTTGATGGTGACCGCGCAGACTAGGCTGTTTTCTTTCTGCTTCACTTGTGGCTGCTTATCATGTTATGGACAAGAAACCATTAGTGCCGCGGCAAGTTGCTTTGTAACATAACTCTATTTTGGGTAGTTAATGCAATGTTATTTCCTTTACTTGACTTCCTTGCTTTGTATGCTTTTACCCAACGCTTTTAGGGAACTTGCCGGCGAAGGGACCCTTGCCGCGAGCGCTGAGTGCGGAACTTCAGCAGCCTGCTGGCAATGCCTCTACCGGCAAGAAACCTTGTCGCAGCTAGTCGCAGCACACTTAGGTTGTTGAGCGAACTCGAAAACGAAGTAAGGGCGCGACACTTGTCGCAGCACGCTTAAGTCGTTGAGCGTGCTCGAAACAAAGTAAGGGCGCGGCTAGCCACGAGTTGGTTCCTCCACGCACAGGTTTTCCATACAAAGTGCGGTCGTTCAAGGAAGATAACTCTAAATTTAAAAATTTGAATGCTCAAACTTTGGCAACTTAGCTTTTGTGTTGTCTGCTTCCCGGCAAGGCGAGGCTTTCTTGAACGGCACTTGGTCCATACCATTGTCTCCTTCCCCCCC
>LR738710.1:69016708-69065951 GCA_902687465.1 Secale cereale
CCCCCCCCCCCCCCAGCAAACTTGTGTGCGAGGAAAAACTTCTTCTGCTTGAGAGAGAGAAAGAAAAAAGAGAGGAAGCATAGATATGGAGCCTCGCGGCTCGTTATTGCTTACCGGGGACGCGTGCTGCACAAAGTGTCAGATAATACATGCGAGAAAAACGAAAAGGCATGAAATGACAAGTTGTGCGAGGCACATAAGTTTTATTGATGCACGGGGTCTGCGCCCGGCTTTGTATAAAGGTTTACATGCAACAGCGGCAAGACTTGTACAAAAGGTGGTTGCCAGAGCGGATCACAGCAACCGCGCCTTATGGGTGAAACTCGCGAAGGTGCTCAATGTTCCAGGAGTTGCTCATCGGTAAGCCCTCTTCAGTCTCAAGGCGGACAGCGCCGGGCCTTGTGACTTGTCTCACCCGATAAGGGCCTTCCCACTTCGGCGTCAACTTGTTGGAATTCTTGGCGGACTAAACGCGCCGAAGAACAAGGTCGCCTTCCTCGAGACTTCTGGCTCTAACTTTGCGGCTATGGTAGCGGTGCAAAGCTTGCTGGTATCGAGCAGCTCGTACAGCATCCTGAAGACGGTCCTCCTCGAGGAGCAGTGCGTCATCTTGCCGCAGCTGCTCTTGCTCGAGCTCATAGTAAGTGAGCACTCGAGGAGATCCGTATACGAGTTCCGTGGGGAGAACTGCCTCTGCTCCATAGGCAAGAGCAAAGGGTGTCTGTCCAGTGGCTCGATTTGGTGTCGTCCTGATTGACCAAAGAGCCGCCGACAACTCTTCTATCTAGTTTCTTCCGCATTTGCGTAGCCTGTCGAAAGTTCTTGTCTTGAGCCCGCGCAGCACTTCAGCGTTTGCCCTCTCCGCTTGACCATTTCTCCTTGGGTGAGCAACAGATGCGAAGCAGACCTTGGCGCCAAGGTCTTGGACGTATTGCATGGAGGTGCGGCTTGTGAATTGTGTGCCGTTGTCGGTGATGATCCTGTTAGGGATTCCGAAATGGCAGACAATTGACCTGAAGAACTTGACTGCTGACTGTGCGGTCACCTTCCTCACTGGTTCCACTTCCGGCCACTTTGTGAACTTGTCGATGGCGACGTACAAGTACTCAAAGCCTCCTGCTGCGTGGGGAAAGGGGCCGAGGATGTCGAGCCCCCAGACCGAAAATGGCCAGGATAAAGGGATCGTCTGGAGAGCTTGAGCTGGCTGGTGTATTTGCTTGGCATGGAACTGGCACGCTTCACACTTGGTTACTTGTGCAGTTGCATCCTGGAGGGCTTCTGGCCAAAAGAAACCTTGCCGGAACGCCTTGCCAGCAAGTGCTCTTGCGCCAATGTGGTGGCCACATATGCCTCCATGTATCTCTGCCAACAGCTTCTGTCCATCTTCCCGGGGAATACACTTCAATCTCACGTCGTTGAGTCTCCTTCTGTACAGTTCGTTGTCGACAAACTGATACATACTTGACTGCCAGGTTATTCTTTCTGCTTCTTCTGGCTCTTCGGGAAGTTCTCCAGTTTGAAGAAAACGGACAATTTGCTGCGCCCATACTGGAGCCTGAGGCTCAACAACAAGGACTAAAGGCATCAGTGCTGCTGCGGGAACGTCAGCTTCCACGGCCAGAACCTGTGGCTCGGCCGGAGCTGGACGTTCCCCGGCAAGCTTGTCGGGGCAAGACTTGTCGGGAACGCCTGCTTCAACTGTACAAACCCTAGCGTCTCCAGGAGCAGACTGTTCCTCAGCAACTTTGTCGTTGATCTTGGGGACCTTGTTGGCGGCGGCTTCGGGAAGCTCTGCCGGCAAGTAGTCACCAGAGGCCAACTTTCTCTTCTTACTTTGTCCAATTGATGGTGTAATGGATGGTTGAGTTAACTTGAGCACAAAGATCCCTGGTTCCACAGGTAGCTTTAGTGCAGCACACTTTGACAGGCCATCTGCGACGTCGTTTTGAGCTCTTGGAACGTGCTCCATCTGCAAGCCTTCAAAGTGTTCTTCAAGCTTTCTCACTTCGTCGACGTATGCTTCCATCAATGGACTCTGGTAGCTCTTGTTCACTTGTCGGACAACCAACTGCGAATCACCCCGCACAATCAACTTCTTGATCCCAAGCTCTGCTGCGATTCTGAGACCGGCAAGCAAACCTTCATACTCAGCAGTATTATTCGTTGCTTGCTCCTTGGGAAAGTGCATCTGGACAACGTACTTGCGGTGCTCTCCGGTGGGCGCGACAAGCAGCACGCCAGCGCCGGCGCCTTGCAGTGAGAAGGCACTATCGAAGTACATTGTCCATTCTTTGCTTGCTTCTTTGATGGGGATACTTGTCTCTGGAATCTCTTCGTCTGGCGTTGGTGTCCATTCTGCTATGAACTCTGCCAATGCTCTGCTCTGGATAGTTGAAGTACTTTCAAACTTGAGGCCAAAGCTTGACAGCTCCAGTGCCCACTCGACAATCCTGCATGTTGCTTCTGGATTCTGCAATATCCTTTTCAGCGGAAAGCGAGTGACCACCGTTATCTCATGTGCTTGGAAGTAGTGGCGCAGCTTCCTCGAGGCCATGAGGAGGCCGAAAAGCAGCTTCTGCACCCCAGAGTATCTTGACCTAGCCCCTGCAAGAGGGAGCTGACAAAATAAACTGGGCGCTGCACCATCTTCTTCTGCACCTCTTCTTGCATCTGCGCAGACTCATCCTTGTCGGGGCCAGAGCTTATTGGGGAAGCCCCCTTCTTGTCGCTGGATGTGCTTGTCGGGGCTGTGAGCTCCTCATCTGCCTCCCTTTCCGCTACCAACGCAGCACTAACCACTTGATTGGTTGCTGCTAAGTACAGCAGCAACTTCTCTTGTGGCCTAGGTGCGACAAGTATTGGAGTGGAGGACAGGTACCTTTTCAAGTCTTGCAGCGCTGCCTCCGCTTTCGGAGTTCATTTCATTGGACCTGCCTTTTTCAAGATTTTGAAAAACGGCAGGGCGCGTTCTGCAGACTTAGAAATGAACCTGCTGAGAGCAGCCACACAACCGGCAAGCCTTCGTACATCCTTGACGCGCTTCGGAGCTTCGATCTGCTCAATGGCTTTGATCTTGTCGGGATTGGCTTCAATCCCCCTCTGAGACACAAAGAACCCGAGAAGCTTGCCGGAGGGGACTCCGAACACGCACTTCTCGGGGTTAAGCTTGAGTTGTATCTTGCGCAGATTCGCAAAAGTTTCATCTAAATCTTGAATCAGGGTATCCTTGTCCTTGCTCTTGACCACTATATCATCCATGTAAGCTTCTACATTCCTGTGTATCTGTGGCTCAAAAGCAGTGTGGACTACCCTCGCAAACGTTGAACCTGCATTCTTCAATCCAAAGGGCATGCGTATGAAGCAGTAAGTGCAGCATGGAGTAATGAACGTGGTCTTCTCTTCATCTTCTTCAGCCATAAATATCTGGTGGTATCCTGAGTATGCATCAAGAAACGAAAGCAACTCACATCCAGCCGTGGAGTCAACGATCTGGTCAATGCACGGCAAGGGAAATGGATCTTTGGGGCAAGCTTTATTCACATCGGTGAAGTCTATACAAAGCCTCCACTTCCCATTTGCTTTGCGCACGACAACAGGGTTGGCCAGCCACGTGGGATGAAGTACACCTCTGACAAGGCCTGCCGCTTCCAGCTTCTTGATTTCTTCTGCAATAAACTCTTGGCGCTCCACCGCTTGCTTCCTGACCTTCTGCTTGACGGGGCGCGCGTGAGGACAAACGGCAAGCTTGTGCTCAATCACTTTCCTGGGAACACCGGGGATGTCAGACGGTTGCCATGCAAACACGTCGACGTTCGCCCGCAGGAAAGCAACGAGCGCGCTTTCCTATTTAGGATCGAGCGTGGCACTGATGGTGAAGGTACCACCAGTGTCGTCCTCCTTGGCGGGCACCTTCTTGGTTGCGGGTGGAGCTGCCATTCCTTTCTTGCACTTGCTGGTGGAGCTCGATGGTGCGTCCTCGACGGCAGCGCAGCACTCCGAGGAGGTGCGTTTGCCGGAGTGAGCCCCAGAGCTCTTGCCGGACTTGGTCTTGTTCTTCCCCCCGGGAGCTTCAGCGGCAAGTGCCTTGCTATCAGTTGCAGCTGCTGCGTCCCGGTAAATCTTGTCGGCACAGATAAGCGCGTCCTTCTTGTCACCGGGGACAGAGATGACGCTTATCGGGCCTGGCATCTTGAGCATGTTGTAGGCGTAATGAGAGGCTGCCATGAACTTGGCGAGCGCCGGGCGGCCAAGTATCCCATTGTATGGCAACGGGATATCGGCGACGTCAAAGGTGATCCTCTCAGTCCTGAAATTTAGCTCCCCGCCAAAGGTTACTGGCAGTGTGATCTTCCCCTTCGGCTTGCTCCTTCCCGGGTTGATCCCTTGGAACGTGCCAGTCTCCTCGAGCTCGTTGTCGGGGATCTGTAGTTTCTGGACCACAGCAGAGGAGATCAGGTTCAGGCCAGCCCCGCCGTCAACCAGCATCTTGGTGACCTTGAGGTTGCGGATGGTTGGTGAAACCAACATCGGCAAACACCTGACCGCAGTTGTGTGGTCAGGGTGATCCTCAATGTCGAAGATGATGGGCGTGCTGGACCACTTGAGGAGTTTGCGCGACTCGACGGGTGGCTCTGCTGCATTAACTTCCCGCACCCATTGTTTGAGTTGGCGGTGGGAAGCATGCAGAGAGGCACCTCCATCGACGCACAGAACTTCTGTGGCCTTCTGGAACTCCTGCTCGCTGTTATCCCCGTCATCCAGGTCTTCGTCGTCGTCTTCGTCTTCGTCCTTGTCGCGGCCGCGGGGAGGTCTATCTCCTTGCCGCTGCTTGGCCTTGCCGCGGCGTCCTCCCCGGCCATTGAATGGCCGCTTCTTGCCGGACTCTCCTCCACCTCCCTGGGCCTTCTCCTTGTCGCGTCGCTCGTACTCAGCCTTCTGCTGTTCGACGAGGTACTCGACCCTCTTGCAGTTCTGGAGATCGTGGCCCTTGGTGCGGTGGATCTTGCAGTACTGCCTGTCGGAGCCGTCCTGCTTGTCGGCGGCCGCCACTGTGGTAGCTTCCTTGCCGGAGCCACCAGCCTGAGCTTTCTTGGCGCCAGCCTCCTTGCCGGACTGCTCAACGACCAGTAGTTCTTTGTTCTTCTTCTTCTTGTTGTTCCGCCGCCGGTTCTTCCTTGCCGGGGCGGGATCTTCACTATCCGTTCCTCCTACTCCAGTATCCTCTCCGGGGAGTCTCCTCCCCTCTTCAGCGCGTGCGCACTTGTCGGCCAGGGCATAAAGCTCGCTGACGTCTCGGATTTTGCACATCGCCATCTCCTCCCTCATCCTGCGATTATGCACATTCTGGTGGAACGCGCTGATAACCGCGGCAGGGTGGACATCCGGGATGTTGTGCTGGACGCGGCTGAATCTCTGGATGTACTTTCGCAGGGACTCTCCTTCCTTCTGGGCGAGTATATGAAGATCGCTCTCCTGGCCATGGGGTTTGTGGCCGCCCGTGAAGGCGCCGACAAACTGATGGCACAGGTCGGCCCAAGAAGAGATGGAGTTCTCCGGCAAGTGCATGAGCCAAGATCTGACGTTTGGTTTGAGCACGAGCGGGAAGTAGTTTGCTAATATCTTCTCGTCTCGTCCCCCGGCAGCCTGCACCGCGATGGTGTAGATGCTGAGGAACTCTGACGGGTGAGTTTTGCCGTCGTACTTCTCGGGTACGTCAGGCTTGAAGTTCTTCATGCTGGGCCACTGGACTTGCCGCAGCTCACGGGTAAACGCAGGACAACCTGCCGCGTACGGCAAGTCGCCTGGTTCTCCGGGCGCGTGCATGTCGATAGCGGGCCCAGCGCGCTGGTCGGACTGTCGTCGCGCTTCTCTCCGACGCTCGATGCGAGTTCGAGCGTCTTCTTGTCGTCTGTCGTCGAGGACTTGGTGTTGATCGCGGCGAGCTCGTGGATCCGACGACGCCGTGAAGTCGTCGTCGATGTTGATCCGGCAAGTCGGCGATTTCGGCCTTCGGGGTGGGGAGTGCACGGTAGTTGCACCCCCGGCGGTCTTGTCTCCATCAGCCCGCGCCTGGCTGACTTGCCGCGGCCGCGACGTCGCCGGCTGCTGCGGCGTATCGTTGTTGGCGAAGGCGATGAGGCTCTGGATGGTGGCCCTCCAGTCTTCGGCCTTGTCTACCGCTGGAGGGAAATCGAGCAGCAGCTGAGCTCGAGCTAGAGCTTCTGCTGGAGTGGAGGGGAGCGGTGGCGAGCGGTGCGAGGAGCGAGATATGCTCGGACTTCTAACAGCGTTAGAAGGAGCAACGTCTCGTCCCGGCGACCGCGCCTTGCTAATGCGAGCACGTTGGCCTTGAGAGTCCCGCGACCCGCCAACTTGACCTTGGCTCAGCAAGCGGATGGTACCTTGCGTACCACGTCGCTGCCGGTCCGGCGCCTCCTGAGAGGGGCGCGGTGCGTGCACGGACGCTGAGGTCTTGGAATGCGCCGGGTCGCCCGTCTTGTCCTTGGACTTGGCGGCGCCGTGAGTTTCCTCGCCGGCGTCCATCCTTCCGCCAGCGTCTACCCCACCGACCGTTGGCTCCGGTGGCGGCGGGATCGACGCGGACGGGCCTGCTACCTCCGAAGCCTTCTTCTTCGGCGGCATGTCGATGAAGTTAACAAAGTTGATGAAGTTGCTGAAGATTTCGCCCGCGTGAACGCCGGATCAGGTTCGCACAACCTCGACGCCCCCTACCTGGCGCGCCAAAGATGTCGGGGAAACTGATCGCCCACGAACACCTATGGGACCGGAGCCCCTTTTTGGTACGGCAAGGGAGCGGAGGATGCACGAAGAGCGGATCGAGGCGAGCACGCGAGCAGTTTACCCAGGTTCGGGCCGCACGGATGCGTAAAACCCTACTCCTGCCTTGGTTTGTATTGTGTCCTTGGCTCGGGAGCGATGAGAGCTACAGAGCTTGTGGCTAGCTACACCGAGCGTGAGAGTGATCGAAGATCCGAACCCCTTCTACGTTGCGCATGGGCCTCCTTTTATAGGTCAAAGGGGTCACCGACAGGTGGCAACGTAGGCGAGGGTAAAAACGTAAAAATGGTGGTAGTTGGAACAGTGTATGTACAGTGCTCTGTACCTAACCCTGACGATGGGGGACAAGGGCATTGAATGCCCGTCGCCGTCGCCCCAAACAGTGCAAAAAAGCGTCTGTCAGGGCGTCTCCGTTCGCCACGATGGTGGCCTCGTCATCGCGGCTCGCCACCGTGTACCCCAGGCTGCACAGCCTTCGGCCACGTGCCCCTGGAAGGGCCCTAGGGCAACGCGTGGCCGGATGAGCTGGAGCGCGGGCACACAGTGGAAGCCTGTGCCATGCCGCGGCCGCTACCTTGTCGCGCCTGGAAGCTTGTCGCTCTCCGGGCCTTGCCGCGGCGCACTGCGCGTCGTGGCAAGTCTCCTGAAATGCCATGCTTGGCCTTCCTGACAAGCTCCTCTTGCCAGGGTCTTGTGCCAAAGAGGTGGTCTTGAGCCTTGAGTGGCCTTCCCGGCAAGCTCCTCTTGCCGGGGCCTTGTTTCTTTAACTTGATTACTTTGTTCTTGAATGGCTCCAAAGGAACCATAGTGGGCCTTGGCGAGCGCGTGGCAAGCCCTACCACGGGACGCTGCTACTGCCCGTGCACAAGTCGGGATACTAAGGTACCCCTACTTTAGTACACCGACACCTACGAAATCCTTATGGGGAGGTGGCCAACTTCTTCAATCAAGATACTACAACAATAGGTCTTCCGGCTGGGTGTGTTGGCCACAACATCCACTTTACCGGTTATCGAGAGACCAATATTATAGTTCTTGGAAAATGCTCCAACCATCATATCTGCCTGAGATTCAGTTCTGGTTGGTGTCAGGATATTCCAGACTCATCGAGTCTAGAAAGAAAAATGAAAGTTTGCAACACAATTCGACGAGACGGCGTTGCGAGATTCTCGGGAGTGAACTATGATAGCAAGCTCCAAAACATGAGCTGGTTCTGCTACATACATGTGAACACATTGTCCAAGACAAACATGATCACGTAGTAGTCTTACAATGAAACACTACCAAGTTCGGGTTGGGGAACCATCATCGAGGATATCGAAGTCCTTGCATAAGTCCGGATCTTAAGAAGGAACTTCTTCTCCTAGGACAATTCAGTCAGTGGCTTGCTGTGCTAGGGATACATATAGAATGAAGGTTGCAAGTCTCCAAACCACAGAATACTTCGCACGTATGCATGACTGACTTGGGATGATTCCACAGGAAGCAAAACAACTTTCTCGAACTCACGGTGGCAACTTACATCAATTACACATGAATTAGGGAAAGTCTCTCCTCTCATCGAACATATACCCCATGAACGGGACACGAAGGCAATGCTTACAAAGTTTCCAACACTAGCTTTAATGTTCAACATGAATCATGGAGGGGATAAACATGTTGCCGATGGGCTCAACAACAATTCATCGAGGCTTCCATAAACTGGAATTCCATAACTATGTAAACAAGGTGATAGCATTGGTCAGACCAATAGATGTAACGGTGTATGCTCGAGGGATCAACCATGAGTAAGACAACGTTATGAATACTATTGGTTCTGATTTGACTTGACGATAGCCCACACTCAAACCAAAGTTTGGACAAGACAATAGATCCAACAATTGATCACGAGGATCAATCGATCAAGATATCTTTCTTCAACACACACACAAAAGATATCCCTTGGAAGGAACTAAGTCAGGCAAGCTTTTATCTTCCAACTCTCCAAGTTGTCGTTTAGCTTAAGCGACCAGCTCAGGGTATCCAACACAGATTCTTGGAGAAAGGGTGGTTTAGAGAGAAACCAACTTGATCACGAGCTCAACATAACGGTCACGGAGCAACCTGGTAATACTTCCGAGAAGATATTCAGAAAATCACGGACCACCGCTATGTTACTAAGCTCGAGATCAATCTTGCTTTTCAGGGCAAGATGATATGATCAAAAGAGCGAGAGATTGACACAATCCTAACTCATTGATCGATAAGTGCACCAGGAAAGATGGACTAGTAGCACGATCAATCTTAGAATGGTGATTCAGTAATCAACACGCTAAGAATGAAATTGTTGTCCTTTAACTACCAAGCAACGAAGTTGCTAGAAGTATTGATTTCACACATCACAATTCACTTGTCAGCATTCTGGTTACAATAACATGGAAACCAAGGAATGATCAATGATGGCAAGAAGTATTACTGCATCAAGAATTCACAAGAGATAGTGAAATTCTCATGACGATCCTAACGTAAAGAGGGTAACACTTCAGAGTAGAACGGATCAAAATTTTGATTGCATTTGACCTGCGGAGTACAACTGCTTTGACCCAATCCTCAGATATGGATGAGGTACTGGGGTTTGTCTCTCCTAGTCATTCCAGATAAGAATGGCTTGACGGACCACAAGAGTAAAAGGCATCGATGAACACGAGTGCACAACTACTCCTGACTATCAATTGATATACGAGTGTCATAATACAACTAAAGGGGGACAACTCAAGGAACGCATGATTTTCTGAGTTGTGGATGCATAGATTAGTATGCTGAACCAAGTTCAACAAATTTCTTCCGGATAATCCATGCGGAGAGGTAGGACTGGCAGAGTCACAATATGATTGGAGTACTACTCAAGAGCACTCTGGTTGTGATCTTTTGGTTCGGGAGAACTTCTGCCAAGGATGGTTCATGGTATTTGGAATAATGATATACCACGGACCTCGAGGACTATCACAAGGTTACTAATATCCTAAAGGGACGAGCAAATACTACCAACATGAAGTAGGTAGAATGAATCTTGGATTCAAGAACCCAGAAATAGAATGCCTACTAACTAAATGGCATCACGGGATGCTTTCGAGAACAATGGCCAGAATCATCACACTGAGAATATAAAGCATTGCTAGATTACTGGGTGATCCTCTAAGACACCTAGGGCCATAATAATAACTCCAACATAGATGTCGAGGTAACAGGGTACCTCAACACACTGGCTAGTGTGGTTAATCTGGCCCAAAGGAGCATTAGAAGCAGGAAGAAAGGATTTGCAAATGCATCAGATTATTTAGAAACCTGGAATGACTCGGACAGCATAACGGCTGTAAATGCTCGAAAATACTTTTGAGACTCAAGCAAAAGGATAGCATATCCACTTAACATCATAATGTCAAGGTTCTGAGACCAACAGTTGAACACACAGAAGTAGTAGAAACTAAACTAAGGGTTGAATCCACAATAACGTGATCCTGATAATTAGAATGAGAATCCTAGTTCTTAATCCCAGTAGAAATAAGAAGGTGACTCAGATCAGAAGGTCATAGGGTAAAGAAGTAAAAGAGCCTTACGTTCCCTTCCACAATCAATTCCCTTATTATAACTAAAGAGTTTCTAGACACAACTTCGACCAGTTTGGCTTACTAATCCTACAGGCAGTCAGGCTCTGATACCAAAGCTGTCAGGACCCCAATCCTAAGTCACACAGGTCTAGCCTGTAACACATCATATCAGTTTGCGGCCTCACGCACGGTATCCCCACGGGTGCCACCTTACCTGGCCCGGGACCGTTTGCGCATTTTGGCACACGTATATGATAGTGTCGCTAGCATCCATATGACAAAGAACCCGGGCCGACATGACTAGTTATAAACCAAAAGTGGCACTAAATTACAGAGACAGGCATACATGACCCAGCAACGAACGTGTTGGTCATCAACGTATGAACCCAAATCGTAGCAAGCTACAAGGACTTAAAGGAACAACGCGTGACATTTCCCCTAAGGGACAAACACAGGAACGAAGAAGGACACATGCCGGCCAGCCTAAGTGTTCCGGAGCAGTAGCAAGCTACCAAGGCTCGGTGGAAGCACTAGGAGACATTTCCCTGTAAGATAGGCTACCAAAGGTAAACAACTAGCTATCTGATCCCACACATAGCAATACACATTACACGTACGCATAACATGCAAGTATGTGCTGTACAACATGGCATCACAACATAACTCAACAACTCATATAGATAAAGATCTGGAAGAGCCATCATAGCATTTATTACAAACAGAGGTCACATGACCCAACATACAGAGCATACAGGCAACGGAAGCATAACATGTCTGAGTATAGGCAACTACAAATGAAAAAGGCCGAGAAGCCTGACTATCTACAAGACCCTCCAAGGGTACAAGATCGTAGCTGAGGTAACAAGCTAAACGTCGAAGTCCGCGCGGAACCACTAGTGAGACTGGAGTCTCTCTGCAAAAACATAAATTAAGCAAACGTGAGTACAAAGGTACTCAGCAAGACTTACATCAGAACTAGCTACATACGCATCAGTATCAACAAAGGGGGGGTGGAGTTTGACTGCAGCAAGCCAGTTTGACTCGGTGGCTATCTTGAACTACGACTGCAAGTAACTCATTTGAGGTGGCGCACACGAGTCCACATATTCACCAACCAATACACCACTATGGATCCGCTTCCGTCTCCCTACGAGAAGGCCATCCATAGCACTCACGCTTATCTTGCGTGTTTTAGAATATCCACTTTAACTTGTCTATGAACTGTACAGGTAACCCGGAAGTCCATTTCCGTGGACACGGCTATTCGAATAGATTATATATAACCCTGCAGGGGTGTACTTCTTCACACATGCTCTCACCACTTACCACCATTTACACGACATGTACTCGGCAACCTTCAAGCGGAAGCCCAGCGAGGGTGTCGGCCACAGCCTACCTAAACACTCAAGTCTCTAGTCCAAGTTTATCGCCTATTCAGGTTCCATCCGCTGGGAGTCCGGCCGAGGTTTCCACATACGGCCCCGAACGATGTGTACAGGGTTCCGCGACACCAAACGGGCGCCCGTCATACCCGGCCACGTGCCTACCGCATCACAGCCCACCCCTCCGGTCAGCGCTGCGCACGGCCTCCAGCATACTACAAACACCAGAAACTACTTGCAACTCCTGGACAGAGGACAAGGGTGATTAAGAAGCCGAGAGAGTCAATTAAGGATCCCAATGTGTGGTAGTAGCTGTTTCATGGATCACAAACACAGAACTCAGTTCCTGAGGACGGCTGCAAAGAGACAACCCACCATGTACTCCTACATGGCCTCTCATCGCTACCTTTACCAAATCGTGTTCACACACCTAGCTCTCAACAGTAGGACATGTTCACCACATTCCAATTCATCCCCGATGAATCAGATCTGACACAACTCTAAGCAATAGCAGGCATAACCAGAAAGCATGAATGAGTAGGCACAACATGGCTCAAACAACTCCTACTCATGCTAGTGGGTTTCAACTATTTACTGTGGCAATGACAGGTCATGCAGAGGAAAGGGGTTCAGCTACCGCAGCAAAAAGCAGTTCAAAACGTTGTTGTCCTAATGCAGTAAAGAGAGCAGGAGCGAGAGAGTGGGATTGTATCGGAATGCTCAATGGGGGTTTGCTTGCCTAGCACTTCTGAAGATAACATTGGGTCTTCAGCGGTGTCATCGATCACATCGTCAGAACAATGTCTACTGAGAGGGGACAAACACCGGCAACAAGAGAGAACACAATCAAAGCAATGCGACAATATGATGCATGATCATGACATGGCAATATGCTGTTGATTGAGCTAATGCAACTAGCAACCATATTAAATGAAGTTGGTTTGAACCAAAGGTTCAAATTCAAACTCCATATGTGATTATTTAAATGCCATTTAATTGATTTGACCTGGTCAGCAGGTTTAACTTTTTCAAACATGCATTAAAATGCCATAAACAGATTCCTTGAATTTTTCTGATCATTTTTCATATATATAAATTATTTTCATCTGAGTTATAGATTAATTTCTGTGATTTTTAGAAGTTTTGGCTATTTTCTGAAATAAATAAATCATTTCTGATTTATTTAAAATTCCAGAAAACACTTATTGCGTCAGCACTAGGTCATGCTCACATCAGCAAGTCAACAGGGGTTGGTCCAGTCAAACCTGACCTGTGGGTCCCACAAGTCAGTGACACAACTAACTAAACTAACTTAATTACCACTAACCTAGTTTAGTTAGCCGGGCGGGGTCCACATGTCAGTGAGTCAAAGGCTAACTAATTGCAAATTAGCACTAATCTAAAATTAGCAGGGCACTGGGCCCACCTATCAGTGCCTACTTAAGCTAATGATAGTAATTAAAACTTAACTAAAAACTTAAACTAATACTAGTCAAGGGCTGGCCCACAAGTCAGTGAGAGAGGGGGGTCAAACCAGGCAGTGGGGTCAACCCACGCCGGTCAACGGGTCAAACCCGCCGGCGTTTAGCCACCGGCGAGGCCCGAGATGCCGGTTGGCGTCGGGTTTCGCCCTCAGGCGACCAAACGAGCGGCGAAGGGGCTCTACGTGGAGCTGGTGAACTCGCACATCCAGTAGGGCAAGCAAGAGGAGCTGGGGTGGCCGAAATCGTCGGCGGCGACCTCAAAGGCACCGCCCGGAATCGGGCCTCGGTGGTTTCGGCGATACGGGGCACGGGAAGGTGAGCTAAGGGGCTCTACGGACTCCTAGGAGCGTGCTGAGCACGACGGAAGGCTCGGACGCGAGCTTTGCTAGCTCTGTCCACGGCGGCACCATGTTCGGCGGCGAGGAGCTCCGGTCACGGCGGGAACGACGCTACGGCAAGAGGGCAAGCGAAAAGGAGAGAGGGGAAACGCAGTAGAGCTCACAGCGAGGACGAGGAGGTGGTCCACGAGCTCGGGGGCGTCCTTGATGCTGCGAATCGAGCAGCGGCGATCGCCGGCCATGGCGATGAAGACGGTGATGATGGCGTGGCATTGGGGCACCTGGCGTCGCGTGCGTCGTCTTAGAGCTTCAAGGATCCGAGGCGGAGCTCATGGGCTAACTGGCCGGGCGTGGGGATGCTGGTGGCCGCGGCAACGGCGAACGGCGGCGACGGCCGTGTTCGGTGGGGGAAACAAAGGAGGGGGACAGCGTTCGGGGGAGAGAGGGAGAGGTGCAGGGGGTTCTGGCGTCTCCGTTGCGTCGTCCAGAGGCATCCAGGGGGGAGGAGGCTGGCAGGCAAGGAGGAGCTGGCGCGGCTCGGCGGCGCTCCTGGCACGCAGCTGCTTCTCCTCCTGGCAGGAGGAAGAAGACAGCGCTGTCCCTGGTGGGCCGGGCCGCTACAGCGCGGGGCCAGGTAAGTCCCTTCTTTTCCCTCTCTTTTCTAATTCTTTCTGTTTTTGTTTTCTATTTTTCTTTCTTTGTTTTGATTTGATTTACAAACCAAACCATTTTCAAACTTTCTGTAAATTTTTTGTGAGCTCAGGGAGCTAGTCCAAGGTCACATGCAAACTTACAAAAGTACTTGAACTTTATTTCTTATATAACAGAAATAAATTCAACTCAAATATGTTATTGATTTAATTCAAAGGCCCAAAAATAAATATTTTAAAGCCTCCAAAAATATTGGTTTGAAATTTATTCTTGCCAATATTTTCCAAGGTTTAACAGGAACATTTTCTTGGGCTTCTTTGAGAAGATTTTAATGTTGACTATTTATTTTTAACTGCTTTCTGAGGGTTTCAACAAACCTCAATTCAACTTTCAGAAAACTTAAACGTGATGCACATGAAGACCAAGCAAGACAGGCAAGGGCTGGTCTAGGGCTGTGACATCAACTTTAATGACTAACAAGATCTAGTGGTAACTGCATGCGCACACGTTTGCATGTCTTAATTAAGCGGGTATGTGCATAACACTCATCAACTACCCTAAACCATATACACTTAATTATTAACATCTAGCTAGCTAGCTAAGCAAAAACAGAATTTGTAGTATACAAGACAGTGTTACTCACAGGAAGTTGTAAGGAAGTAGTATATCTTCATTGGTATTGAGGCGCATCAAGAACTCTAGCATGTTGTCCTCTACACCTTTTTTACAATATTTCAAATTCCATAAGTATTCATTAATGGTATTTGGGTCAATGAACCCAATGCTATAGCGTCCAGCTTTTTTCATTTCATACATCTTCATCCTGCATAATACCACAGAAAAGAATATAGTGAGGATAATTACAGGTAATGATCGATCAATGAGCACTACAGCTAACAATTGAGACTTCAGTTACAGAAAGAAATCACTTATAGGCAATAGCAACTGACGAGAGATTTGTTGAGTGCGTCTTGATTGAATAACTGAAACAGTTCTGAATACTCAACGGACAGAGAATTCCCATGGAAGTAATGCTCTTCCTTGACATTCACCATGAGGGACACTCGATTGGAACTCTTGGTAATTTTCATGTACCAGTCATGCAGTACATGCATTCTTGTTGGGAGGTTCTTGACCTCATCAGGATCTACCAAAGGTTGGCCGCAGACATATTTCCGTTTTAGTTCCTCCTCTGCAAAAGTATCCATGGGTTCGAGCCCTAGGAGTTGTTCTACAGTGCATCCAATCTCTCTAGCCTGCCTTCTATGATCGTCGGTTATCAGCACATGTGGGGAGATCTTTGGTGGTACAACAAGCGGGGGGGGAGTCGATTGCGCCGCCTGTTCTCCCAGCTAGGGAACGGTTTTCCCGCATTTTTTGCCAGCTGCTTGGCTCGAGCTCGAGCTCGACTACTTCTGTAGTCGTGCTCGATGTGTCTTCTTGATTTGGCGCTCATAGTCTGAGTCAACAGGTTTAGGAGCTGGTTTTCTTGACATATGAATAAAGTGGTCAACGACTTTCGCAGGCACTTTCTCCTTTGGCGGCGGTGGCGGTTTCGGTCCAAAATGGGCCTCCACTTTGGCCTTCACTATGGTTGTGGTTTCCTCGTCGTTCATGTCGTAAGGCCTCTGAGGAAGAGGAGTGAGGCTTGGACCATATTGAACTCGCTTGCCTCCGCATGTACCTCATGTACTACCTTGACTTGTTGCGACGGTTCTCTTCCACGACTGTTGAGGCGGCGGAGACGGCTGACGTCGCTGAGTCGGAGCAGGAGGAGTGGCCTGACGCTGTGCCGGACTTGGAGGAGCAGGAGTCTGCTGACGTGGTGGCGGACTTCGAGGAGGAGTTGGCAGACACTGTGTCGGACTTGGAGGAGGAGTCGGCTGACGTTGTGCCGGACTTGGAGGAGGAGTCGGCTGACGATGTGCCGGACTTGGAGGAGGAGTCGGCTGACGTGGTGGCGGACTTGAAGGAGCGGGAGTCTGCTGATGCGGTGGCGGACTTCGAGGAGTCGATTGACGTGGTGTAGGTGGCCTTTGAAAGATGATGCAATCCTTTCTCCATAGGATGATACGATGTATGGCCTCTCCCAGTGTGTGCTCGTCGTCACCTCCAGGAATGTCATGCTCTAGCCTAGAATATGTGTCCACCACCTCATCAACCTGGACACGAGCATAGCCGGCTAGAATCGGGTTGCAATGGAAGCTTGCCTCGGGGGGATTTGTATAAGCAATGTCGTCCGCCACCTTCATGGATATGTTCTTCATTTTGAAGTGTAGCTCACAGTTAGTGTTCTCGGCGATGTCATCCAGAGGGTATCTATCCAGCAGTGCGTCGCCCGAGGCAGAACCCACGCTGCTTCTCGGCATGGATGGGATGATGATATCCAAAGCTGGATCATCCGCTAGCTGCTGCTGATGTTCAGACCCCCTTTCCTGGCTAAGTGAGTCGATTTGCTGCTGCTGCTGCAATTTGAGCGCCAACTCCGCGTGCGCTGATTCTAGGCCTTTTAGGCATTCTGCTTCCTTCTTCCTCTGCTCCTCCTCCAGGTTCTTCCTTCTCACACGGATTTTGTAGTCGGCCCTCCAGTCCGAAAAGCCCTCATACCACGGAATAACGCCCTTGCCTCGTGTTCTTCCTGGGTGTTCAGGATTTCCCAGGGCGCACGTAAGCTCATCGTTCTCTCTGTTGGGCGTGAATTCCCCATTTCGAGCTTCTTGTATTGCATCAAGTATCTTATTTGCGGCTCCTTTAAGAGATGCCTTCGTCGAATCCTCGCCTGTCTTCGGGTCCAACGCCCCCCATGCACATAGAACCAAGTCCTGCACCAGGTGGGCCAGCTTAGTGTAACTGGAGTGACCCCTGTATTTATCATCTCTTTCTCAGAGAGATCCCACTTAGGCATTGCCACCGCGTAGCCACTTGGCCCCAGCCTATGGAACTGCTCCTTTCTTGCAGCATTGGCCTTGTTTTTTCTGACCGTTCCTTAGATAATTTTGATTCCTTGAATTTCACGAAAGCGGGCCAATGTTCTCTTTGCTTCTCCAGTGTTCCCTTGAATTTTGGAGTCTTCTTTCCTCCTCTGACGTAGTTGGCCCAGACAGTTTTCTTATGGTTGTTAAATGCAATTGCCATCTTCCTAAGAGCAGCGTCCTTGACTTTCTTCTGGTCATCCTCTGTGAAATGATCTGGTAGGGTGAAATGTTCCATGAGTTTTTCCCAAAGCAGAGATTTTGCTCTGTCGTCTACAAAAGTAAGATCTGGACGTTTCTTTGCTGGCTCTTTCCATTCTTGAATGGAGATCGGGAGTTGGTCCTTCACAATAACTCCGCACTGACGAACAAACTTGTTCGCAACTGTCCTAGGCGCTACTGGTTAGCCATCAGCTCTGATGGCATCGATGTTGTACTTTACGCCCTCCTTCAACTTTTTGGTCGGGCCTCGCATTGTCCTGCTGCTTGTAGATTTTCTCGATCCGGAGGGCTGAAAGAAGAAAGATATTGATTCGTTAATATATCTTCAAATCATTAAAAACATGTGATGATCACCAGATTCCTGCTTGTATAAATATACCTCGCCGGTCTCTGTTATTTCAAGATCAACATTTTCGGCGTCATCATCGATATCATAGTTCATGTCTTCATCAATTTGGTCGTCGCGATCGAATAGATTATCACCCTCCACGGTATTGTTCAGATATTGGGAGCCGTCATCTTGTTCATTGTGATCATCTGGCCCGCAAGGGGAGCGTATGATCTCGAACATGGCATCTTCTCCCTCTCTGCCGGTATTGTCCGCCATAGCTTTTATTTAACTAATCCAGAAGAAATATAAAACAATTTAGTATTCAAATTACAATGCATGCATGCAACCATTAAGGAAAAACTGAATCATAGTATAATATCCATCTTATCGAATAATATATAACCTCGAATACATCGTCTCGAATAATATATAATCTCGAATACATGGTCTCGAATAATATATATAATCTCGGATAAATCGATCGTCTCGAATATTATATGTCGAATACATCACTAGCTAGCTAGCTAATAAAGATCGAATACTACAGAATAATCTAGTTCACTCGCGGTTCCCGAGGCGCGGGCGGTGGACACCCAGAAAGAAGGAACCATCACAGGATCATAGCTCCGGTCATCTCCCCAAAGAACCTGCCAGGTATTGGAGAACCTGACGTCCATAGCAGCCATGTATCGACGGACGTGCTCGTCCTCCTCCCTGACACGGCGATGCGCCACCTCCGGCGGTGCCGGCTCCCTCCGCACCGAAAGTGACCCACGCGAACGCCACCAAAGGAGCTCAGGGTCGATGACGGGACCCAGGGCCGCGTTCCTCACCAAGCTGTGAGACCCTGAAGGTAGCACCACCCAGTGCCAGCCCGGCGGAGCCCAGTCCCGGACATGGGTCCTCTGAAGCAGGACGTCGTCGCAAATGGGTCGACGGCGAGGATGCGGGCCGGGCATCGTCGAGAACAAATACTATATGTAAACGTAACATTCTAAATTTCTATAACTAAAATTAAAAGAAACTAAAAAAAATCGATCATCGCCTAACAATTTGAAATTAATCTAATTCATCTAGCTAAAACTAACATTTCTAAAATTTCTAACATTTCGATATACTATTTGAAATTAATCTAATTCATCTAGCTAAAACTAACATTTCTATATAAATAACATTTCTATATACTATTTGACATTAATCTAATCAAATTAATTATTTCATCTAAAACTTTGTATAAAAAACAGAAAAAGTATGTGTGTGTGTGTGTGTGCGCGCGCGCGCGTGTGTGTGCGAGGGGCCGGGGGAGAGGGCCTTACCGCGCGGGCTAGGTCGAGCCGACGGCGACGCTGAGGTCGAGGCGACGGCGACGGCAGAGGTGGAGTCGACGGAGGCGGCGACGACGAACGGGGCGGCGCGCGATGGCGACGGGGGCAGCGCGACAGGGGCGGCGACGGCGATGGCGATGGGGACGGGGCAGCGCGCGACGGGGGCGGCGACAGTGTCGATGGAGAGAAACATAACAAGAAGAGGGAAACTGAATTTTTTTGAAGTGTTGTATATATA
The DNA here is from genome assembly GCA_902687465.1 of Secale cereale. Classification (NCBI taxonomy): domain Eukaryota; kingdom Viridiplantae; phylum Streptophyta; class Magnoliopsida; order Poales; family Poaceae; genus Secale; species Secale cereale. The sequence goes on from LR738710.1 coordinate 69,036,037, forward strand.
GAAGGCACATTTAGTACCGGTTGGAGCCACCAACCGGTACTAAAGGCTTGTTTTGGCCAGGCCAAGCGGCGGGAAGGGCAGGCCTTTAGTACCGGGTGGTGGCTCCAACCGGTACTAAAGACACCCCTTTAGTACCGGTTCGAGCCATGACCCGGTACTAAAGGTGGTGCGCTGCCACGCGAGAGGCACAGAAGTTTAGTCCCACCAAGCTAGCCGAGGGAGGCTCGCACATGCTTATAAGCCCCGCGGCCGCTACTGTCTCGAGCTCCTCTCTAAAGCAGGCCTTCTGGGCCTACCTCTGCCGCGATGCCCCATTACGCCTACTGGGCTAGCTGGCCTGCATCCTGGCCCAACTAGAGGTTGGCTTTCTAGTCGTATGCAGGCAGCTATTGCCCGGTAGGCGGGTTTTTTTCATTTTTTTTCTTTTTTCTTTTCTGCTTTACTTATTTTATTTTATTTTTTTTTAGTTGTTTTTTGCTGTATTTAGAGTTTTTTTGTGAATATTTTTGCTCTAGGTACAAAAAATTACAAACTTTCTGTTAGTGCCGGTAGTTTTTAAATTTGAATAGTTTAAATTTGAATTATTTCAAATTTGTGTGAATCACTAGTTTGCGAATAACTTAACTTTAAAAATAGATTTTTCAGTGATTCTTTTTTCATATGTTTAATATTAGTGTGTTTTATCATTATATTCAACTTGGTAAAACTTAGGTTATATAAAAAATGAAATGCCTTTGTAACAGAAGACTTATCGTCCGAAACCCTGATATTTCGAAAGAGATTGTCCATTTTGTACACGAAGTGCATCCAGTTTTTGTCGTAACCCTCTCTACTTTTTTGCACATGCTATGTGGGTGAAATTATGATACCATGCCAACTTTCAGCCTTTTCAGAGTTCATTTGAAGTGTTTTCAAATTTCAAGGTCATTTAGCTGAAAATTCAGTAAATGCATGAAAGAATTTGCACATAAAATTTCTTCGCGTTTCAAATGCCAAAACACATAAGTACCCTAACTATTACAAAGATTCCCTCCGGTTTGTCGAAGCGAGACTTTCCAGATATATAAGTCCGGAAACTCACTAGAGAAGAAAGTGATGACAGTGAAGCCGATCACATCCGAGAGTGGGATCTTTGGGTGTGAAACTCTTTCTTTGCGTGTGTCCCTTTGCACCGTAACCATGGACAATCTTCGTCATTTAACTGGATGCTCGGGTCAATATTCACTGTGAATGGAGCAATTTCATCAAACTTTTCATAATCTTCTGACATGTTTGTCTTGTCATCCACTCCCACGATGTTTCTTTTCCCTGAAAGAACTATGTGGCGCTTTGGGTCATCGTATGATGCATTCGCTTCCTTATCTTTTCTTTTTCTCGGCTTGGTAGACATGTCCTTCACATAGAAAACATGTGCCACATCATTGGCTAGGACGAATGGTTCGTCTGCATACGCAAGATTGTTGAGATCCACTGTTGTCATTCTGTACTGCGGGTCTTCAGTTACCCCGCCTCGTTTCATATTGACCTATTTGCACCGAAACAAAGGGATCTTCAAACCACGTCCATAGTCAAGTTCCCATATGTCCTCTATGTAACCATAATATGTTTCATTTCCCGTCTTGGTTGCTGCATCAAAGCGGACACCACTGTTTTGGTTGGTGCTCTTCTTATCTTGGGAGATCATGCAAAATGTATTCCCATTTATCTCGTACCCTTTGAAAGTCATTATATTCGAAGATGGTAACTGGGACAGCAAGTACATATCATCTTCAATAGCGGCGTCATGCATGGCACGTGTCTGCAACCAGCCGGCGGAAGTCGTCGTTTGTTCACATGTAATCCAGTCGTCAGACTACTCCAGGTATTTGGAGCGTAGAAAATTCTTGTGTTCGTCCATATACGGAGCCACCAAGGCGGAGCTCTGTAGAAATGTACAGTGTGCTTGAGTGAGAGAATGCCCATCCATACATATTATTTGATCCCCTCCTAGCGTGCCTTTTCCATCCAGTCTTCCCTTATGCCGCGATTCAGGAACACCAATCGGCTTAAGGTTAGGAATAAAGTCAATACAAAACTCAATGACCTCCTCATTTTCATGGCCTTTCGAGATGCTTCCTTCTGGCCTAGCACGGTTATGAACATATTTCTTTAAGACTCCCATGAACCTCTCAAAGGGGAACATATTGTGTAGAAATACAGGACCCAAAATGTTAATCTCTTCGCATAGGTGAACTAGGACGTGCGTCATGATGTTGAAGAAGGATGGTGGGAACCCCAACTCGAAAATGACAAGACATTGCACCAAATCATTATGTAACGTTGGTATGATTTCTGGATCGATTACCTTCTGAGAGATTGCATTGAGGAATGCACATAGCTTCACAATGGCTAATCGAACGTTTTTCAGTAGAAGCCCCCTCAATGCAATCGGAAGCAGTTGCGTCATAATCATGTGGCAGTCATGAGATTTTAGGTTCTGGAACTTTTTCTCTGCCATATTTATTATTCCCTTTATATTCGATGAGAAGCCAGACAGTACCTTAATACCGAGCAGGCATTCAAAGAACATTTCCTTCTCTTCTTTGGTAAGAGCATAGCTGGCATGTCCCTGATGTATGTCGTCTTTTCCATGCATACGTTGCTGGTCCTCCCATGCCTCCGGTGTATCTTTTGTCTTCCCATACACGACTAAGAAGCCAAGCAGGGTCACGCAAAGATTCTTCGTCACGTGCATCACGTCGATTGCGGAGCGGACCTCTAGGTCTTTCCAATAGGGACGGTCCCAACATATAGATTTTGTCTTCCACATGGGTGCGCGTCCGTCGGGACCCTTTCCAAAGACTACCTTCAAATCCTTGACCATATCATGTACATCAGCACCAGTTCGGTGGCGAGGGTTCTTCCGGTGATCCGCCTCACCTTTGAAATATTTGCCTTTCTTTCTTACGGGATGCCTGCTCGGAAGAAATCGATGATGTTTGAGGTACACATTCTTCCTACAATTATCCAAATATATATTGTCGGTATCATCCAAACAATGCGTAAATGCGCGGTATCCCTTGTTTGTCTGTCCTGAAAGGTTACTGAAAGCAGGTCAATCATTGATGGTAACAAACAGCAACGCCTTTAGATCAAATTCTTCATGTCTGTGCTCATCCCACGCACGTACACCTTTTCCATTCCACGGTTGTAAGAGTTCTTCAACTAATGGCCTTAGGTAGACATCAATGTCGTTGTCGGGTTGCTTAGGGCCTTGGATGAGCATTGGCATCATAATGAACTTCCGCTTCATGCACAACCAAGGAGGAAGGTTATACATACATAGAGTCACAGGCCAGGTGCTATGGTTGCTGCTCTACTCCCCAAAAGGATTAATGCCATCTATGCTTGACCAAACCATACGTCCCTTCTGTCACCTCCAAACTCCTCCATGTTGTACTTTCTCTCAACTTTTCTCCACTGTGAACCATCAGCGGGTACTCTCGACTTTTCGTCTTTCTTACAGTCTTCTCTGTGCCATCGCATCGCCTTGGCATGCTCGTTGTTTTGGAATAAATGTTTCAACCATGGTATTATAGGAGCATACCACATCACCTTGGCAGGAATCTTTTTCCTGGGGCGCTCGCCCTCGACATCACAGGGGTCATCGCGGCTGATCTTATAGCGCAATGCACCACATACCGGGCATGCGTTCAAATCCTCGTACTCACCCCGGTAGAGGATGCAGTCATTAGGGCATGCATGTATCTTCTGCACTTCTAACCCTAGAGGGCAGACAGCCTTCTTTTCTTCGTACGTACTCTCGGGTAAATCATTGTCTTTTGGAAGCATCTTCTTTAACATTACCAGCAAATTTCCAAATCCCTTGTCAGATACACCATTCTCTGCCTTCCATTGCAGCAATTCCAGTGTGGTGCCCAGCTTTTTCTTGTCAGCTTCACAATTTGCGTGCAACAATTTCTTGTGATCCTCTAACATTCGTTGCAACTTTAGCCTCTCCTTTTCAGTTGTCCAGTTTCTCTTTTCATCGGCAATGGCCCGACCTAGATCATCAGCGGGCTCATCTCATGCCTCTTCTTCAGCTTCTTGCCGCATTGCCGGCTCAGCTTCTCGCCCCATTGTTGTACCATCATATTCAGGGAACCCATGGCCAGGATAGCTGTCGTCGTCCTCTTCTTCTTCATTGTCTTCCATCATAATCCCTCTTTCTCCGTGCTTGGTCCAAACATTACACTGGGGCATGAAACCGGACTCAAATAGGTGGACGTGAATGGTTCTTGAGTTAGAGTAATTGTGATCATTCTTACAGCCAGCACATGGACAAGGCATAAAACCATCTGCCCGCTTGTTTGCCTCAGCCGCATTCAGAAAAGTATGCACACCATTAATGAACTCGGGAGAGCATCGGTCATCATACATCCATTGCCGGCTCATCTTCATTACACAACACCGAAAATACCAAATTAATACAAGTTCATTCATAAAGTTCATACAACACTTAAATGCAACATACAAATAACTCTCTAGCTAAAGCATTTAAATGCAACAACAAATGCGATCAAGATCGCAACTAAGGTAACAATTGATCCAACAGCATAATGATACCAAGCCTCATTATAAATGGCCTAATTTCTTATCATTCTAATCTTCAAGCACATTTTTTCCATCTCGATCTTGTGATCATCGACGACATCGGCAACATGCAACTCCAATTCCATCTTCTCCCCCTCAATCCTTTTCAATTTTTCTTTCAAATACTCGTTTTCTCTTTCAACTAAATTTAACCTCTCGACGGATATCAAAACCATGGCACTATGTATAACAAACAACGTACGGGTAAGATAATTATACCAGTAACTATATATCTAAATCACACAAACATGATTTTTTTAATATAAAAAAGTTAAGAACAAGAGGCTCACCACAAGGTGGTGCCGGTGACAGGACGGTGCGGACGATCGATGGTGGTTAGGACGGAGACGGGAAGGCACTAAGTAAACCACACCTACAATTGCAAACTAAGTGTTATTTTGAGTTCAAATTGCATATAAATCAAATAAACTACACATATAATTCCTCCCAAATTACTAAAACCCACAAATTAATGACTATATAAAGCATTGCAAGAGCTAATCTAGCAATGAGAGATGAAAGGACAAAGTTGCTTACCTTTGTGATCACTTGGATGGGTGGGGTGCCTTCAAATCTTTACAAATTTTGGCAAAAATGGAGTGTGAGCTCGAGGGTAGTGGGGAAGAACAGAGAGGAGAGGGGAAAGTGGAAAACAAAGCGAGCTCGGGTGGACCAAGGGTTTATGTAGGACGAACTTTAGAACCGGTTCGAGGCATGAACCGGTACTAAAGGTGCTGGAAGGGCCCCGGTCTGGCAACATTTTGCCACCACTCTCTTTAGTACCAGTGCGTGGCACGAACCGGTGCTAAAAGTTCGGCACAAACTGGTACTAATGAGAGCGGCCCGCCTAGCCGCTGGAACCGGCACTAATGACCACATTATTGCCCGCTCATATCATAACCGGGACTAATGATCTGAACATTTGACCCTTTTTCTACTAGTGCACGCGCATCGTCACCTCGTCCTTAGCCAATCTTCGTTTAATCCATAGTCCCTGTTTCGAGTTACAAATATTAGCAACCGAACCGTTATCAAATACCCAGGTACTACTACGAGCATTAGTAAGGTAAACATCAATAACATGTATATCACATATACCTTTGTTCACCTTGCCATCCTTATTATCCGCCAAATACTTGGGGCAGTTCTGCTTCCAGTCTCCAGTCCCTTTGCAGTAGAAGCACTCAGTTTCAGGCTTGGCTCCAGACTTGGGTTTCTTCGTGGGAGTAGCAACTGACTTGCTATTCTTCTTGAAGTTCCCCTTCTTTCCCTTGACCTTTTTCTTGAAACTAGTGGTCTTGTTAACGATCAACACTTGATGCTCCTTTTTTGATTTCTACCTCTGCAGCTTTGAGCATAGCGAAGAGCTCGAGAATTGTCTTCTGCATCCCTTGCATGTTATAGTTCATCACGAAGCCTTTATAGCTTGGTGGCAGTGATTGAAGAACTCTATCGATAACACTATCTTCGTCAACTTTGCATCCAAGTTGAGTCATATGATTGTAGTACCCAGACATTCTGAGCAAGTGTTCACTGATAGAACTATTCTCCTCCATCTTGCAGCTGTAGAACTTATTGGAATCTCATATTTCTCAATCCGGGCATTTGCTTGAAATATTAACTTCAACTCCTGGAACATCTCATATGCTCCATGACGTTCAGAACGTCGTTGAAGTCCCGATTCTAAGCCGTAAAGCATGGCACACTGAACTATCGTATAGTCATCAGACCGCGTCTTCCAGACGTTCAAACCGGCTACTTTAGCGGGCGGGGGCTTGTCACCTAGCGGTGCTTCAAAGACATAATTCTTCTGTGCAGCAATGAGGATAATCCTCAAGTTACGGACAGAGTCCGTGTAATTGCTACCATCATCTTTCAAATTAGTTTTCTCTAGGAATGCATTAAAATTCAAAGGAACGGTAGCACGGGCCATTGATCTACATCAACATAGATATGCAAAAAAACTATCAAGACTAACTTAATGATAAGTTAAAGTTCAATTAATCGTATTACTAAAGAACTCCCACTTAGATAGACATCCCTCTGGTCATCTAAATGATCACGTGATCCAAATCAACTAAACCATGTCTGATCATCACGTGAGATGGAGTAGTTTTCATTGGTGAACATCTTATGTTGATCATATCTACTATATGATTCACGCTCGACCTTTCGGTCACCAGTGTTCCGAGGCCATATCTGCATATGCTAAGCTCGTCAAGTTTAACCCGAGTATTCTGCGTGTGCAAAACTGGCTTACACCCATTGTATGTGAACGTAGAGCTTATCACACCCGATCATCACATGGTGTCTCGGCACGACGAACTTTCGCAACGGTGCATACTCAGGAAGAACACTTATACCTTGAAATTTAGTGAGAGATCATCTTATAATGCTACCGTCGTACTAAGCAAAATAAGAAGCATAATAAGATAAACATCACATGCAATCAAAATATGTGACATGATATGGCCATCATCATCTTGTGCTTTTGAGCTCCATCTCCAAGGCACCGTCATGATCACCATCGTCACCGGCGCGACACCTTGATCTCCATCGTAGCATCGTTGTTGTCTCACCAACTATTGCTTCCACGACTATCGCTACCGCTTAGTGACAAAGTAAAGCAATTACATGGCGACTGTATTTCATACAATAAAGCGACAACCATATGGCTCCTCCCAGTTGCCGATAACTTTACAAAACATAATCATCTCATACAATAACGTATAACTCATCACGTCTTAACCGTATCACATCACAACATGCCCTGCAAAAACAAGTTAGACGTCCTCTACTTTGTTGTTGCAAGTTTTACGTGGCTGCTACGGGCTTAGCAAGAATCATTCTTACCTACGCATATAAAAACCACAACGATTTTTCATCAAGTATGCGTTGTTTTAACCTTCACAAGGATCGGGCATAGCCACACTTGATTCAGCTAAAGTCAGAGAGACAGACACCCGCCAGTCACCTTTAAGCAACGAGTGCTCGTAACAGTGAAACCGGTCTCGCGTAAGCGTACGCGTAATGTCGGTCCGGGCCGCTTCATCTCACAATACCGCCGAAACAAAGTGTGACATGCTGGTAAGCAGTATGACTATTATCGCCCACAACCCATTGTGTTCTACTCATGCATATCATCTACGCATAGACCTGGCTCTGATGCCATTGTTGGGGAACGTAGTATTTCAAAAAATTCCTGCGATCACACAAGATCTATCTACTAGACGCATAGCAACAAGAGGGGGGCGTGTATCTACGTACCCTCGTAGACCGGGAGCGGAAGCGTCTAGTGACGCGGTTGATGTAGTCGAACTTTCTTCGCGATCCAACCGATCAAGCACCAAACGTACGGAGCCTCTGCGTTCAGCACACGTTCAGCTTGATGATGTCCCACGAGCTCTTGATCCAGTAGAACTTCGTGGGAGAGTTTCGTTAGCACGACGGCATGGTGACGGAGATGATGAAGCTACCAGCGCAGGGCTTCGCTTAAGCACTGCAACGATATGACCGAGGTGTGTTTCTGTGGAGGGGGGCACCGCACACGGTTGGGAGAGATCAACTTGATCAACTTGTGTATCTAGAGGTGCCCCCTACCCCCGTATATAAAGGAGCAAGGGGAGGCCAACCGGCCCCTATGGCGCGCCCTAGAGGGCCAAACCTACTAGGAATAGGATTCCAATCCTATTCCTAGTAGGAGTCCACCAAGAAGGAGAGAGAGGGAAGGAAGGAGAGTGAGAGGGAGAAGGAAAGGGGCGCCGCCCCCCCCCCCCTCCTTTCCTTGTCCAATTCGGACCAAGGGGGAGGGGCGCGCGGCCCAGCCCTGGCCGGCCCTCTCTCTCACCACTAAGGGCCTAAGAGGCCCATTAGTTCCCCCGGGGGGTACCGATACCCCTCCGGCACTCCGGTTTAATCCGAAACTTTTCCGGAACACTTCCGGTGTCCGAATATAGTCATCCAATATATCAATCCTTATGTCTCGGACATTCCAAGACTCCTTGTCATGTCCGTGATATCATCCGGGACGCCGGAATACCTTCAGTACATCAAAACTCATAAACTCATAATACCAATCGTCATCAAACGTTAAGCGTGCGGACCCTACGGGTTCGAGAACTATGTAGACATGACCGAGACTCATCTCCGGTCAATAACCAATAGCGGAACCTAGATGATCATATTGGGTCCTACATATTCTACGAAGATCTTTATCGGTCAAACCGCATATCAACATACGTTGTTCCCTTTGTCATCGGTATGTTACTCCGAGATTCGATCGTCGGTATCTCAATACCTAGTTCAATCTCATTACCGGCAAGTCTCTTTACTCGTTCTGTAATACATCATCTCGTGACTAACTCATTAGTCATTTGCTTGCACGGCTTATTATGATGTGCATTACCGAGAGGGCCCAGAGATACCTCTCCGACACTCGGAGTGACAAATTCTATTCTTGATCTATGCCAACACCACAAACACTTTCGGAGACACCTGTAGAGCATATTTATAATCATCCAGTTATGTTGTGACGTTTGATAGCACACAAGGTGTTCCTCCGGTATTCAGGAGTTGCATAATCTCATAGTCATAGGAACATGTATAAGTCATGAAGAAAGGAATAGCAGTAAAACTAAACGATCATAGTGCTAAGCTAACGGATGGGTCTTGTCCATCACATCATTCTCCTAATGATGTGATCGCGTTGATCAAATAACAACTCATGTCTAAGGCTAGGAAATATAACCATCTTTGATCAATGATCTAGTCTAGTAGAGGCATATTAGGGACATACTATTTTGTCTATGTATTCACACATGTACTAAGTTTCCGGTTAATAAAATTCTAGCATGAATAAAAGACATTTATCATGATATAAGGAAATACAAATAACATCTTTATTATTGCCTCTTGGGCATATTTCTTTCACCCCCGACCTTGTGGGCCCCTCATAGCTCTCCTGACCCAATTCTTCCTACTATATATACTCTTATACCCCAAAAACATCCCGGGGAGCCATGAAACCACTTTTCCACCGCCGCAACCTTCTATACCCGTGAGATCCCATCACAGGAGGGGGAATCGATCACGGAGGGATTCTGCATCAACACCATTGCCTCTCCGATGAATCTTGAGTAGTTTACTTCAGACCTACGGGTCCATAGCTAGTAGCTAGATGGCTTCTTCTCTCTCTTTGTTCTCAATACAAAGTTCTCCTCGATGTTCTTGGAGATCTATTCGATGTAATACTTTTTTGCGGTGTGTTTGCCGAGATCCGATGAATTGTGGATTTATGATCAAGCATATCTATGAATATTATTTGAATCTCCTTTGAATTCTTATATGCATGACTTAATATCTTTGCAAGTCTCTTCGAACTATCGATTTGGTTTGGCTAACTAGATTGGTTTTTCTTGCAATGGTAGAAGTGCTTAGCTTTGGGTTCAATCTTGTGGTGTCCTTTCCCAGTGACAGTAGGGGCAGCAAGGCACGTATTGTATTGTTGCCATCGAGGATAAAATGATGGGGTTTTCATCATATTACTTGAGTTAATCCCGCTACATCATGTCATCTTGCTTAATGCATTACTCTGTTCTTATGAATTAATACTCCACATGCAGGAAGGAGTCGGTTGATGTGTGGAGTAATAGTAGTAGATGCAGAATCCTTTTGGTCTACTGGACACGGCCGTGATTCCTATATTCATGATCATTGCCTTAGATATTGTCATAACTTTGCGCTTTTCTATCAATTGCTTGACAGTAATTTGTTCACCCACCGTAAAAATTTCTATCTTGAGAGAAGCCTCTAGTGAAACCTATGCCCCCCGGTTCTATTTTCCATCATATAAGTTTCTGACCTACAAGTTTCCTATTTACTTTCTTTTGCAATCTTTACTTTCCGTTCCATAAACCAAAAATACCAGAAATATTACTTTACCGTTTATCCATCTCTATCAGATCTCACTTTGCGAATAGCCGTGAAGGGATTGCAACCCCTTTGTCACGTTGGTTGGAAGTTGGTGTTTGTTTGTCCAGGTATTCGATGGCTTGTTGCGTTGTCTCCTACTGGATTGATACCTTGGTTCTCAAAACTGAGGGAAAATACTTACGCTACTTCGCTGCATCACCATTTCCTCTTCAAGGGAAAAACCAACGCATGCTCAAGAGGTAGCAAAGTACCCCCGAGAGCCGACATTCGGAAGCATATATTGTAGAAATGGGAAGTGGAAATGGAAGGGCGAGCTGGATCATGAGCTATTGTTTGAAATTGATTTCAGTTACTCCTTTTGGGATTCTTCAATGAAGGACCAATTTATTGTTTGCTGATGATTTCTCATCCTCGTTTAACTTCCTGGTTGCTTCATTTGGAAATGGAAACACTGTTTTTATGGCCGCAAGCTCCTTTTTTTCAAGCATAGGTGATCCCAAACTCCAATAGTTCATTACTGATTTTTTTCGTGCCCACCCTGAGCAGATGAGGGTTTAATTGGTCACCATAGACATGAGACCAATAATATTATGATTGTTTTTACTCTAATAACTGATGTAGATGGTGATCCTAAGAAATAACATGCTAGCAACCAAGAATGTTGATTAAAATGAAGGTCGGTACTTATAACTAGTCATAAAATAAAAATAAACACAAAGACCTACCTTGATTAGACATGACAAACAATATGAAGGTTGGTAAAATTTGTAGGGAAACGTAGCATGCAATTTCAAAAAAAATCATACACTCACGCAAGATCTATTTAGGAGATGCATAACAACGAGAGGGGGAGAGTGTGTCCACATACCCTCGTAGACCGAAAGCGGAAGCATTAATTTAACATGGTTGATGTAGTCGAACGTCTTCGCGATCCAACCGATCAAGTACCGAACGTACGGCACCTCCGAGTTCAGCACATGTTTAGCTCGATGACGTCCCTCGAACTCTTGATCCTGCAAAGTGTCAAGGGAGAGTTTTGTCAGCACGATGGCGTGACGACGGTGAACATGAAGTGATCTGCGCAGGGCTTCGCCTAAGCACTACGACAATACGACCGGAGGAGTAAAGGGTGGAGGGAGTACCGCACACGGCTAAGAAACAATTGATGTCCTTTGGGGTGCCCCCTGCCCCCATATATAAAGGAGGATAGGGGAGGATGCCAGCCTAGGGGGCGCGCCAAGTGGGGGGAACCCACTTGGACTCCTAGTCCTATTCGGCCCTCCTTCCTTCTTTTGGTGGGGGAAAGGGGGAAGGAGAGGGACAGGGAGAAGGAAAGGGGGGTGCGCCCCCTCCCCTTATCCAATTAGGATTCCCCATGGGGGCACCCCCTTGTGGGCTGCCCTCTCTCTCCCATATGGCCCATGTGAGCCCATTACTTTCCCTGGGGGGTTACGGTAACCTCCCGGTTCACCGATAAATACCCGAAAAACTACGGAACCAATCCGGTGTCTGAATACTATCGTCCAATATATCAATCTTTACCTCTCGACCATTTCGAGACTCCTCGTCATGTCCGTGATCTCATCCGGGACTCCGAACAATCTTCGGTCACCAAAACACATAACTCATAATATAAATCTTCATCGAACGTTAAGCGTGCGGACCCTATGGGTTCGAGAACTATATATGCAGACATGACCGAGACATATCTCTGATCAATAACCAACAGCGGAACCTGGATGCTCATATTGGTTCCTACATATTCTACGAAGATCTTTATCAGTCAAATCGCAATGACAACATACGACATTCCCTTTGTCATCGGTATGTTACTTGCCCGGGATTCGATCATCGGTATCTCCATATCTAGTTCAGTCTCGTTACCGGCATGTCTCTTTACTCGTTCCGTAATGCATCATCCCGCAACTAACTCATTAGTCACATTGCTTGCAAGGCTTATCATGATGTGCATTACCGAGAGGTCCCAGAGATACCTCTCCGATACTTGGAGTGACAAATCCTAATCTCGATGCCAACCCAACAAACACCTTCGGAGACACCTGTAGAGCATATTTATAATCACCTAATTATGTTGTGACGTTTGATAGAACATAAGGTGTTCCTCCGGTATTCGGGAGTTGCATAATCTCATAGTCACAGGAATATGTATAAGTCATGAAGAAAGCAATAGCAATAAAACTTAACAATCATTATGCTAAGCTAACGGATGGGTCTTGTCCATCACATCATTCTCCTAATGATGTGATCCCGTTCATCAAATGACAACACATGTCTATGGTCAGGAAACTTAACCATCTTTGATTAACGAGCTAGTCAATTAGAGGCATACTAGGGACACTTTGTTTTGTCTATGTATTCACACATGTATCAAGTTTCCGGTTAATACAATTCTAGCATGAATAATAAACATTTTATCATGATATGAGGAAATATCAATAACAACTTTATTATTGCCTCTAGGGCATATTTCCTTCACTCTCCCACTTGCACTAGAGTTAATAATCTAGATTACATTGTAATGATTCTAACACCCATGGAGTCTTGGTGTTGATCATTGATACGTCTCCAACGTATCTATAATTTTTGATTGTTCCATGCTATTATATTATCAATATTGGATGTTTTATAATCATTTTATAGTCGTTTTATATCATTTTTTGGTACTAACCTATTGACATAGTGCCAAGTGCTAGTTGTTGTTTTCTACATGTTTTTTACATCACAGGAAATCAATATCAGATGGAGTCCAAATGCAACGAAACTTTACGGAGAATTTTTATGGACCAGAAGACACGTAATGGGCCCTGGCTGCGCCTGGGGGTGCTTCGAGGAGAGCACAACCCACCAGGGCCCGCCATGAGGCCTAGGCGCACCCTGGTGGGTTGTGCCCACCTCGGGTGCCCCCCGGACCGCCTCTTTACTCTATAAATACCCCAATATTCCGGAAACCCTAGGGGAGTCAACAAAATATTGATCCAGCCGCCGCAGAGTCCAGAACCACCAGATCCAATCTAGACACCATCGCGGATGGGGTTCACCACCTCCATTGGTGCCTCTCCGATGATGCGTGAGTAGTTGTTTGTAGACCTACGGGTCCGTAGTTAGTAGCTAGATGGCTTCCTCTCTCTCGCTGAATTCTCAATACAATGGTCTCTTGGAGATCTATATGATGTAACTCTTTTTGCGGTGTGTTTCTTGGGATCTGACGAACTTTGAGTTTATGATCAGTTATATATTTTTATATCCATGAAAGTATTTGAGTTTCCTTGATCTCTTTTATGCATGATTGCTTATAGCCTCATATTTCTTCTCCGATATTTGGGTTTTGTTTGGCCAACTTGATTTATTTATCTTGCAATGGGAAGAGGTGCTTTGTAGTGGGTTCGATCTTACGGTGCTTGATCCCAATGACAGAAGGGGAACCGACACGTATGTATCGTTACTACTAAGGATAAAATGATTGGGTCTATCTCTACATAGATAGATCTTGTCTACATCATGTCATCATTCTTATTGCATTACTCCGTTTCTCCATGAACTTAATACACTAGATGCATGCTGGATAGCGGTCGATGTGTGGAGTAATAGTAGTAGATGCAGGCAGGAGTCGGTCTACTAATCTTGGACGTGATGCCTATATAATGATCATTGCCTGGATATCGTCGTGATTATTTGAAGTTCTATCAATTTCCCAACAGTAATTTGTTCACCCACCGTTTGCTATTTTTCTCGAGAGAAGCCACTAGTGAAACCTATGGCCCCCGAGTCTCTTTCTCATATATTTGCCTTTGCGGTCTACTTTTCTTTTGCATTTATTTCCAGATCTATTAAACCAAAAGTACAAAAATACCTTGCTGCGTTTTATTTTATTTGGCGTTCAATCTATCAATCTATTACAACTTTATCCCGTCCACGAGCCATCTCTAGCACCGTTACCCGACAGGGATTGACAACCCCTTTAACACGTCGTGTTGTGAGTGGTTGTTATTTGTGTGCAGGTGATGTATACATTGTGTTGCTTGGTTCTCATACTGGTTCGGTAACCTTGGTTTCATATCTGAGGGAAATATCTATCGCCGCAATGCTGCATCATCCCTTCCTCTTTGGGGAAATACCGACGTAGCTTCAAGTGACATCAATCATGTTTTGCTCGTGGAAGAGGCTTAGTCAACGGGTTTGTACCATTCAGATCCGTATGTATTTTGCAAATTTCTATGTCTCCCTCCTTGACTTGATCACGGACGGAACTGAAGCGTCTCTTGATGTGTTTGGTTCTCTTGTGAAATCTAGATTCCTTCGCTAAGGTAATTGCTCCAGTACTGTCACAAGATATCTTCATTGGACCCGATGCACTAGGTATTACACCTAGATCAGATATGAACTCCTTCATCCAGACTCCTTCATTTGCTGCTTCTGAAGCAGCTATGTACTCCGCTTCACACGTAGATCCTGCCACGACGCTTTGCTTGGAACCGCACCAATTGACAGCTCCACCATTCAATATAAATACGTATCTGGTCTGCGACTTAGAGTCATCCGGATGAGTGTCAAAGCTAGCGTCGACGTAACCATTTACGACAAGATCTTTGTCACCTCCATAAACGAGAAACATATCCTTAGTCCTTTCAGGTATTTCAGGATGTTCTTGACCGTTGTCTAGTGATCCACTCCTGGATTACTTTGGTACCTCCCTCCTAAACTTATAGCAAGGCACACATCAGGTTTGGTACACAACTTTGCATACATGATATGAGGCATAGGGAATGACTTTCATTTTCTCTCTATCTTCTGCAGAGGTCGGGCATTGAGTTTGACTCAACTTCACACCTTGTAACACAGGCAAGAACCCTTTCTTTGACTGATCCATTTTGAACTTCTTCAAAACTTTCAAGGTATATGCTTTGTGAAAGTCCAATTAAGCGTCTTGATCTATCTCTATTGATCTTTGTCGGATTTAGGGCTCCGCAAAACCCGATAAGTTCGAACACAGTGGCATGAACGAAGATCTCTCCCACTCACGTCTACCTAGCGCCTCGATCTCGTCTCGGTGGAAGGATTCAAGCACACGACAGATATAACACACAAGAGTTTATCCAGGTTCGGGCCACCGCGTGGTGTAAGACCCTACTTCCTGCTTTGGTGGATTAGCCTCGGACGAACTGGGATATGAGCTAGTACAATGGTTCCTGAGCTCAGGAGGTGAGCTCAGGAGGGTCGGGAAGCAAGTGTTCTTGCTCCTTGTGTGGTGGCAGAGTGTATCTGTCGATCCCTTTCACAGTGGGAATCCTAGCTACTTATATAGGCGGCCACGGTCCTCTTCCCCCAAAATGTTTAGGCGGGAAGGGATCCCACAACGGCCATTTTTGAGCGGGAACACAAGGACATTCCTACCCTAACAAAAGCAGTCTTTGCCTGCAAAAGGACCAGGCGGTGACGTGGTGGTGGGCTCGACGGTGACATCCTCCTTGTCGTCCTTGCGGTATTCGGTCTTGTTACACCAATGAGTAAACCATTGCCCCGCTCCTCGGGAACCCGCGGCTGCGCTGTCCCCTTTGCACCGAAATGGTAACTGTGCCGCTGGCGGACGCTGGCACCCGCTGGCGCGGTGCGTCATCGCTGACATCACTGCCTCCTCCTGAGGCAGGCTTGGCCTTGGATTCTCCGCCCCTCCGGAGCACCTTGCTGAGGCTGCTCCTGAGGAGGTCTTGACGTCATTCTCCTCGCGAGGATTAGCCCCCTCGCGGGGGTCTTGGACAGCTGGTCGATCAGCTGGGCCGTACCAGGCCGTAGTAGGAGCGCGTCGCGGCCTGCAGACAGGAAAGTCTGGGTACCTTGGTTCCCAGTACGCCGACAGTAGCCCCCGGGCCCAAGGCGCACGCGGAGTTGGCTTCGGGGCGAAGCCTTAGTGGAGGACGAAGCGCTGCGGGCCAGGTTGGCATGCGACGGTTGGATGGGACGTGGGCGGCCCCGCCTCCCACGCAGTCTTGGTAGTCGTGCACCTTGCCAATCGCACGACCGGTAGGGCTTCTTGCTGCCGCCTCTACTTTCTGCCTTCCAATCGCTCCCTTTCTTCACTTGCCTCCTCTGCCTCTTCCCCCTTGCCGTCATGCTGCGCAAGGCGAAGAAGAGGGGGGACGGCGGGCCTGCCGCGTCGCCGCCGGTGCTCGAGCCGGCGCTGGGCGGCTCCGCCATAGTGAACCAAGAGGTTTTGGACAAGGTGCATCGCACCTTGGCCGACGCATCTAACGAGTGGGGACCGACCCGGGTCTGGCTTGCTTCCCGGTCGGTGGCGGAGCTTGGTGCTAACGACATCCAGCTCCATCTCCATGCTATCATCGGGGGTCTCCTTCCCCATTTCTCCGCCTTCTTCTACACAATGCTTACGCATTACCAGATTCGGGCGTTACACCTGGACCCTGGGTCCATCATCCTGCTTTCCGGCTTCGCGTTCCTGTGTGAAGCTTTCGTTGGCGTTTCCCCCTTCGTGGCCTTGCTTTGCCACTTCTTCGCCCTCTCCTTGGTTGACACGGGGCAACGCTCGGGGTGCATGTTGTTGCACGCGATGGAAGTGACTGCTGCCTCTGGAATTGACTTCTCGCTTCACCCAACCATAGAAGGGTTTCGCCGACAATGGGTGTTCGTTGACGCCGCCGCGTACAGCCCCCAATTCTATCTCCCTGATGCACCGGCGGTGTCGAACTCGGGCTGGGGGCATGAGACCCTTTCAGATCCACGGGCGGAGCCTATGATGCGCCGACTGGCCAACCTGAGGAGAAGAGGATTGACCTTGGCGATGGTGGTGAGGGACTTCCTTGTCCTCCGTGTCGCCCCACTCCAGCGCCATTCCAGCCCAATGTGGGTTCTTGATGATCGCGCGCGCCTCCAGCGGAAGCAGCTCCCCCCTGATACGCTCTAGGGGCTGATGCGGCTGCTTGTCGGTGGAGTGCCTGAAGCTCGCCCTGGTTCCGCGGCTTCCTTATACTTGGCTCCTGTAGCCGGAAGGGCTCTTGCTGAAAGGATGCTCCGCTTCGATGCGTGGGGGCTGATCCCGGGAGGCACCCCTGATCCTCATGACGATTCCTTGGTGGTAACCGGGCTTGCGAGCCCATCCTTTCCTTCCGGGGCAGACGCACCTGGCGGAGCCCCTGGCCTGGGGTCGACTCCGTCCCTGGAGCAAGTGGACGAAGCTCAGGCGTCGGTGTCGACGGAGGTGGCGGAAGGTGCCGAGGCGCTGCTGAAGCAACTGAGGGGGAGGCGCAGCGGCCTTCGGTCAAGGCGAGTCCGGGGAGCGCCACATTAGGGAGCGGGGCGCCTACTGCGACCTTGCCCCGGGACTAGGCATATCTGCCTCAATTGGCCTCCAGTCGTCCTCCGCGGCGCTAGGCAAGAGGCGGAGGTTGAGGAGCATCTTCGGCCCTGCCCCGAGGGCCCTGAAGAGGATGGAGCTGACTGTACCAAGCAGGTGCGTGTTCTTCGGCTCTCCCTATCTTTCCCAATGTGGTTCTGCTGACCTTTTGCTCCGCAGGGTCTCTTTCGCTTTGTCCTCGAGCCGCTCGACGAGGCCCGCAGGAGCCTCCGCCTGCATCCCTCCTCCGGACCATGCCGGGCCTTCGGGAGGCCTCACGCGGGCTCTTGAAATCGCGCCCAGGTCTTATCGCGCAGGTCACGCTCCCAGCCCCCGAGCGCCTCTGGGGCAAGGCAGCTCTTGGTACGTCAGGAGCCCGCTCCGTGTCCCGGGTCTTGCCTTCACTATGGGTCAGCAAGCTCTTGAGGCAGCTCGAGCAGTTGTCCGCCCATCAGGACCACGCCTGCTCCCTGTGCCGGAAGTACCGCGCGCCCCCGGGGCTAGCCCCGAGGCACACGCTGAACACGAGGGAGAGGGGGAGCCCCCTTTGGGTGGTGTGGATGCCGAGGGCGAGCCCAGTCGTGTTCTGGAACTTGCAGTGCGCAGGAGCGTGGTCCGTCATGACCTTGTGCGGGAGGCGTCGGACGCCCTAAAGCGTCTCGAAGTCGAGGTTGCTGAAGTAGATGGGCGTGTTGAGGCCGAGGGTCTGCTTCTGGTGAAGGGATGGCGCCAGCTGAGGACCGCCGTTAACCTGAGCCAGCTGCAGCACGAAACCGCCCTAAGGAAGACGGAAGCGTCGGCTGCCGCGGCTCAGGAGGCTTGCGACCGTGCCCTGAAGGAGGCCCGAGATGCCGAGTGCCGCTGCGCGGCCGCCGAGGAGCACGAGCGTGAGCTTGAAGACTCGAGCGCCATGCTCGAGTGCCAGGTTCGGGCACGGAGGGCTTCCCTTGCCGTACCTGTGGTTGATGATGATAGCCCGGCGGGCCTCTCAGCATGGGAGGAGGCGCTGGCACTTGAGGCGATGGAGCTGAACATGGAGCGCGAACGCCTGGAGACGATGGAGCGCCAAATAGCCGAAGCCGAGGGCAACCTTGATGATCGCGAGGGCGAAGAAGGCTGCCAAGGAGGCGGAGCGTCTTCGGAAGGATTACCGCGAGAAGCTGGGGCTTCGCGAGACTCGCTTCGCTGACAAGCGCAAGG
Source organism: Secale cereale (assembly GCA_902687465.1). Taxonomy (NCBI): domain Eukaryota; kingdom Viridiplantae; phylum Streptophyta; class Magnoliopsida; order Poales; family Poaceae; genus Secale; species Secale cereale. Next base: position 69,055,166 of record LR738710.1, read on the forward strand.
GGCTTCAGAAGGAGATCACGGCTCTTAAAAGCGAACTGGCGGATGTCGAGCGTCGTCTGCAGGTGTCGGAGAAGGCTCGCGTCGCAGCCGAGCGTCGCGAACGGGCGTCGAAGAAGGCGTGTGCCAAGGCGGAACGCCGCAAGCGGGCATCGGAGGAGGCTCGCGCCATTGCCAGGCCGGAACTGTCCTGCTTTCATAAGCAAGTGGAAGACATTTCCGCCTTCGCGGCTCAAACTTCTGAGGAGACCGCACGAGTCTGTGGGATGCAGCACATCCGCTCGGAGATGTTTGAGGCCCTGTGGCACCAGGCCGGCCGGGCCCTAGGAGAACTTCTTGGCTCGGGGGTCGCTGGCCCCCTGGTTAATGATGACACCGGGTATCTTGGGTTCTTTACCAGGGTGGTGGAGCATCTTGAAGGCGACGTCAAGAAGGCTCGGCAGCTCGTCGAGGAGCAAAGCCGCATCATCCTGAGGAGCGCGGTCTCCCATATCTTCGGCAACTTGCACCGTCTTGACCCCCATACGGACTTTGAAGCCCTGCTGGAGCCTACGCTTGAGGCGGTCGCCGGCCCCTCAGAGGATTGGGTGAGCGACCACATGGACGCATTGGTGACGGAGCTCGTTCCAGCTATCGATGATGCGCCGATGCTTGAGGGGAGCGACACCGACAGTTCCGGCCAAGGCGTCGATGCTTAGTCCAGTTCCTGCTGTAAATTTGTTTTTGGTTGTGGCTCCAGAGCCGAGTGAGATGGGTGTCACAAGGCTTAAACTCTTGATGATGTAATTGAACACCATAAGGATAGGTTTTTAGGCACTCCCTTGCTTGTTCCTGAGGCTGTCGCGTGTCAGGAAGGAGCATTCGCCGACCTCGTCCGGGCGCGCCTCGCGAGTACCTGCTGTGAGCGCAAGAGTGGTTGGCGGTCCAGCCGTGGATCAGACAGAACGTGCGCCCACGCCTCGGCCCCTGCTCGTGAGGAGTGACAGGGCGGGGTTGCGGACGTAGCCCAGCTCGGCTGAGCAAGATGAAAAAACGGACTGGCGAGGAAACACGGCGGAAACCGCAAACACAGACAAAAATTCTCCCTTTTATTCAAGAAACGAGTCGCGCGGGGCGAGATTGGCTTGAAAAAACGGATACAAAGGGAGCAAATGCGAATGGCAAAAGGGAGGGGCCGCGTCCGGCCCCTGAGCAGGTCTTTAGTCTTCTCCCCGGCGCGGAGCATAGGGCTACCACCAGCGGATGTGGGCATAGCCATTGGGGGCAGTGTCGACGGCCAGCGCGGAGCATGGTGCATCCACTCGGCATGGGAGGGAGCCCCCGAGGTCCTAGGGCGATGCTCCGGAGACTCCGGGGCATGTACAGCCCCACTCATTATTACGTGAGAGTGTCATGAGTGGAGATCTTCTGACATGCCCGTCCCTTCGCTTTGAGGGCCCCGCCCCGCACTAGTCCGCTCCCTCATGAACTCACCCGAAGGCGGCATTCATGAAGTGGGACACTGTGCATAATGGGGGGATGGGACCTTGGCCATAGGCCTGAAGGAAATATGCCCTAGAGGCAATAATAAAGATGTTATTTGTATTTCCTTATATCATGATAAATGTCTTTTATTCATGCTAGAATTGTATTAACCAGAAACTTAGTACATGTGTGAATACATAGACAAAACAGTATGTCCCTAGTATGCCTCTACTAGACTAGCTCATTGATCAAAGATGGTTATGTTTCCTAGCCATAGACATGAGTTGTCATTTGATCAACGGGGTCACATCATTAGGAGAATTATGTGATGGACAAGACCCATCCGTTAGCATAGCACTATGATCGTTTAGTTTAACTGCTATTGCTTTCTTCATGACTTATACATGTTCCTATGACTATGAGATTATGCAACTCCCGAATACCGTAGGAACACCTTGTGTGCTATCAAACATCACAACGTAACTGGGTGATCATAAAGATGCTCTACAGGTGTCTCCAAAAGTATTCGTGGTGTTGGCATAGATCAAGAATAGGATTTGTCACTCCGAGTGTCGGAGAGGTATCTCTGGGCCCTCTCGGTAACACACATCACAATAAGCCTTGCAAGCAAAAGACTAATGAGTTAGTCACGAGATGATGTGTTGCGGAACGAGTAAAGAGACTTGCTGGTAACGAGATTGAACTAGGTATAGAGATACCGACGATCGAATCTCGGGCAAGTAACATACCGTTTTGACAAAAGGAACAACGTATGTTGTTATGCGGTTCTGACCGATAAAAGATCTTCGTAGAATATGTAGGAGCCAATATGAACATCCAGGTTCCGCTATTGGTTATTGACCGGAGATGAGTCTCGGTCATGTCTACATAGTTCTCGAACCCGTAGGGTCCGCACGCTTAACGTTTGATGACGATCGGTATTATGAGTTTATGAGTATTGATGTACCGAAGGTAGTTCGGAGTCCCGGATGAGATCACGGACATGAAGAGGAGTCTCGGAATGTCCGAGACATAAAGATTGATATATTGGACGACTATATTCGGACACCGGAAGTGTTCCGGAAAAGTTTCGGATTTATCGGGAATGCCGGAGGGGGTTACCGGAACCCCCTACGAGAGGGGATGGTCCATAGTGGGCCTAAAGGGAAAGAGAGAGGCAGCCCATAGGGCTGGCCGGCGCCCCACCTAGGGTTCCTAGTTGGACTAGGATTGGGGGGGCGCCACCTCTCCTATTCCTTTCCCTCTTCCTTCTTTTGGTGAATCCTACTAGGAATAGGATTGCAATCATATTCCTAGTAGGAGTCCACTCCCTAGCCGCACCAGGGAGGGCCGGCCGGCCTCCCTCCCTTGCTCCTTTATATACGGGGGCAGGGGGGCACCCAAAGACACACAAGTTGAATTGTTTTAGCCGTGTGCGATGCCCCCATCCACAGAATCACACCTCGGTCATACAGTCGCGGAGCTTAGGCGAAGCCCTGCGCCGGTGAACACATCATATCCGTCACCACGCCGTCGTGCTGACGAAACTCTCCCGTGAAGCTCAACTGGATCAAGAGCTCGTGGGACGTCATCAAGCTGAACGTGTGCTGAACGCGGAGGTGCCGTACGTTCGGTGCTTGATCGGTTGGATCGCGAAGAAGTTCGACAACATCAACTGCGTCACTTGACGCTTCCGCTCCTGGTCTACGAGGGTACGTAGACACACTCTTCCCTCTCGTTGCTATGCATCTGGTAGATAGATCTTGCGTGATCGTAGGAAAATTTTAAAATACTACGTTCCCCAACAGTGGCATCATGAGCCAGGTCTATGCGTAGATGATATGCACGAGTAGAACACAATGAGTTGTGGGCGATACTAGTCATACTGCTTACCAGCATGTCATACTTTGCTTCGGCGGTATTGTGAGATGAAGCGGCCCGGACCGACATTACGCGTACGCTTACGCGAGACTGGTTTCACCGTTACGAGCACTCGTTGCTTAAAGGTGACTGGCGGGTGTCTGTCTCTCTCACTTTAGCTGAATCAAGTGTGGCTACGCCCGGTCCTTGTGAAGGTTAAAACAGCACATACTTGACGAAACATCGTTGTGGTTTTGTATGCGTAGGTAAGAACGGTTCTTGCTAAGCCCGTAGCAGCCACGTAAAACTTGCAACAACAAAGTAGAGGACGTCTAACTTGTTTTTGCAGGGCATGTTGTGATGTGATATGGTCAAGACATGATGAGTTATACGGTTTTGTATGAGATGATCATGTTTTGTAAAGTTATCGGTAACTGGCAGGAGCCATATGGTTGTCGCTTTATTGTATGAAATGCAATCGCCATGTAATTGCTTTACTTTATCACTAAGCGGTAGCGATAGTCGTAGAAGCAATAGTTGGCGAGACGACAACGATGCTACGATAGAGATCAAGGTGTCGCGCCGGTGACGAAGGTGATCATGACGGTGCTTTGGAGATGGAGATCAAAAGCACAAGATGATGATGGCCATATCATGTCACATATTTTGATTGCATGTGATGTTTATCTAATTATGCTTCTTATTTTGCTTAGATCGACGGTAGCATTATAAGATGATCCCTTACTAAATTTCAAGGTATAAGTGTTCTCCCTGAGTATGCACCGTTGCGAAAGTTCGTCGTGCTGAGACACCACGTGATGATCGGGTGTGATAAGCTCTACGTTCAAATACAACGGGTGTAAGCCAGTTTTTGCACACGCAGAATACTCGGGTTAAACTTGACGAGCCTAACATATACAGATATGGCCTCGGAACACTGGAGACCGAAAGGTCGAGCGTGAATCATATAGTAGATATGATCAACATAAGATGTTCACCATTGAAACTACTCCATCTCACGTGATGATCGGACATGGTTTAGTTGATTTGGATCACGTGATCATTTAGATGACCAGAGGGATGTCTATCTAAGTGGGAGTTCTTTAAATTAATATGATTAAATTGAACTTTAATTTATCATGAACTTAGTCCTAATAGTTTTGCATATCTATGTCGTTGTAGATCAATGGCCCGTGCTACCGTTCCTTTGAATTTTAATGCATTCCTAGAGAAAGCTAAGTTGAAAGATGATGGTAGCAATTACACGGACTGGGTCCGTAACCTGAGGATTATCCTCATTGCTGCACAGAAGAATTATGTCCTTGAAGCACCGCTAGGTGACAAGCCCCCTCCTGCTAATGTAGACGCTTTGAACGTCTGGCAGTCGCGGTCTGATGACTACACGATAGTTCAGTGTGCCATGCTTTACGGCTTAGAACCGGGACTTCAACGACGTTTTGAATGTCATGGACCATATGAGATGTTCCAGGAGTTGAAGTTAATATTTCAAGCAAATGCCCGAATTGAGAAATATGAGATTTCCAATAAGTTCTACAGCTGCAAGATGGAGGAGAATAGTTCTATCAGTGAACACTTGCTCAGAATGTCTGGGTACTACAATCATATGACTCAACTTGGTTGCAAAGTTGACGAGGATAGTGTTATTGATAGAGTTCTTCAATCACTGCCACCTAGCTATAAAGGCTTCGTGATGATCTATAACATGCAAGGGATGCAAAAGACAATTCCCGAGCTCTTCGCTATGCTCAAAGCTGCGGAGGTAGAAATCAAAAAGGAGCATCAAGTGTTGATGGTTAACAAGACCACTAGTTTCAAGAAAAAGGGCAAGGGAAAGAAAGGGAACTTCAAAAAGAATAGCAAGTCAGTTGCTACTTCCACGAAGAAACCCAAATCTGGAGCCAAGCCTGAAACTGAGTGCTTCTACTGCAAGGGGACTGGACACTGGAAGCGGAACTGCCCCAAGTATTTGGCGGATAAGAAGGATGGCAAGATGAACAAAGGTATATGTGATATACATGTTATTGATGTGTACCTTACTAATGCTCGTAGTAGTACCTGGGTATTTGATACCGGTTCGGTTGTTAATATTTGTAACTCGAAACAGGGACTACGGATTAAACGAAGATTAGCTAAGGACGAGGTGACGATGCGCGTGGGAAACGGTTCCAAAGTCGATGTGATCGCCGTCGGCACGCTACCTCTACATCTACCTTCGGGGTTAGTTTTAGACCTAAATAATTGTTATTTGGTGCCAGCGTTGAGCATGAACATTATATCTGGATCTTGTTTATTGCGAGACGGTTATTCATTTAAATCAGAGAATAATGGTTGTTCTATTTTAATGAATAATATCTTTTATGGTCATGCACCCTTAAAGAGTGGTCTATTCTTATTGGATCTCGATTGTAGTGATACACATATTCATAATATTGAAACCAAAAGATGCAAGGTTAATAATGATAGTGCAACTTATTTGTGGCACTGCCGTTTAGGTCATATTGGTGTAAAACGCATGAAGAAACTCCATAAAGATGGACTTTTGGAATCACTTGGTGCTTGCGAACCATGCCTCATGGGCAAGATGACTAAAACTCCGTTCTCCGGAACTATGGAGCGAGCAACAGATTTGTTGGAAATCATACATACTGATGTATGTGGACCAATGAGTGTTGATGCTCGCGGCGGGTATCGTTATTTTCTGACCTTCACTGATGATTTGAGCAGATATGGGTATATCTACTTAATGAAACACAAGTCTGAAACATTTGAAAAGTTCAAAGAATTTCAGAGTGAAGTAGAGAATCATCGTAACAAGAAAATAAAATTTCTACGATCTGATCGTGGAGGAGAATATTTGAGTTACGAGTTTGGTCTTCATTTGAAACAATGTGGAATAGTTTCACAACTCACGCCACCTGGAACACCACAGCGTAATGGTGTGTCCGAACGTCGTAACCGTACTTTATTGGATATGGTGCGATCTATGATGTCTCTTACCGATTTACCAATATCGTTTTGGGGTTATGCTTTAGAGACAGCTGCATTCACGTTAAATAGGGCACCATCTAAATCCGTTGATACGACACCTTATGAACTTTGGTTTAGCAAGAAACCAAAGTTGTCGTTTCTTAAAGTTTGGGGCTGCGATGCTTATGTGAAAACACTTCAACCTGATAAGCTCGAACCCAAGTCGGAAAAATGTGTCTTCATAGGATACCCAAAAGAGACTGTTGGGTACACCTTCTATCACAGATCCGAAGGCAAAATATTCGTTGCTAAGAACGAATCCTTTCTAGAAAAAGAGTTTCTCTCGAAAGAAGTGAGTGGGAGGAAAGTAGAACTTGATGAGGTAATTGTACCTTCTCCTAGATTGGAAAGTAGTACATCACAGGAAATTGTTCCAGTGATTCCTACACCAATTAGTGAGGAAGTTAATGATAATGATCATGAATCTTCGGATCAAGTTTCTACTGAACGTCGTAGATCAACCAGAGTACGTTCCGCACCAGAGTGGTACGGCAACCCAGTTCTGGAAATCATGTTACTAGACCATGATGAACCTACGAACTATGAAGAAGCGATAATGAGCCCAGATTCCGCAAAATGGCTTGAAGCCATGAAATCTGAGATGGGATCCATGTATGAGAACAAAGTGTGGACTTTGGTTGACTTGCCCGATGATCGGCAAGCCATCGAAAACAAATGGATCTTCAAGAGGAAGACCGACGCAGACGGTAATATTACTGTTTACAAAGCTCGACTTGTTGCGAAAGGTTTTCGACAAGTTCAAGGAGTTGACTACGATGAGACTTTCTCACCTATAGCGATGCTTAAGTCTGTCCGAATCATGTTAGCAATTGCCGCATTTTATGATTATGAAATCTGGCAAATGGATGTCAAAACTGCATTCCTGAATGGATATCTCAAAGAAGAGTTGTATATGATGCAACCAGAAGGTTTTGTCGATCCAAAAGGTGCTAACAAAGTATGCAAACTCCAGCGATCCATCTATGGACTGGTACAAGCATCTCGGAGTTGGAATATACGCTTTGATGAGGTGATCAAAGCATATGGTTTTATACAGACTTTTGGAGAAGCATGTATTTACAAGAAAGTGAGTGGGAGCTCTGTAGCATTTCTAATATTATATGTAGGTGACATATTGTTGATTGGAAATGATATAGAATTTCTGGATAGCATAAAAGGATACTTGAATAAGAGTTTTTCAATGAAAGACCTCGGTGAAGCTGCTTATATATTAGGTATCAAGATCTATAGAGATAGATCAAGACGCTTAATTGGACTTTCAAAAGCACATACCTTGATAAGATTTTGAAGAAGTTCAAAATGGATCAGTCAAAGAAAGGGTTCTTGCCTGTTTTACAAGGTATGAAGTTGAGTAAGACTCAATGCCCGACCACTGCAGAAGATAGAGAGAAAATGAAAGTCATTCCCTATGCCTCAGCCATAGGATCTATCATGTATGCAATGCTGTGTACCAGACCTGATGTGTGCCTTACTATAAGTCTAGCAGGGAGGTACCAAAGTAATCCAGGAGTGGATCACTGGACAGCGGTCAAAAACATCCTAAAGTATCTGAAAAGAACAAAGGATATGTTTCTCGTATATGGAGGTGACAAAGAGCTCGTCATAAACGGTTACGTCGATTCTAGCTTTGACACTGATCCGGATGACTCAAAGTCACGAACCGGATATGTATTTTTATTGAACGGTGGAGCTGTCAGTTGGTGCAGTTCCAAGCAGAGCGTCGTGGCGGGATCTACGTGTGAAGCGGAATACATAGCTGCTTCGGAAGCAGCAAATGAAGGAGTCTGGATGAAGGAGTTCATATCCGATCTAGGTGTAATACCTAGTGCATCGGGTCCAATGAAAATCTTTTGTGACAACACTGGAGCCATAGCCTTAGCGAAGGAATCCAGGTTTCACAAGAGAACAAAGCACATCAAAAGACGCTTCAATTCCATCCGTGATCTAGTCAAGGAGGGAGATATAGAGATTTGCAAAATACATACGGATCTGAATGTTGCAGACCCGTTGACTAAGCCTCTTCCACGGGCAAAACATGATCAGCACCAGGACTCCATGGGTGTGAGGATCATCACTTTGTAATCTAGATTATTGACTCTAGTTCAAGTGGGAGACTGAAGGAAATATGCCCTAGAGGCAATAATAAAGATGTTATTTGTATTTCCTTATATCATGATAAATGTCTTTTATTCATGCTAGAATTGTATTAACCGGAAACTTAGTACATGTGTGAATACATAGACAAAACAGTATGTCCCTAGTATGCCTCTACTAGACTAGCTCATTGATCAAAGATGGTTATGTTTCCTAGCCATAGACATGAGTTGTCATTTGATCAACGGGATCACATCATTAGGAGAATGATGTGATGGACAAGACCCATCCGTTAGCATAGCACTATGATCGTTTAGTTTAACTGCTATTGCTTTCTTCATGACTTATACATGTTCCTATGACTATGAGATTATGCAACTCCCGAATACCGTAGGAACACCTTGTGTGCTATCAAACATCACAACGTAACTGGGTGATCATAAAGATGCTCTACAGGTGTCTCCAAAAGTATTTGTGGTGTTGGCATAGATCAAGAATAGGATTTGTCACTCCGAGTGTCGAGAGGTATCTCTGGGCCCTCTCGGTAACACACATCACAATAAGCCTTGCAAGCAAAAGACTAATGAGTTAGTCACGCGATGTTGTGTTGCGGAACGAGTAAAGAGACTTGCCGGTAACGAGATTGAACTAGGTATAGAGATACCGATGATCGAATCTCGGGCAAGTAACATACCGTTTTGACAAAAGGAACAACGTATGTTGTTATGCGGTTCTGACCGATAAAAGATCTTCGTAGAATATGTAGGAGCCAATATGAACATCCAGGTTCCACTATTGGTTATTGACCAGAGATGAGTCTCGGTCATGTCTACATAGTTCTCGAACCCGTAGGGTCCGCACGCTTAACGTTTGATGACGAACGGTATTATGAGTTTATGAGTATTGATGTACCGAAGGTAGTTCGGAGTCCCGGATGAGATCACGGACATGACGAGGAGTCTCGGAATGTCCGAGACATAAAGATTGATATATTGGACGACTATATTCGGACACCGGAAGTGTTCCGGAAAAGTTTCGGATTTATCGGGAATGCCGGAGGGGGTTACCGGAACCCCCTACGAGAGGGGATGGTCCATAGTGGGCCTAAAGGGAAAGAGAGAGGTAGCCCATAGGGCTGGCCGGCGCCCCACCTAGGGTTCCTAGTTGGACTAGGATTGGGGGGGGCGCCACCTCTCCTATTCCTTTCCCTCTTCCTTCTTTTGGTGAATCCTACTAGGAATAGGATTGCAATCCTATTCCTAGTAGGAGTCCACTCCCTAGCCGCACCAGGAAGGGCCGGCCGGCCTCCCTCCCTTGCTCCTTTATATACGGGGGCAGGGGGCACCCAAAGACACACAAGTTGAATTGTTTTAGCCGTGTGCGGTGCCCCCCTCCACAGAATCACACCTCGGTCATACCGTCGCGGAGCTTAGGCGAAGCCCTGCGCCGGTGAACACATCATATCCGTCACCACGCCGTCGTGCTGACGAAACTCTCCCGTGAAGCTCAACTGGATCAAGAGCTCGTGGGACGTCATCTAGCTGAACGTGTGCTGAACGCGGAGGTGCCGTACGTTCGGTGCTTGATCGGTTGGATCGCGAAGAAGTTCGACAACATCAACCGCGTCACTTGACGCTTCCGCTCCCGGTCTACGAGGGTACGTAGACACACTCTTCCCTCTCGTTGCTATGCATTTGGTAGATAGATCTTGCGTGATCGTAGGAAAATTTTAAAATACTACGTTCCCCAACAAGGCCCCCCTCTGAGCACCAGGCGCGCCGCTCACGCGATCTCCGAGCGTGCTTCGCCCCTGAGGGCTAACATCGTTCAGAGATGCGCCGTCTTGAAGTGCGAGGGGGACCCCGCCCTACCCACGCTCCTAATGGTCTCTGAGCCCTTCCTGATCAGGGTCGGGCCCAGCAGGTACGGGATTTCATGAGCAGGGGGACGGAGCCACGGTCTTGGGCCCTCCTAGTGCGCGTAGGACGGGCTGCCGTACCGCCTCCAGACGCACCCTCCGCAGCCCGGGGGATGGCATGCTAGGAGGCGCGGCGTCTTGAGGTTGAACGGAGGGGGGATAAGGCCCCTCCCCGAGCGCATCATACCCGCCGCCAGCGAGCCCCTGGTGAATTGCAGGGCGGGCTCATGCACGACGGGTCATGCGTGGGGGGATGAGGGCCTGACCCGGGCCTTCCCTTCCCTTTCTGTCTTGACACGGCAACCAGGGTGGTTCCCTGGCCTACCGAGGCTCGGGGCCAAAGACACTGTTGGCCCAAGGCCCACGGCTGGTGCTGCGAGTGCC